>VYZX01025160.1:32925-45279 GCA_013401335.1 Brachypteracias leptosomus | reverse complement strand
TTTACAGATCAGGTGATAGTGTGAATATTGACCTCATAGAAATACTTAGGTATAAGAGAAATGATTGAGAAATTTTCTATGAAAAGGAAATGATTTTCAGAGTATGTACAAAGCTTTGACTCCATCTATACCTCAGGTTTAATATTGACGTTATGAATGCTGCAGGTCCTCAGCCTCAGACCACCCCATAAAACAAGTTTTTTTCTGTTACTGAGATATATAAGGCATTCAAGACTTGGGTTCAGCATCCTATTGATTTCAGAGGGAGGTAAAAAATATCAAGGAAAGATGAATCTAAAGTTTACTCTTGACATATGAGAAAGTGGAGAAATATAAAAAAAAGAAGCCTAGCGTGGATGAATTACATAGTGAAAAGAACAGGTAACAATTTCCCAATAGAACTCCAGGATAAAGTGAAAAAACACAAACCTATCTATATCATCCAACTTAATATAGTCACAGAGAGCATCATTTCTGATCTCTTAAGCAACTTAGAGACAATGTTGCCTCTGTAGATATGCTTCATTGGAATGGTAGAACCACCAAAAATGAAACTTATACTGTGATTTCCTTGTGGTAAAGAGTACATTTCCCAGAATTATAACAATTCCTTAGGCTGTCCTTTTATTCCTATTGGTAAAAATCTATCTTTTTTTCTCACAGTGGAACATTTGAAATTACATTTATCATTCCAATTTATTTGCTTTAATTTATTTTTTATTATTTTGCAATCTGCAGATTGATAATGTAATTACAGGTAGGGAACCTTAATTTCTTCAATTTCTGGTGCAAACGCCACAGTTTCCTTGTTTATGTGAAGTGATTTTCACTAGTGCTGCTGTCTCAATTACTTATCACCACTGACTGAATTAGTACCATTCCCACCTGGACATAAGCCCACAATTTTTTGATACATGTTTAAACAGAACACACAGTTTTATAGTTAAATGACAGATACCTCCTTGTCAGGTAATGCAAAAATGTCAGAAGTCACCTCTGTAAACACACATACACTAACAATGGAGAAATTTATCCCTGGCTTAACCATAAACCCTAGCTATATAGTTGTATGGTATTTAACTATCCATAGCTACTTTGCAGGGAAGAATTTTTAAAAACCAGCAAGCCAATAAATCAAAGACATCAGAGAAGAGGGACAAAATGAGAATATAATGTTACTCTACCTGCAAAAAATGTATGAATGCAATATAACAAATATCAAGCACTAATCTACCAAAAGACTGACAACTTCAGTGATAAGATAGACCTTCTGTTCCTTAATCATGAACAGTTCTGCTGTAATCTACCTTTGGTCTGGATACAGATGAGAATAACAAACTTTTAGCATAACGTTATACTTGACTGAACTACACATTTCCAGCAACATTATTTTGGTCCCTGAGTTTTGGGGTTTTATATCCCATATGTTACAGAATAAAAATAGACCAGATGTTCATTAAATTTAACATGTAAACAAAGTTAATTGAGGCAATAGAAATACTTGGACTTTCAGACTTCAACATTGATGGACTAAAACCAGAGTATTTAGTAATACAGGAATCACCTTAACTTCAACCTTTGCACTACCTTTCAGGAAAAGCATTTGAGGAGGAGAGTTCCCTCCCAACAACAGCTAATGAAGAATATCAGTTACTGTAAATGAGCAGTTCCATTGTGGCTTAACAAAATACAACTTCTCACACCCTTTTTACCCAACAAAAAATGAGAGAGTTATGAGAAAGGCAATAGGAAAATATTGTGTGCCAATATGGTATGGATAACAAAAATTTATCTGAGGAAAGAAGCAGGTTTGACTTTCAGTTTCAAGCCTATTTTCTCAAAACACAATCAAAGCCAAGAGTGAAAGCAGTACTAGAAGTTGTTTCTCTACTTTCCTTTAAATGCAGAAGAGCTGAACTGAATTGAAAGGAATTAAATTCAAACCTTTGGCAAGAAAATTGGACTCAGAATGGAAATTCATTTAACTTGTATGCCATACTGTTAGATTGGACCCTGTGTTATTAAAGAAATTTGATTATTTCTAAGTTTCCATTGCCTCAGGAAAAAAAAAAAAAAGCTGAAACAAGCCTGTAGAGCTCTTAATCTCACCACTGGTGCAAACATCAGGACTTCTATTGACTTTGACAAAACTGGAATTTTACACTACATGTATAAAGGGAAATCTTTCACAAGAAAATCCAGCTGTAGTGGATTGAAAGACCTGTGTGTGATGTTACAGTGACAGAGGTGTGAGAAACATGCAACAGCAGTTTGACATCTCGTCAATTTATACTCCTGATAGTTTTATAGTTATGAGGGAATCCCCCCCCTGTAACAACCCTCCCTTAAAGCCCTCTGGGCTGCGTTCACACCTACACCACCCAACTCTAATGGCACACAAGTGCCTGTGAGAAAGGGTTGAAGAGTCTATGTCTAGTTCTTGTCATTTTTAGAGTGCATTATAAAGTAAATAGAAAGAAATGTTTTTCAGAGATGCTGCATATTTTCCAACGCCTCCATAATTAATGTAAAGAAGAACATGAAATGTAAGCAGAACAAGTGAAGAGATTTTCAAGATTTAAAAAAATATATATATATTCAACATTTGTATAGTTCAGTTCTCTCTGAAGGTATTAGGAAATTCCTCTCTAAGTTGATACTGGAATCAAAATAGAACATGGTGCCTTTATCTGGTGATAATTTTTTTGGTAATTCTTTAATGTTCAACAATTACAGCTTAATAGCAAGGTAGTTTTCAAAGTACTTAGTTAAAGTGCAAGGAAACAGAATGGGCGCAGGCATGTTGCTCTTTCTAGATGCACAGAAAGCAGCTTGAACAGAAGCTTTTCAGAGATGAGCTTTTGTAGCAAATATATGTTGAAGGATCTTTTCATGCCCTGACTATACGCGGTGATTCTTTTCCTTGCTTTAAATCACAAAAGGAAACCACGAGCAAACAATGGCTTTAAAAAGTGAAACAAAAGATAATTCAACTTTATATACAGACTCTGCCTGCCTCTCCCTCTCTCTTTTTTTTGTATATACGTGTATATACACAGAGAAAAGAACTTTTAAAACAACACTCAATTATAATTACCCAAACTTGTTACCTAAAATGAGACAAATTCTTTTTTACTTTAAGTATGTAAAAACTTGTTTCCTAGAAATTATCCTTTTTGTCCTAGCTTTTTTTTGCTACAAAACCATCAGCGATATGCATTTGCCACTGCAATATATGTGATAAGTATTACATGTTGGTTTGAATAATGATTCCACAAAATAAGGTTCCCAGCATCTCTGCAAGCTACGACACGCCACAAAATGCATGTTGGTGTTTAAATGACTGTTTAAGCAGCCTGTTGTTATCATATTATCCCAGGTATTTTTAATCTGTCTTTCAAAGAGGACAGGAGTATTGACTATAAGCCACCATAAGCCTTTGCCACGTTTTAAAGGAAAAGTTAGAGATGAAATATAACATAAATACACAAAGCCTTGGCACCTCGTTTCCATTCCAGCGCTCTGGGCTGACCTCTACTGGTTTTATCCCTCGTAGCTTTCACTAATATTAAGCAGCCTACTTTTACTGAACTCTTGCACTCTCTCATTCAAATTTGGGGATAAAGTAAACTCTATCCCACCCCGCCAACTTCTCCCTGACTGAAGGACAAAGAACGACCAAGCTGCCAAGGATTGGTGGCAGTTTACCTGTAGTGGGTGAGACACTATGAAAAATCATCAGCTAAAAAACCCCTAAAAGTACATTTACAGCTGCAGAAAGGTATTAAAATCACAAAACTCCACCTTAACAATTCAGGTGTATTTTTTATGACATTTGTTTTATTAAACTTCTATTTCATACCTGCATCATTACCTGTTTGATACATAAAATCTGGTTTTGTATTGTACATATCTGACCCATGATGAGAACCTCATCATTACTGCAACACATATACCAAAGATGTGAATATAAATTTATCATCTTCAATCATCCCCATCTGACAGACTCCTGCTTCAGAGACCACGCTTGTCTCTAGAAGCTTCTTCAGAGGAAATATTTGCTCTAATTAGGACAGAGCTGGCAGCTTATCTACCACACATCAGGGGATCAAAGTACAGTAGCAAATTTGACAGTATAAAAGTATCACTGTATATGCTTTGTCAAACCAAAGTCATTACTCTGTCTTACTGGGTGATGCGCTCACCACATCTTTTATGCTACTAAATGAACTTCAACCCATCCACTTTCACAAGAAAAACTAAATTTCAAGTTTTTTATGTGCCTTACAGTAAAAAGCAACTTCAGTTAGTCATAAGCAAATGAGCAAACCTTTCCATCCTCATTTACCAAAGAACGTTTTCATTATCAGCAGCACTCAAAACTTTCCAAATTTAAAAGCCTATTTTTAGATTTCTTTGTTATGCAAGACTTTAGATATGAATAACACGATATATACGTGAGAACTTCATTTCCTCTCACTGCTCTGCCAGTGACTCCAAATAATTTTATTTTTTTTTTTAAGTCACCTGTACTGACTGGAAAAAAAACAATGACTGTTGACCACAAAAAACAATGAAACTTTGTTGTTTTGTTGGTACACGCACTAAAACAGATCATATATTGTTAATTTAAGAACAGCGAGGTGATATTATTCATGAAGCTATTTTGTGTCATAATGCATTTTTCTTTCATTTTTCATAAAAACCTTCACACCCCGAATAGAAACAAATAACTTGGATATTCTGCATGATTCTATAATATATTCATCTTGTATAAATAAATATCTCAATGACATCTTTTTCCTTTTTTTTTAAGTCAACTTCCCTGACTTCTTGAACACTCAGTTTTCTCTCCTTCCTTTTACCACCACTGAACCTTGCATCACTGTCAGTGTTTAGAACCACAAGCATGATACCAAAGACATGCTGAAGAGCCAGGAACCCACCAGGGTCCCTCCCATGGCAGGATAGAGATGCCAGGTCCCCCCTCCCTCTCAGCAGCCACCTCTCCCCAGTCCTGACCAGCAGAGAGAAGTGTGAAGCAGGGGGGCCCCGTAAAGCCCCACATCCCCCAGGGTACCACAACCCTCTTTGCTCCACATCTGAGCAAAACTACAAGCAGCAACCTCAGCTCTAATGGCCATGATGAAAACCCACACCTGAGCTCACCCAGAAAACACACTGACAACAGTTTGTTTCTTTTTTTCCTTCTTACCTTTACCCGGTGGTTGAAGGCGGGTGTCCAGAAGGTCGCTGTTGCCTGGTCTTGCTGGGTTTGCCACTGCTCCAGTTCTCACACTGCTGCTTCTAGGACTTGGATGAATAACTGGATCTGGTCTGCTTATTCTGTTCTGTTAGAAAGAAAACATTTTGATGTTCTGTCACTAGAATTGGGCCTTTTCTCAGCACATTAGAGCAAGTACATAATCGTTCTGAGATTTGCAAATCAGCATCTTTTTCCGCAAGTGGGAAATAGAAAAAATCTTATCAAGACTTTCTATAACTTACAGAGGAGTGAAAGACATTGATTATCACCGAACAAGGTGTTGACTAGATCACCATGAAACCATCTTCTTTCCAAGAGGCATTTTAAAGCAGTACTTTCAATCAGCCCTGTTCAAAATATTCTACAACAGCTCCAATAACTTTTTTCCTTACCTCTGGTATCCCAGTGAGGTCACATTCTGTTAAAAACATCCTGTCAAGCTTGGTACAAAAGGGCTCCAAAGAATCAGAATGCAGAAGCTATGCAACTTGCTGACTAACTTTGCTCTGTGTTATTTACCAACCACACAAAGAAAATGCTGTCTATTCAAAACACAGTTCAAAACTCTCTTCACAGAAAGTGAGTGAACAAACAGTCCCATGTCCGATGCTGCAGTCACATCTCCCATGAGGCCCGGTGATAGCTCTGGGGCATGGGACGGAGTGACACCACCAGCAGTCACTACAAGGCACTTTTGTAAACAAGTTGTGTGTGTGTGCAGAGGAGGAGGAGGAGGAGAAGGAGGAGGAGGAGGCAGCCGTTACTTTTTCTCTTCACGTTAAGCAGAATCATCTCTGAGCAGAACTTCAGTCTTGCTTAGTCTAGTGGGTGCATTTGCTACAGTCATTGAGTGGTATTTTCCTCCCTATAACCTTTCCTTTCTTCCAGAATAATGCAGGATGTAGATTTGGAACTCTGGAGCTAGGTTAAGCAGCAGAAGCCAGTTCAGAGCCTTCCAGACCCATCACAGAGGCAAACTGAAGAGCCACTCAGTTTATTTACCCTACGTCACACCCATCCAAATTCAGAACACCTGTGTCAAGTCTTCTGCTTTGGTTTCTTAAAGAAACAGACCTCAATTATAAAAGTCATGCCCAAGTCTCAAGTGTGCAGTATTCCCATAACTCAAAGTGGGAATTCTGACCCAATGTTATGACATTGCCGCATTGTACTACTGAATTCTCGAAGTATTTTGAGCTTGCTCTAAATATCAGAGGAACTTAAGATTTTGCATTTCAGTTTGGTAATTTAAGGTGTTCCTAAAATCCTAAACTCTCCCCACCCACTTTATTATTTTAAACCTGTCTGTTCTTTGAAAACTCTTTCCCCACTAGTCACAAAGCCACACTTTGGCAGAGAAGCAGAAATGTCTTTTCCAGCTCCCTGTAGGAAGATAAGTTCCATATAGATTCAGTGCTTCCACTCCCAGGAAGCCACTCCAGTGCTTTTCTTTATGCTTACAATAAATCACAGACAACAACTATTTCCAGATGTGAAAAGATGAAAAATTGTTCTCATTGATCTCGTTGTAATTTCATTCTTTAACTCTCAGACCAGCATTGGAATCCTCTTTCTGCCACCCGGTCTAAACCGTCCTTATTTCTTATCTACATGGCAGCCCTTCCCATGCTTGCTTTTTTTTACAACTTCCTATTAAGCATTTGTTTTAGTGCTTTCAAAGCTCTAGAAGACAGGTGTTATAAAACACCTGCTGTGTATGTTTGTGAGAGGATAACATGAGACATGGTGACATTATGTTATAAAATAAACACTAGTCTGCTTCTCCTTTTCTGGAGTCTGGTTCTGTGGCACAAATGTGTATTCTGATCTCATTCCCAGTGAAATACCTTTATAATTACAGGTTTGTGACATAGGTACTTCCAAATCCTTATTCAAGAAACAAGGATCATTCCAGGTATGGCATAAAGGTCATTCCACTGCCGGTATACGTTAACAACTGTATTGATTCATGACCAATAATTGGATGACAAACCTATAGCCTTTAAAAGCATAAAAGTTTTCTAGAAACACACTAAACCTTAAAATACCTGATTATATTTCTTTTATCAATACTTGAAAATAATGTCTTTAAAATATGAATGGCAAATGATCTTGCAAGTAGAATAGTCTAAGCAACTCCCTGGATTTAAAAAAAAAAGAAGTGTTTCTCAGTACTCAAAAACCACCCAGTCTTTGGGCAGTTGTCCCTTGTCAAGAAGCACCATTCTCCAAAAGTAATTACAGAGATCAAGTGAACCTTCACTTCTCCATAATAGCTGAAGATCCTACAACAGTTGCCCTTGCTTTTTAATGTAGACTTTAAAAAGTACTGGAGCCAATAGGAAGACTTCCACTGATCTTTGTATATTTGTCTTATTTTTATTCCAAGTTTACAGTATAAGCTCTTATCATCTCATTAAAATCAGTAATATATTACAGAACAATATACACATATTCCTTCTCTTTCCCAATTATGTCACTGTTCCAGTTAATTATCTGTATCTCAGGAACACATACCCTGCCTACTAAAATACTGTGGTATACAGGAGGTTGATTATTTTCACAGTATCACTATGAGGTCAAAATGTTTATAATCCCTGTTTTATGGACTGGGAAGATATTAGTTAGATTTTCCTCTTAAGACTTTTGTGAGCTCTAGAACCTATTTCTGGACAGGTCAGAACCAGCTACAGAAGGCCGTATGCAGGAGCAAGGTCTAGAGAACATTAAGCCTCCTAAGTCCAAATATCTGATTGATTTTCTCTTTTCTATTACTGATCCTGTAATTAGGTTTTGAAAGGTACACTTTGCTTTTATAGGGAGTTAAAGGAGTGTAGCATTTAAAATTGTGTTCAGATAATTCTCCTTTTCCATACTGTTACAAGAGAAAGAGACAACCTCTTTTTTCTTTTTTTTTTTTTTTTTAAATTTTTATATTTTATCTTTCAATCAGCAATACTGTTGCAAAAGAGTAAAAAGGGAAAATGTCACTGTGTTATAGAAACAGTTTCATGTTCTCTTTTTATGCTGTGGGTACTTTTCTGTTCCAGTCTTTGATGTGCTTGAGATTACACATGCTAGAAGATCTTTTTGTGATTTGTAACCTGACATTCCATGTACCACATATAAAATGGCACTCACTGAAGGGCATCCATTAGGCACTGACCTTTCTGGTTGGAGATGAACACCTCTCCCTTGATTTTCTGAGGTCTGGACTGTTGGTGGCTCCATTCAACTTCACGAGGAGTTTTATTTGAGTCTCAAAACTGAGACAGCAAAATCAAGATCAGATTCTCAGAAGTCCCTCCTATCTCTTGCAATCTAGTAATTCTTTAACAATACCAAGAGCAGTCTATATGTGTGCTTTTTAAAAATTACCATATACTTCAGACTCAAGGAGACAGTTGGAAAGCTTAAGTTTTGATGTTGATTCACCAAATGTAGGTCACCTGGGAGCTAAGATGTGAACCTAATAATGCATTTAATGGAAAAGACTCTTTCTCTCCCCAACAGCCCCACCAGGGAAATGTGACCAAGCAAGATTGATACTAATTATGCACAGAGAGGAGCCCTAGCTGCAGTCACCAGCCTGCTGCAGAATTCTCTGGGGATGACAGGCAGAGTTGGCAAACAAAAGTGGAAGGGGGTAGAAAGAAAGAAACAAAATGCTTTTTCTGGCTATTCACAAAATATACCCAGCACTTAAAAAACAAATCTATGCACAAAAAATCCGGGCAGACAATGCAAAAAACCATTTAGTTAGGTATCTAATAACTCCAGAAGCAGTGTTGGATACCAACCAGTCACATGCTCCCATCAGGTGGTTTTAAAAAATAAAACAAAAGAAGATTTAAAAAATCCTGTGCTTCCTCCTTTTCCATGTAATTACCATAAGTTACAGTTCGGAGTGATGCTGGAGAGAGGGGTGGGGGGAGTGAGGTGAATTTGAAACAGATAAAAGCTGGGTAAACCACTCCAGTAGTCAGGCTCATGCAAAAGTACTTAACCAGAAACAAATGCTGCTGATGCTTTTGTTCTGGTCTTTCACTGAAGCTTATTCTGGCCTTCTGATGTGCCTCCTATAGGTTGCCTCTGCCAGGCAACTGTGCATGTGCTTACAGTCCCAACTGCTAGCNGTGCTAAAACAGTGACTAAAATGTGACGTGCTGTGAGGCCAAGCAACTCTTGGTAAAATCCATTAAGATTACCAGAAAGAGAATAAAGCGAAACTGTGTCCAACAGGAAGACTTGAGGTGTGTAAAGAAAATTTATTTTTATGCAGCATGGCCAGGACACTGCAATTTCTCTTTACCATCCTGAAAAGACTATGGGATCCNGATGCACACTAAATAATAAAAAAGCCAGAAGCACAATAGGCCATAAGGGAATGAAAGGGGTGATTGTTCAAAGCCCTATTAAAAGGTTTGTTGCTTTATTTATATATTTTTTAACAACACAATTTCAAAGCCTTTCAAAGAAGACTCCTCCTCCTCAGTTGCCTGCCAAGATAGTACTTAGCTGAGAGAGGGAGTGGCTGCTCTTTAGAAGATGATGGTATCTATTAGAGAGCAAGGGAAAGAGGGATACATGAAAAGGCTTTCCCAAAACCAGTTGTTCAGAAAGGCCAATGAAAGGAAACAAAAGGTATGAGATGGGGATTAAATAGAAAGAAGACGAGAACATTAAAACACACAGCACTGAGAGAGAAGAGACATTTTTAAAGCAAAATCAGTTCTGTTAAGGTCCTTTCAGTTGTGCTATTATACTAGCCCTGGTCCATATTTAGGGTTCTGTCAGGTAGTAATTGTGAAGCGATTCACAAAAATTAACTCTGACAGCCTCTTTCATGAGGTAGGTGAGGGATAGAGACCCTCTTGCATGCAGGAAGAGGCCAGGTTGTGGAGATGGTTTCTCCAGAAGACCCTTTGACAGCACACCATGTTACAAAGCAGCAGACACAGGAAGGTTATTCTTCCCCTTGATGTGCTGTGTTACTCAGTTGCAGGTATTAAGTGACTTGTCTGCGTGGAAGACATGTTCAAGTGCAGCTGAAATATCTGGAGATAAATCTGAGGTCTCTGCTTACTCTCCTGGAGGTTTTCCAGAGCTCATGGCACTGCTCCTAGACATTAGGAATGATGTGGCCCTCTTTTGGATGTGAGAAATCTCCTGGGCAGTTAAGGAGAGAGTGTGAAGAGCTCTGTCTACCTTTCCTGGTGGGCTACAATCAGCTACATCTTCTTACACTGAGGCAGCCTACAGCACGAAAGTGATGCAGAAGCCTTTGATACTTCCCACCTCTTTAGAGCAAGAAAGAAACTAGTGCAAGAGGATGTTTTCATTGTAGCTTGGCTGCAGCCAAAAAAAAAGTCTCTTGAGGATACCTTTATAAGAAACATCTTTATTTCAGAACTGAAATTTCTGTAAAGCTGAAGATAACTTTAATTTTGATTTCTAGGTTTCTGATATGAAACACTCATTTCAGTGGAAATATCAAATAAATTCTACTGAAAGCATTTTAAGGACTCTCAGGTTCTCAAACTGAGTCACTAACCTTTGTATAAATGCTCTAGATTAAGGTGCAGATAGGTTCTTTGGAGATTATCCTTTTCCTTACCAGGTTGTTCTTAACTGGATTTGATCTTGTAAATCTCTCAGGTGATGAGTTTATGAGATGGAAAACACTTTGAAAAATAACATACAATGCCTCTTTTTGCATGACAACTCTGAAGCTGCTGGAACACTGACTCACAGATCAAACCAGGGCAGACTCCAAAGTTAGCATCTTATCTCAGTGGTACACAATTTACTGGGCCCATCCAAAGAAAAAAGGACCCATTCTCTTATTTATCCCATGGCAGCAAACAGTGCAAACTTTTCTGAAGGAACCTATGAAAAGACCTGAAATAACTCAAGGTTACATACNGTTGTGACAAAGGTCACAATGGGAGCAGCCCTCCCCATCCAAGCACTGACCCTGCTTTTGAGACCTAGAAAGAGTGTAGCTGAGCAGACAACAGTAATGACTGTGGTCACAGGCATGGGCCTCCTAGAAGGGAGGGTCAAAAGTGTTGTAAAGATCTACTTTCTTCAGTGGTGCTTCAGCATGCTTTAAAATATAAGGCTATGTGTGACACACAGCTCATGATTTTTCCCTTAATTTCCAGACAGGCTACTTAAACCCATTAGATGTCTCCAATGACTTCTGTGAGTAGAGAGTGTTCACATTGAAGGTGTTCATTTCAGCAATATACATTTTGAAAAACAGTTTGCTTGAACTGTTCTAATCATTGAACTAATCACAATCTAATTAAAGCACAATATGGGAACCACATTTTGAAGTGCCATTAGCAGAAGAGAGACCATCTTGCTATGGGTAATCAGAGAGTCCCTGAGGATGAAGGGGCAAACACCTGACTCACTAGATGTACAGAAAAGTCTCATGAGTTTTATGAAGCACTGAGATGAGGGTGGTGCTGGTTTTTTCAGCTAAATCTCTTCAGCTTTAGGGATGAGAAGAGCTTGGGCTGCCATCCAGTGGAGGCAGATATCAATTTTGCACAGATTCAGCCTCGCAGACACTGCAACTCTCCAAGTAATATCAGAAAAAGCAACACCTTCATGGTGGTTTTGTTTCTTGCACACCAGTTCTTCTGGATCAACACATTCTATCTAGAAGTTCAAGCACTTTTAAAAATGCTAACCCAAGATCTTAGAATCAGATTGAAATTTTGCCTAGTTTCTGTAGGACAAAATTAGATTGTTGAATAAACATCACAAGCAAATAATGTCAGCATACTAGTCATATTATGGTTTCAACCATAATATGACTTTTCTTTTACATTTTCTTTGTCAGTCTTTTGCAATTTATGACCAAATATATGGCTTTTACATAGATGGGATCACTTGTAATATAGTTTTACTAGCAAAAAATGCACTGCCTTCTGGAGATATACAGCAAGAACAGAGGATATTACTATAAAACATCTAGATCAGAGTTAAGTACTGCCAGGACAGATGAAACAGAAGTGTTAATCCCCATATATTGACAGCTAAAGAAAAATTAGTCACAGTTCAATATCTAGACT
>VYZX01025160.1:3515-32332 GCA_013401335.1 Brachypteracias leptosomus | reverse complement strand
ACAACCCTTTCTGTGAAGAAATTTTTTCCCAATCTAAACCTCTCTTGACATAACTTGAGGCCATTTCCTTTGATCTTGTCCCTTATACCACTACTTGGGAGAAGAGACCGACCCCCACCACGCTGCAACCTCGCTTCAGGTTTAGTACATTGTATTGAACTAACAGATTTCTATTAAAAAGAACATTGCTTGTACACCAGACTCCTGTAAAATTGTGTTTCTTGTATTATGCTGTTTTGTGCTAAAACAGTGACTAAAATGTGACGTGCTGTGAGGCCAAGCAACTCTTGNTTCAGCTTTAGGGATGAGAAGAGCTTGGGCTGCCATCCAGTGGAGGCAGATATCAATTTTGCACAGATTCAGCCTCGCAGACACTGCAACTCTCCAAGTAATATCAGAAAAAGCAACACCTTCATGGTGGTTTTGTTTCTTGCACACCAGTTCTTCTGGATCAACACATTCTATCTAGAAGTTCAAGCACTTTTAAAAATGCTAACCCAAGATCTTAGAATCAGATTGAAATTTTGCCTAGTTTCTGTAGGACAAAATTAGATTGTTGAATAAACATCACAAGCAAATAATGTCAGCATACTAGTCATATTATGGTTTCAACCATAATATGACTTTTCTTTTACATTTTCTTTGTCAGTCTTTTGCAATTTATGACCAAATATATGGCTTTTACATAGATGGGATCACTTGTAATATAGTTTTACTAGCAAAAAATGCACTGCCTTCTGGAGATATACAGCAAGAACAGAGGATATTACTATAAAACATCTAGATCAGAGTTAAGTACTGCCAGGACAGATGAAACAGAAGTGTTAATCCCCATATATTGACAGCTAAAGAAAAATTAGTCACAGTTCAATATCTAGACTGACTTACGTAGGTGCTACATTACTTTTTAATGATGCTGTCTCTCTAGTAACTCCCATCTGGCATACTGCCCTGCTCTGAACATGGGCATAAGCTCACTTACCAATTGTTTTTGGTTTTAGGCATCTCTTACTGCATTTCAAGTAGTATTTCAAACATTCTTGTGGTGTTCAAGAACCAGAAAATGGAACTTACCCGGGATAAAATAAAATGAGACTTAAGTTATCATATGAATGCTTATAATAGCTGCTCAGTATTCAGGCTTAAAAAGGCCATGAGATAACTATAATATCCTCAAAAAAGGAGAGTTCTGATCCCTAAAGTACCTGAACTGCTCACAGTGTAACTCACACCTAGTCCATGGTCTCATGCTAACTTAGGTACTATCCTGTCTCTCTTACCTGCAGTGCGCAATTCTGGAAATCCCAATTCTCAGAACAGAGATATCAGATTTTATGGAATGCTTCTGGTAGCATAGGATTTTTTTTCCCTCTTTGTTTGACAGGTATGCAAATCCTTTATGTCTGAATGCAAAAAAGATCATTTTCCTTGTAGGCATTAGTCTTGTTTTCAAATTTCCATTTTATCTGATTTAAAGCAAGTGATGCTTAGATTTCTGAAATGCCCTTAATTGGCAGACTAGGAACCTTGTCCTTGTTCATTAGCAGCCTCTTCTGTTAAAAGCTATTCTACTTCTCATGATTATTCACCAGACAAGACGACATTTCTTTACTTTATAGCTGTGTGATTGAGCCATTCACTTGAGACACAGAAACTTCAGATTTTTGACTCTGTTGTAATAAGACAGAGGAATGTTTTGAAGCCCACCTCCCATTCTTTCAGGGCATGTCCTTTATCTCACATAGTTAAAAAAACCTCACCTCCATAAGAACAGAAATGTTTCTCTGGAGCATCTCTTCACAGCCAGGCTATAGCATATGAGGACATGTCTTTTCTCAGGTTACAAGAGAACAGGTGATTCTGAGTTCTTTGAATTGCAGATAGAGAAAGGGAGCTAGAAAACTCTTTGGCCCAAAGTCAAAGCACCTTTTCCCTTGCTTGCTGTTTTGTTTCTAAAGTCTGGAGCAAAACAGCACCCTAAAGACTTTCTTTGCTGTTTTGAAACAAAGGACTAAAACTCCACGAAACAAAACCTGCACTTGCCTCTCTGAATATATGGTTATTCTGCCCTAATTGCTTATTTAGGTGGCTAGGACTTTGTTGATGATGAATTCTGCATGCTGATGAGCCTCATGTTTGAAGGACAGGTCTGTGCCTTCACTTCCTTCTGAACTATATAATTCCTGGTTGCACAACAGCTTCAATAGACTTGGCACTTGCAAACATTTTATTTCCTTTGGGCAAACTTTACATTCAGCTACGTAACGGTGATTTCTTAAGACCTGGTTTGTTTTTCCAAAGGCAGGTTATGCTTAAAGGAGCTCACTTTGAACAGAGACATCTATCTTGCTTTTTGTCTTTGCTGAGCTTTGTGTTCCTCTCCAGACTCTTAGGAGATGTGATGCATCTCCTACATGGTAGCTGGCAGTTCTGTTTGCCTGGGGAACAAGTGCATTTAGGTAAAAATACATTGAAGAATGTGGTCTAGCAAACTGCTGATAGGGTGTGTCTCTCATCAGTCACCTTTACAAGAAATGATTGATGCATCCTCTATAACATGGCCTTTAATAACAGGAACAACAATATATTGCTTCCTTAGATGGCCTTTTACACTCCTGGATCTTCACTAAAAGTTACCAATTATATGGTACTGTACAAACCCAGAGAGTTTAATTCTGGCCAAAATTTTAACTGGAATCTTTCCCTCCACCTGTAGGAGAATCCTCAACAGCTCAATTAAAGCACCTCACAAACTAAGGATTAGAAAATTAATAGCAATGGGCAGATTTGAAAACAGAAAAGGCTGTGCTCTTTTCCAAATGATTCTGTTATGATTAACAATTTCTGGTCACTATATTTTCATGCCACAAGAGGGAGACACAGGCACACACTTTCTTCATTAAAAAATTAAGCAAAAGCCTTAACATCCTCTAAATGACATTTACCTAGAAAGTTGTCTAGCCCGTTTGCTCTCTCATGAACACAGTGACAGTTCTGGAACTGAAGAGGACGACATAGAGGACTTTCTACTCCACATCAGAAAATTATAGAAAACAGAATAAAAATTCAGGAACATTAGACTTTCACTGAGGTACAAGGAAGGAAACATGCAAGAAAATTCTAAGTAACATTCCAAGGAAATAATATAAAAACTGAACTTCTAAGATTTTCTCTGGGAAGAGTTTGCTCTAGGAAACTAGATATGGAAATGATGAGCTAGTTCCCTTTAAATTGATCTTGTTATTTTATAAACTAGATTAGTTATGAGATGAGTATTTATTTCGGCCACAAGAGAAAATACTTTAAAACACCATGATAAGAAAGAATGCTTCTATAACTGTAAGAGAAAATAAGTTCAGTTAGATGAGTAGTGCTATTTTGTATTAGTATAGGTATCACATATTTTATAACTAGTAACATGTACCTAGATTTCTGTTAATGGAATAACTTACAGTTTTCAAGAATAGAGACTATCCACTTGGTATGAGGATATCTCTAAATCTAGTTTGGCTCAAGGCAATGCCTTGAAAGTCATTTCTCCATGACTTTAGTAGCTGCATGCTCTGAGCTGCCAGTCAAATGAGATTTAGCATTATTTCTTCTCCAGCACGGTAGTTTATCTCAGTTTTGTTAAATACTTCACAAAACAGATTAGAAGATGCACTATATCTTGAAGTATTTACAAACAGGTATCAACAGTGATATAAACTGAGGCAAGGAAACACAGGGGCAATGGACAGCTATGTTGGCAGCAACACATGAATTCAAACAGTTAATTCAGCACTGGTGTTTGACAAGGATGAACTAGAGAACTTATGTGTTCTGGCAGCTGTTGATACTCCTATCTGTGTAATTTCTAGCAATCTAAACTGATTAAAGAACAAGACATGAAAGAAAGAAGAATGCAAGACAAAGCAAAAAAGGTAGAAAACAAACCAAGCTAATGTGAGTTCTCAAACTAAGGCAGAAATCATCACTTTGAGATTAATAATCTTAAAACTATTTAATATTCCCCTGTTCTTCATGAGAATGATGCTTTCTATAGAAATCAAACACTGAACAAGGTTGAATCACTTTATGTTTGAACACATAACAGCAGTTTGTCTTATATATTATTTCAATACAGAAACTTTCCTCCATTTCATAGATTGAATACACTAGACTTGTGTTTTCTTTTAAAAGGGACATAAACTCTGCAGTTATTCAACTTGTTCTCAAAGGTCCTTAGCATAATAAGTTGCTCTGCCTTGCAAAAGCATTTGTTAACAGTAAAATAAATTAGCTTCTTGAAAGAAATCCTTGCAGATTTTTGAGATATTTCCACATAAGGATTTGTTGTAGTATTGCAAAGAATTTCAAATAATTGCTGAAAGCTGAAACTGAGTTGCTCAGAAGGCTCAATGAAAAGATGTTTTCTCTTGACAGAAATATGTTAAGGGAAATAGGACAAAGACGACAAGCAATGTAGCTCTAAGAGGACTAATTTTTGTTTAATAGGAATGGTTGGTTTTGAAACCACTGAAACACTTAATTTTGAAATTGAAGCCAATGATGGTGAATTAGGACTGAGAAAACTACTCTGAATAATTTGAGATTTCAAGATCTCCATTTGTAATGAAATTTCTTTATAAACTTGAAGTATTCATGTGAATAGAAAAATTATTTCAGACAAGCTCTACAACATTTTAACAAGCATATACTATGTTATTGTGTTAAACAGAGAACCTGACAAATAAGGTAAAGCCCTACAATGAAAACAATAAGATGATGTTTATGAAAGTTCTGTAAGAAAGTTTTACTTTCTGAACACTGCAGAAGAAACCACTAGTAGTGTTTAGAGTAAACAATATGGTAGAAAGACTACAAAAGTATATAATTCAATGACAATTATAAAGAGTCCAAAATTAATATCAGACTAAAAAAAGAGGGAAAGGATGGATGAATTATGACCAAACCCCCAGGTTCTTCATGACCTAAACTTGAGTGTGAGTTTCATAAAGATACCCTGACTCTGAAAAGAAAAAAAAACCCCAAAGCTTTTGTTTTTATTTTAGAACATTATAATCTGGGAAGAGCCATTAATTTAAATGTGGTTTTAAGGCCTGTAACTAGATATTACAGACAAATTATATCTGGAATCACTAATGATGATTCCATTCATTTTATTTTTTTCTTGGTTTACCACCAAGGAGCATTCCCACTTACTACAAATCCTAAACACAACCTCTCTAAGATATGAGGTGAGAAAAGCAGTGAGGAACTGTGAACAGATGAAAAGGCAGCATTTTTATGGATAGAGGTCTCATAAAAGAGACAACATCCCCTATATATAACATCTGTCCCCTACTGACCCTAGAAATTCCCTTTATTTGCTTATGAAGAACCTAAATTTCTTTTCTCTTCCACAGTGTTTTTTTCTTGGTTTCCATAATGTATTTCCAGACCCATGGATCACTTAAATATATCAGTGGTCCATTTCACCAGAAAGAGTCACTTCATTTTCCTTTCCATCCTCCTTCCAACCAACACTGGGTTTACTTCTCAGCTAGCAATACCTTTGAGCCTTTTCCCACCATCTGAAGATGCACAAAGTAGGCATCTTTCAAGCTACAATTAGTAGCTGATGACCCAGAAGGTTTCCTTACTGTACCAGCAGCATGAGTGGAACTGAACATCAAATTATTGCCAACAAGGTACCCAGTATGTGCTCAGCTGAACAGAAAAAAATGGTTTAGAAAAGCAGAGGCATATTGAATGATGAAAAAAGCACCACGAAAGCACAGTTTTGAAGGTTTTGCTTCAGGTTTATAACAGCTTTTATGAAGCTAGTTGTTGCCCAATTATACCTGTATTTCAGGCCCAGAATTCCAGGCTTCTGCTGTAGCTGCCATTTGCTTCCCTCCTCCTTCCACTGAACTTAAAGAAAGTTTCCCAGGGCCTCTTCAAAAAGTGTCTCTCCAAAATCTGGGTCTGAGGGAACACAAAGCAGAACAAAACATTTATAATCCTCGCTTTCATCCCAGACTGATGAGTTAAATAAAATTAAATTTTCCCAAGTTATGTCGTTTTGCCCATGGTAGTAATCTGTAAGGGATCTCTCTGTCTTTATCTCAACCCAAAAGCCTTTTCATCTTCTTTCCCTTCCTGTCCTCAGTCCTATTGAGGAGGAGGGAGCTGGGTGAGCATCTGGCAGCCAGCCAAGGTCACCCCACCACAATCCCTGTCTCACTTAAGAAAAATGCAGCAGTCAACATCATAGCACATCTGTAGTAGGTTTCCATGTGCTCATGACTGTATCTTCTTTTCTTTCAGTATGTAAATGCATAGCAATGCAGTGGTACCCCAGAACACACAGTATGGTAACTAGTAGTAGATTCCCAGGCTGTGCTGGTATCCACAATGAAATTTTGTCCAGGACAGACCTTACAGTGTTTTGACCAACCTTTTTAGAAAGAGTTCCTGAAATGTTATTTTGGAAGATAGTATTAAGTGAGCAACTATCTAAAGATAATGAATTATCTGAGCAAAACTTTGCTCAGAAGTTTGATAAATTTAATAATTGGAGGAATGCACATGCTCACTGACATGCCCAAACCCTATATAGCTTCTTAGGTACTCTTATCTATCCATACATTGTAGCACAGCCATCATATTTACACAAAAAATAATTAAAAAAAGAAGCAGGATTTATTACATTAATTAGCATTATACTGAAATACTATTTCTTCCTTTGGAGGGAAGTCACACAGCTGTTTATGTAACATAAGCCTGGGTAAGACCATAAGATACAGCAGGGATGTGAGTGTGAGAGGTTATTTATGAACAGAATACCCAAAAGGGAATACCCAGACAGAGGGTTTGCACAAACTCTGGTAACTTTGAAGAGGAAATGAACAATGATGAAGCCTCACAGGACAACTATCAGATGGATTAAACACTAACCAGAAGGTCATCCAGGCTTTCAAAAAAAGGAGGCAGCTTGACAAGATGTGTAAGAGGCATGGAAATTTGGGATTGTGGGAAGAGACCTGACTGGGGAAGCACTTAGAGAAAAAAAAATTGTGTCTGACGCTGGCAGAGGTCACTTTGCTGCCATTGTGACCCTGTCTAAGCCTGACACCACATCCTCCCAGCCCACTGCAGAGAGCAGGCTGTGCCCCAGCTGGTGGGCTGACAGTACAGGGTGCAGCAGCAGCAGGACCCACAGCTCAGTGTACATGCAGGAATTAACTCATGAGATGTCATCTCACCAATACACGGACTAAGGTTGTAGGGAGCCACACAGAGCAGAAGCAAACCCATCTCCAGCATGGTAGGCAAATGTGGCAACCCATATTTCCCATGAGAGCTGGCATAGGAGTAACCATTCATGTAAGGTGTATTTATAGCAGGGAAAGAAATGTGTGTGCAAGATTACACATTTTTGGTATTACTTTTAAGAAGGGTATTTAGACACTTGTAAGCATTCATTAACATTTTTCAAGTCTCAAGTGAGGCATATCTGCTGGCATTGATCTGGAATCAGTTCATTGATTTCCAATTACCCCTGTGTCACTAATTTTTCAGAAAGTGTTTCATCCCTGATTTAATTGAAACCACAAGTTGATAATTTTCTTGTGATATCTTCCCATATGAAGAGAAGAACCTGAACAGGATTGCTGGACAAGCTCCATATATTAAATGATTCATATGTGATTCAATTGCTCCATGTGCATACCTAAACTAATTTAGTTAAAAGATAACAATGTTTAGGAACCTGTCACTGTGGGATGGATGATGCCAGGCTGAGTCAAAAGACTAGAAAAGGAAATAATGCAACATTTTTCTCTATTTCTGTGGTCAGGGAAAAATATTAGACCTTGAGCAGCCTCGCCTAGAAATTTCAGGCTCCTTGACCACGTTCTGTCTTGGTTCTCTGGGGCACAGTCATGTCTTCTGACCTGAGGATAGAAAGAGTTGTGTTCCTTGTAAGGGTCAAACATAAAACCTGAGCTTGACCTTGACTTCAGATCTCTCTCTCTGTTTTAGCTTCTTACCAGGAGTCTGTCAGTTCTGAACAGCAGAAGTTTGCCACCTTCAGTAAAACTCTTAACCCTTTGACCTTATAGCCCAAAAAAAAAGGATTGCAAAAAGAAAACAGGTATCAAGAACAAAAGCAAAACCCAATGACAGAACAACAGAATGGGGAGGAAGAAAAGAAAAAAAAAAAAAGCTATTTCCAGAGAAAAGTATTGTCTGACAATAAACCCCAAATACTACAAAGCTTTAGAAATCAGCTCCCAGATACTGAGGGCAGTAAGTGCATTTGTATACAATGGTTGTAGGGTGGAGGAGACTCCCATAATCACTGCAGAGACTCATTCCTCCCAGATGATGACCAGCAGTACTTTTAACTCCAAAGAAGTACTCCAAGGAATCAGCTGAATTCATATTCCCTCCCTCACTCCACACAGAGAAGTGAAAGCCCTCAGTAGCAAAATAAGAGGGCAGGATTCGAGTGCCCTTCAGGGTAGAGGAGGAAGAGAGGTCTTATCCCTTTATCACTGGGCACAATGAGCCTATTAATAGATATTAATAAATCTCAAACCTGACACCACATGTCAGGAGCTAATGCAGGAGCTCTGAGTCTGTGTAATTTTGAGCTAACAGGCTGTGACAGTGACTAGAGCCTTACTAACAACCCCCAGTAAACAAACTACTGGCAGTGAGAGTAATAAAGCCAGACTTTGATGAAGGGGGTTAGGGTTGAACCTAAGAATAATAACTGAGGCAGGGAATTAGCACCTTTTTAATCATGACCCCAATTACAACTCAAGACAGATGACACCCTTTAATACAACACCTGGTGCCAAATGTGGCCACTTTAAATTTTACCCTCAAAGGAGCTGGCAATGTTTTCTGGGCTTCGTGATGGTAGTTATTAATTTCTTTTCTTATGATGATGAGCTTCCCTGAAGTTGAGAAACTACAAAGACCTTTTACATTGATGTGGGCAGGTAATAAAGGCACTTCTGCCACTGAGAATACATTAAGAAACACAGAAAACACACTGAAGCAAGTTGGTTTAATACACAATCATGTTCAGTGTTTTCATAAATATGTAGGATATATTCTTTGGCATATTTATATCCAGAGATACACTAAAATACAAGCGATCACACAACACTAGGTCCTCAGGCACTAGTGGATAGTTTTCTTATTTTTTCCTGCATTTGTGAACTTTAGTTTTCCTGTGAAAATTACAGAACACTTGCACAAACAGAACTACTCTTGTCACTTAAAGACTAGAGAGACCAGGTTGTTGACAGAAACCATGTATGAATTTCTACATGACAACACTTTAGTCTCTATTTTTCAGGTCAAGTTCTATTGCTTAAAACAAAATATCAGTGATTTTTTTCCTGTCAGCTGAGATCTCAAACCTTCTATGCTCATATTACACCTAAGCAGCTTTGGTGAAGGCAGCAGATCTGTCAGTATTGAGCTTGTTGTGCCTTGTGCTAGACCTTCTGTGTATGCACAATTTTTGAAAGCACACAGCCAAATCATCCAAACCCATGGATCATCAGTGCATGAGGTAGCAGATTTCCTCTAAAAATAATGCTCTGTCCTCAGAGAACGTTGCCTTTATGTCATAGTTTACAGTTTGTGTCATAATCACCTTGAACAACTAACTCTTGTGATGAGAGGCTTTGATCCAGACTAGTCCCAAAAGCACATACAGGTGTGTACATGTATCTCCCTTCACATATTTATTGTTCTAGATGGTTCTTGCATTTCAAGAAATAGAAGCTAATTCAAAATACAAGGGAAATAGAGAAAATACAGGAGTTTCCTTCTACCTGGAATCTCAATTAGTTCTCAAGAAGGCAAGTCACCAAAGGCAGAGAGTTTTTGGCTGTGTTTTTCAAGCAGTATCAAGATCTATCAGAACAACTGCCACTGCACAAAGAGATCTAATAACATGCAAAGAACCCTGGGAAGTAAGGTTAAAAAGCAGTTATGTTTTTCCTTTTGAACACTTACCATCCAAGCCTAAAAGACAATAAGAGAAAGTCAGGTAATATAAAAAAAAAAACAAATGCAGAAGCCAAAAGCCTTGCAATAGTCACAGTGAGAAGCCTAAAAAAAAAAAATAAAAAAATATATATATATATATTGAATTTTACCAGAATAGGATAGTTTATAGGAACTAAACTCTTCAGGGAGAATTTAGTTAAGAAAAGCTGAGGATAGGACTGGGAGCTGTTTGAAATGCTTGTTCTTAAAGTGAAGACAGGTGGCAAATCAGAAAGGAAAGAGACAATCTCAGTAATTAAATACTGTGGCACCAGTCATTATGGATACAAATACATGTATGAGTAGAAAAGCAAAGCCCAGCCTCAGAAGGCAGGTGGTGCCGACATATTATTCATGGTGGTGACCTTCAGCTGAGGCAGCTGCTGCTGCTTTCCTGGAATACAAATTTGAATCATTCACATTTCTGACCTGGCTGACAAATCATAACACCTCATCCTGCTGCTGGGTGATGGCAGGAAACTGAATTTCCTGACTGCTCCCTCCAAGCATCCCCTGAGAAAAATGGCACTTACCATCACCACTTAGCTGCCCGCACCAACAGATGGAAGTTGTTGAAACCTACAACTTCACACAGAGGCAGGAGTGATACCCATTGCTCCCTGATAAAACATTAATGGATTTAATGAAGCTCATTTGGCAATCGGCCTTGGATGGAATCCATCATGTGGCAGGTTATTGTCTCAAATCCCTATATCCAGAACGTGGCAGTGAAATCTTGTAGGATATCACTGGTTCCAGCTGACTCAATTTGACCCTGTGTGCTGCTAGCTCTCTTCTTCCTCGGACCAACATCAAACTCAGCAACATCCCCTCAGCATACCTTCATCTTTTATTCTTCATCTGCTTGCTCTTCTCCATCTCAAATCAGCCAAGGGGGAAACACACCACTGAGGGAGAGCTCAGCAAGTGACCCCAACAAGAACTCTCTTCAAACTGACCAGCTCCTTGTTTCTTCTCTCAACCTGGGGGGTTCCTGGTTGATATAGCTCAGGCCTCACCCACCACCCCAACCACCATCACCTGGGGGCAGGCAGGGCCTCACACAGGTGGGCCAGGTTCTGCCTCTGGGGCCTTGGGGAACAAAACATGTTGCTGGGTTGTGACTCACCCATAGGTCAACTCCAACTCAGGGCCCACAGCCCAGGCCCCAGCACTTCACCTTGACAGACAGGAGAGGACAGTGCCCTCAGCACAGTGGGTGCTCAGAAAGAGAACATCAGCAAGAAAGTCCTTATTTATAGCTCTACAAATAGGGTGAAATTACACACATGCTATTTCTGCAAATTTTAATGTTTTATGGGATTAAGAAAGCTAAACTTTCTAAGATTGTTGATTTTGAACTCTGATATTGATAAGTCCACTAGTACTTAACATAGATTCTGCCCATGAACATTTTTTTGTGGTTATCAAGAGAGCACAAACAATAACATAGGGAGGACTGTACGTAAATGATTGATGTATGAACAAGGTCATGTCATGTGAGAGTGTAACAGAGTTCAAAATGTTTGTTGAAGGGTATAATTACAAAGACAATAATTCCACTGCTTCTCAATCAATCCGAATTGAGAGGGAAGGTGCTTTTATTTCAGCCACTTCCCCATTTGATTCTCTACCAAAGGTAAAGTAAGAAAAAGAATATCTCAGATCTGTCTGGAGAAGGGATAAAGATGTGCTTCACATTAGAATCAGTATTATCATTTTTTTTTAAATCATTTTAAAAAAATCATAACACTATTTTTTAAAAAATCATAACACTGTTCCACTTCAAGGGCAGAAAATTATTAATCTGCAAGTAAAATTAAAATTTTTGAGACTCCACACTGTATGAGGAGGAAGAATTCATGAAGTTCAACAAGGCCAAGTGCAAGGTCCTGCACCCAGATCAGGGCAACCCCAAGCACAAATACAGGCTGGGCAATGAGTGGATTGAGAGCAGCCCTATGGAGAAAGACTTGGGGGTGCTGAGTGATGAAAAGCTTAACATGAGCCAGCAATGTGCAAGTGCAGCCCAGAAAGCCCCAACTGTGTCCTGGGCTGCATCAGAAGCGTGGCCAGTAGGCCAAGAGAGGTGATTTTGTCCCTCTGCTTTGCTCTTGTGAGACCCCACCTGGAGTATTGGGTCCAGCTCTGGAGCCCCCAACACAAGAAGGACATGGACCTGTTAGGGTCTAGAGGAGAGCTACAAAGATGATTAGAGGGCTGGAACACCTCTCCTATGAAGACAGCCTGAGAGAATTGGGCCTGTTCAGCCTGCAGAAGAGAAGGCTGCAGGGGAGACCTTATTGCAGCCTTCCAGTATCTTAAGGGAGCCTACAAGGAGGCTGGAGAGGGACTTTTCAGAAAGACCTGAAGTGATAGAATGAGGGGTAATGGGTTCAAACTGGAAGAGGGGAGATCTAGATCGGAAATTATAAGGAAATTCTTTACTTAGAGGGTGGTGAGACACTGGCATAGGTTGCCCAGGGAGGTTGTGGATGCTCCATCCCTGGAGGTGTTCAAGACCAGGCCGGATGAGGTCCTGGGTGGCCTGGTCTAGTGGGAGGCGTCCCTGCCATGGCAGAGGTTTGGAGCTAGATGATCTTGGAAGGTCCTTTCCAACCTAAACTGTTCTATGATGATTCTAAGATTTTTCAAGGCAAAAAGTTAATAGGTGCTGGTGGCAGAGCATGGTGAAGTTTCCATTTTCATAGGACTTGTAGTTTCTCCTTAGCCCTTCAATACCATCCCTCTGGACACTAATAACACAGATTAACACTTTGCCTATTCCTGCAAAAGCATCCTGAACAACAGAGAAGGAAACATACTGAATACTCATTTAACAGTGCTGCAGCTGGGGTTTTTTATCATAATGTAAAATCTGTAAAGCTGCCTTTGCCAGAATAGTGAGAATAGTTTAATATCTGGTTATAATGCAAAAAGGATAGCCAATAAAAGAATTGTGTATATATATATATATAAAATAATAATAAGAGGGCTAGTTTTGTTTTGCAAAACCTTGCTGCCATGCAAAACACAGACTAGATATCTCTGATCTCATTTTATTTGGACTTGAAGTTTTGGGGTCTCCTGTGCAACTAAACTGTCTTCTGCATAAAGCTAGAGAAAACTGAATATAAAACAAGCCTGCCTCTTTATGATCATCAGTAGTTATTTGGTCCCAGAATTGCCAGGAATGACATCTCCAGACAATAATGAAATTTAAAAAGATTTACATATCCTTGTAGAAGAAAAAAAAAATAAATATCAAGGCAAACATCTAAGTAATTCCTAAGAAAATTCACCACCTTCATGTTTTGTACATGTGATAATAAGAATGACCTCCTCAATAGCTTAAATCATTCACCTGTTACTATATAACAAAAAAACCCCTCAAGTTTTGATAATTCCACCAAAGTCTGGTTAAAATTCAGGAGAGCACAGTATAAAAATACTCTTTATCATGCAGGATTTGACAATAAGAGAGTTTTCTCTGAGGGATGTTCTGGATACTTTTCTGAAGATATACACAAATAAAACTTGTACCTTGAATGTGAGAAAAATCTTTTTAATTTCTCAAACTATTTAAAAGAAATAGAGATTGGGGACAACTCACTCTCCTCAGGTATTTATAAATTTTCATGTGAGACTTGCAGCATAGTGACAACAGCAACTTCACAAAAGAGTCATTCCATTTCATCTTTTGTGAAATCCTTTTTTTATATTTCAGCTCACACCTCTACCTCAATTCCAAGAGAAAGGTTTCTGCTGTTACCCATCAGATAAAAAACTAAAACAAGTACAGCTTTCCTTCACTGATATCCAAGGGGGAAGTTACCACTCCAGCACCACAGGTCATGTGTTCATGTTATATTATCTAAGGAAAAGCAGATTCCACTCGTTCTGAAAATGTAAGATTTCCTATCTGGAACTACATAAAACCTTTTAGTTACAGTTGTCTACAAGACCCAAAGAACATGTTAAAGTTTCTGTCATGTTGCTATGTTTCACATTAACTTTTTCCCTTCTTTCTTCAGCATTTTCCCCTGGCTACCACCTTCTTTTAAACACCCCTAATAACACCATTTCACACAAAATTTCTTTTCCTTTAAAAAATAAAAAAAAAGTCTTACTTGTTAGAAGTTAGAAAAACAGCTCCAAGGGCACGGTGATATTATGCAGAAGGGAAGTTTATAATGACAAACTTTTGAAGAACTCTGATCCTAAAACCTGACCCTTACACAGACACACACACAGAAGTTTCCACAAACTTTGAACTCATGTGACCAACTTTATCCTCTGCAGCAGCTTCTCCTTTTCTGGTGTACTCATATTCAAAACTTCCACTCCAATGTACACAGATTTACTTACTGCATACAGGTTACTTTGCATTTACTTCCTCCTCCTGATCTTTATTGTTTACTTCTAGTCCTCCAGCCCTGCAAGTACTTCTATAGGTCAATGCAGTTGTTAAGGGAGCAGCCACCCAAGCACACATTCCCCGTTCTCATGTGTCTCACACACACCATTCGAGTCTCTCCTGTCAGGATCAGAGTCCCTTCACAGTGGGCAGCTCCAGAGAGCTGATGGGTGCCTCTTTCCACTCCTTCCACACACACATTCTCACTCTCGAGTGCTGCTTTATTCCTCAGGTTTGGGCCTAGTTTCCTGTATCAGAGTCTCAGGCATTGAATCTTACAAGAATAATTTATTCAGATGGTACAGCACAAGAAAACAGCCTGAACTGGGTCCCTTGAGGGAGGGACCTCAGATGAAGAAAGCTCCAGGCAATCACACCCTTACAACCTCTGCATCTGCCCCTCACTCCTTTCATGCACCTTTTGGTCCAATGGTCATTTCTGGTCTGGGATCTTCTAACTTCTTACTGGGTTCCTTCCATGTCTCCAGGCAGGCCATTAACTGTTCTTATCTTCCTGAGTTGCAGCTTCTGCTGATGGCTGTAGCCTCCTTATCTTCTGGTTTGTGCTGGCTCTGGAGGCTCCCTTCTTTACCTTAACTAGGTAAAAGTTCAGCATATTTGGGTGAAAGTTCACAGTTTGTGGCCTAAGGCTTCAACAAATCTAGTAACTCATGATAAGCAATGCTAATCACATAGTATTATGCTGTAACCCCTGTGTCCTAATGCTGAGTGGTTGACTCTGAGCAATTCATTCCATTTAAAACTTACTTATTTAAAGTAAACGACTAGTACACTACTCACCTAAGAATTTTCTCCCAAATAACTGTAGCCTTTCAGGGATTACATCTTAGGAAATTAGAAGCAACACAAGTACAACTTTATTACTAACTTAAAAATTTATTTTCCATTGGATTTGATGACCTTAAAAGTCTTTTCCAAAGATTCTATAATTCTGTAATTTTATTAAAATACTGCAGGCACAATAGAAGATAAAATCTATGACATCTTTTGGGGATGATATCCTTGTAAACTGCCCTGAAATTGAACTTTGAAATCTGAAAGTAAAATCTAAATATCTCCTTGATATTGTCTTAAATTCAATATAGAATATGTTTTAGAAATTATGATTTTAATAGTTCAGGTCATACTTGATTTTATAGTTGGTTTATGCAAGAGATAAATCTTCCCTCTGTAAAACTCTCTCGGTTTTATGTTCTTCAGAGCTTCCTCTGACTATCTTTTTCTTGTCAAGCCCATCTTAATTATTTTGTACTCTTCAGAGAAATATGGAGCTGAAAAAGGTTAATAAACCATGAATTTCAACTGCTACTATGCATACATTGAGAGCACTTAATTTTAAGTCATAGAACTATGGTCTGATTTCACCTCTCTGTTTTTAGTGTCCACGTCTGTCTATGGCAAATAGCACAAAATTCCTATCTCACACATACACTGTAATCATGTATTCTGTTTTGGGGAACTCTTCCTACATTCATTCTGGTCTGCACTAGAATTTAAACATCAGCACAGTGCATCATATGAGTATACAATAACATAACTAGAGGGGAAAAATATATATACATTCATACATCCTTATTCATATATCACCAGCTAGAACTGTCTCCATCAGATTTTTTTATGAAGCCATGTCTAAACTAGTCATTGTCTAACACAGCATTATATTTAACAATTTCTTTTAAAAAAAATTCCTACAATATCTACAAATGCTCAGAATGATTTAGGAGTGACTAATCTGCTAGAATTTGATATAAAATCTGCAAAAGTAGGAATTTCTCCATCGGCAACGCTGGAATAAGGTCCTTGTGAAGAGTTTCCCTTTCCTGAAAACTTCACTTCTATGTTGCAAGTGCACAGCAATAAGTTTCAATACTTTGAATTTGTGTATCTTAGGTGCTCTGCTTATACAAAAAATACAAATTGCCAGGAAATATTAAAATAACATTTGTTTCCTGAAAGTGAAATGTACAAAGAAACAGAATTTGAAGAGTAATTTCTGAAATTCTGTATTACTTCCTTCTCACACCAGCACTCTGATTATATTTAGCATCTTTCTAGTCATACTGGACACAGACACTAAATATATTTTACATGTATATAGAGCAACACAAATAAAGTTATTAGTTTTTTAATGTAGGGAATGTTGAGACAACTCTCATACAAAGATAGTCCATGTCCCCCACATTTAAATGCTTTCATTTATAGTGTTTCCTTACAAATAAAATATGGGAAGTAATTTTTAATCTCTAAATATAAATATTTAGGTTAATCTGCACAACCAAACATACTCCCCATCACATCTTCTTTACATTTTTTAATGAAATGTAAAGCATACAGTTACAAATGAAAAAAAAAAAAATCATAGCTCTCCTGTTTTGATTAAAGCTCTAGGCTGCCAGTAAATTGAAATTTGGTGCTTATGTCAGGCAAAAATCAATGTATTTGCTTATCTCAAACAAAAAGAAGATGTCACAAATTAAGGGTCAGGTTAGAAGCTTTTTTTCCTTGACAAAGCCCAGACTATCCCACAAGCACAGCTTAGCAGAAACATGTGCCATCATACCACAATCACTTTATTAATTAGCAGAAAATTGTAAACTGTTTCAGCTACTGAGAAATATCAAAGGTTAAAAAAGGCTTTTAATCTATAGTCTCCTAATTTCCTCTTCTTAATTTATGGTAAAGTATTGAAAAGAGATTTAGTGTCTACAGTAACCAGGGGCTAGTTAAAAGTGTGGAGGCCAAACTAATCTGAGGAACAGTTATTCCACACACTTCTGTTCTGTCAAATGCACACCCTCAAAGGCAACTGGGAGGAGAAAGCTGGTCAAACAAACTTCCCAGTCTTCAGCACTAAGGCTCTTTAAATGAAAGATGAACCTATAAGACAATGAGAGGAACATTTTGGAAGTCTGACCAACAGGACCAGAGTAGGCCAGTGTATAACAAATTTACTAAGAGCCATGAACTTGGGAAGATTGGAAAACAGACTCAAAATGCACTAAAATCAATGGCAATCAGGAATTAGGAAATACTCCTTCATATAGCAGCCAAAGCATCCATCTGCTTTCTAGGACATTTGCATGAAGAGTTTTGCATGATGGTGATTATGGGTTTAGTGTTTGCTTCCACAAAGCTTGTTCAAAACTCATGTTGTGTAGCGTGGTTAAAGTCCTGGTGTAGTTCTGGCCATGATCAAATGCTCACTGACCTAACACTCAGTGGAAATAACGGTGAGGGGAAAAACTCAACCTTCTGAGTAACACTACTGGGCATGACTAACAAAGGCATATACACGTTATTGGCAGAAGGGAAATAGTCTGATAATATCTCTTCTAACCTTCACCAACCAAAATTCCCAGATGTCTGCAGATTTATACTGTGGGTATTGGTGTTGGCACTGTGATCACCCTATGTCACATGTTATTGTGACTGTCCTGAAGTCATAAATAAGAACAAGAGTAACAGGCCTCACCGTGTAATGAGCACGATATAGTAACAACCATAAAAATAGACTGTTAAAAGTGACTGAAAAAGAGAGAGTGGAGCTTTAAATAAAAATCTGTATTAAATGCAAGTTCCTTAAGGGACACTTAACAGTAACAGTGAGAGCAGCTGCAGAAATAGATGAACAGAAAACACCAAACAGTCACAAGTGAGTAAAATAAAAGAGTGAGAAACAAGCGAAGCAAAAACATGTTTATGCAGTAGTGAAAGGCAAAATTGAGGAAACAAGAATAAATGTAAATCAGTTGTGGATTTTGCTTTTAAAAAGGACATGGGAGAAAGTAAGAACTACCAGTATAATGGAGATTAACATTTAAATCCAGGTGTTTGTTTATAAATGGTACACACCTCTTGAAATGGAATTAAAGAGAACTTTTTTTGTAAAGTAGACAAGCCTATACTCATACCAATGCTTTTATAAGGTAAGGAGCAATAAATGATTACTAGTACAGTGCAATCCAGATGCACATGTGAAGATGAACACAAACTGCAAAGATTAAGCTTTGGATTCAAAAGGGAATTCATTGATCAACATAAAACACACATATTCAAATTTCATTAAAATCACTCCTAAATTTGTTTAGAAAAAGTCCATCTTTGAAACCTGTGAGATAAACAGACAGGCCTGCCTGCTTTATTATTTCTGTTCTCCTCTGGTGTTCCTGCAGAATTTTTGTTGTGGTGAACTAGAGCATTTCTGTGAAAGTAGCTGATGGCTTCTGAAACATCTACACTGTTGTAGGAGCTGGGGAGAGAAGGAAGTGAAATGTTGTTCTGGGGGGAAGTGGCCATTTGTCAGCAGCAGGCTGGATCCTGACCCTCACTCCCTGGGCTAAGCTGTGCAATGCAAAACCTCAAAATTGTGGATCAGATTCTCCATTCCGTTACAGCTACTGGAGAACTGCTTCTCAGAAATCCCCAAAGAAGTAGTTTTTCAGAAGTGAGGAATGAAATATGATCATTCTTTCCAGTCTCTTTAAAAAAAAAAAAAGGTTGTGGCAAGCTACATCAACTTACAAAAGGCACCTTAGGATCATATGACAAGAAGTACAATATCCCCCTTAGTTACTAAAAGTATTTCAGATTTTACCCAGGAATTGAGGTGTCAGAGATCAGAACCAGAAACTCTCAAGTCATTACCTTGAAGAGAGAAGAAAGTAGAAGAAATGCATTGTTACAAATCCCCTTTCTTGCTGATGGGAAATTATCCCATAGAAAACTGGATAATTTAATAATAACTGATAACTTAGTGGTCTTGGACATAGAGTCCTGGTTTTATCTTCAGCGATTTCCAAATGGCAGCCCAGGATAATAGTTTGAATCAAATATGCATTGTCATATCTTCTAATTGAAAGCACCACAGAACATCTTAGTAGTATTAATCATATAAAAGTTCTTCCCTTTCTTACAGGCACATTTCCTTTTTTGGGGGGGAATTAACAATATTCCATGGAAATGGAGCACTGGAAAGGTCAAATAAATGACAAGATTTTTCTGAATCTCCAATTTCATTTACCTAGCCCTCCAAAATACTAATTAGATAAATTAATTAGACATTAAAAATTCAATTTAGTCCATTAAAAGTATTAAATTAAAAATAAAATTTACTAGAGGAAATAAAATATTCTATTTCTTCTGGCCAAAATTAATACCTAACCCTCTTCATAACCTCTAATTATTCGTGCTTTACAAGGAGGAAGGAGAGATTCATGCTTTTGCTTGCCTATCTGACATCAGCACTGCAGCATACTTGCTCTTTTGCCAGACTTACTCAAACATATAGATGGGAGAAGTATCTGTACACCTCCTTCTTTTCCAAGAATGCACTTTGAGTTAATCTTTTCCAATACGACCTCAGCTCTCCCTCCTCAAAGGCTGGTGACTCCATCTCTAGTTAAATAGCGAGGCTATTATCTCAGCTCTGCAGCCAAAGAGGGGTTCAAAACACCAATGCCCTTGACTGTGCCCCTGAGACACCATGAAGTAGACAGAAAAATTAAGACGTTAACTATATGATTGGCCATCCATTCCTCCTCACCACTACATAATCTTACTTCAGTTAGAGCTACAGTTTCACACATCAAGCAACAAAAGTACAGGTACCCCTCCTATTACTTTGCTCCATCACACCATAAAAAGAGGCAACTTTTTCAGTACAAAACAGATTTAACAGTAAAGAAAGCACATATTTATGCTGGTTTTGTGCTGAAAAATTCCTTACTTGCCTGGTGAGTCTCTGAAAGTCTTAGCTCTTCTGGGCTGTTCTTTTGCTAATTTATAGCACATTTCTGAGTTGCTTATAGAAGGAGTTGCAAAGATGCAGATCTTCTTCTCTAAGACATCTATTCTCCTCTGGCCTGTAATTCTGAATGGTTTCCCTTAGTGAAATATCACATAGAACTCCTTAGTTTAGTTTAATAACGGGGTGCTCTGAGGTTCCTGATTTGGGGTTGAGATATAGACAAATTTGGGCAAGTTTCTAATATTGTGCTTTTGAGAATTAAATTTTACTTTCATCTGCATTTATATACAAATTATTGGTTTCAGTTCAAAGATTACTGTGATCAGAATCTTGGAGTAAAAAAGAAGAGTCAAATACAGAGCTGGCATCAAGTCTGCCTGCTTTTAAAATTCTTACACATATATATCAAAATAGCATATAGCTGGAGGTTAACTTTATGTGCCGTCGTATATTGTAACAAGCTCAAAAAGTTTTCCTGAAAGATTTCTTAAGTTGCTTAATGTATAGCATGGTTAGAAAATAAAAAAAGAACTAATTTGTAAAAAAGAATAAACCCTAAATGAATAGAATTTCTTTCTTACTAAGGTCACATAGAAACTGAATACTAGATACTCACCACTCATTCAAAAGAAACAGAAAATATGAAGTTGTTAGTTACAAACTTAATCAGGAAAAGACATCATTTGGAAACATCATAAACTTTAAATAATACTAAAGAGAAAATAAATGGTCTTGTATTTTCTTGATTTTAAAGCAGAATGAAGCTCCTTGAGAGATACACATGACAAGATGTACTACTCTAATACAGTTTTACATTTAGAATTAAAGAATTATGCATTTCCTGCCGTCAGTAAAAAAAAAAACAAACTGGATCATAAATCTTTGGATATTGAGAACTGACTTTTTAATATCCCTCTTAAAGACACCACAAGCCTCTCTTAACACCAAACAAAATCTTATAGGAACAGTTTATATGGGATTAACCATGTCATTTGCCAACATTTCTGTTGCGCATTTACACTTTTTCTAGTTCTCACATGGACTGCTCCATGGGGCACCTATTTGCTCTCCTCAATACAGTGTTACTGCAGATCTGCCTTTTATTCCCAGATCTTTTTATGTTACAGATAGTACTAATTCCACTTTGCCCATTTCTGCTTTGATATTTGAGGTTTCTGAATTTTTCAAGATGGCTGTTATTGATGATAAAGTGTGCCTGGCACAGTTCCAGCTCGTTTCTTCATCAAAACCTCATTTTCTGCAGAGTTTCTTCCTATTTGTCTCTGCCACTCCAGCACCCAAACACACACAGTATAGAGTGACATTAGGTTACACGGATGTTACCACCACAATGCAGGGTGTGTACAACTAAACAGTAGAATGTTTAAAACCAAAACCTAATGGAATTAAGTAACGTTGAGGAAGTTTGACCTTTATTTTTGATGAGGACCAATGCCTAATGACAAAATATGCAAGATTGATAAATTAATGACATGAACGAATATTTGTAACCTGTGTCTACTGACTTAGGCATTTTTGAAACTCAAATTCTCTAACTCACTAGAAAGGAGGGGAAACTTTCACTTATATTTGATCATTCCTCTTTGAATGTTCAGAGAATATTTGGCATATTTAGTATATTTAGACATCGGAGTCACGAGATAGTCACCAGAAAGGGAACCATGGTCTGGAATAACATTTTGGATCATGTGCATTCATATGATATATAAAATATGAACAAGCAAGCTTCATTTACATTATGTTTCTTTTCATCTAATTACTATCTATAATGGACTGGATACAAGTTATTTCAGCATATCAGGTTATTCTTTAGACACCTGCACTCTGCAGATGCCTGGCAATTGTTTGCAATTGCAAATTAAATACAGAGCTACCATTACTAGCTTCAAAACATCTTCCATACACAGTTGCTACTAAGTTTCCAAGCTGGTGGTGTAGAAAGAAGGAACTGAACAACCTTATACGCTGTGGATGGGATTGTCTTAAAGTTAAATTTTCAAATAATAAAAAAATCCAACGTCTTTTAAAGACAAATCCCTTTGCCTAATTTGCTTTACACTCTGTACAAAACTGAAATGGTTTTTAAAAGGAAATCAAAGTTATTTTTATTGGAATGAAAATCACTTTGGAGTTATAAAAAAGTGAAGGTTATTCAGAGTTCTCTTAGACCATTTAATCTTCATAAAACATTATTATTATGGACGGCAAGATACTCCTCCACGGCTTCCACAGTAAAAGAAATTAAATCCACAGTTTAAATACAAGGAAGTTATTTATAATTAACTATATGAACACACCAAACCTCACAAGCTGTGTGAAGATTACTTTGCTATGCAAAGGAAAAAAAATGATAAAACTATAGAAAACATCTCAGAGAGCAGAAGGCAATTAAAGTAAAAGTTTCTAAATGGAGGTTGGTTTTTTTACTGTAACATCTGTTATTGTTCATTTTCATGGGCCTTATGAAGATGAAGTAAGCATGCAGGTGGGAAGGAGATGGCATCAGCCTCTACAAACATCACAAGCTGGTGGGGCCTCAGCCCCTGACATGTGTAGTGAGCTGGACAGGCTTCAGTCCCTCACACACATCAGGATCTGGCCAGGTGTCAGTCACTCACACGTATGTCACAAGCTGTCCAGGTCTTAGACACTCCCACACGTGTCATGATCTGGCTGGACCTCAACCCTCACACACATAGTGAGTCAGTGCAGCCAGAGGAAGGAACATGGAATGTCAAAACATAATCCTGCTCTGTAAAACTACATAAAACAATAGCACTTTCCTACTCGGCTTTTATCCTGAATGACTTTAAAATGGCTTAACAGCACATTTAGCTCTCGATAAAACCAAGGTTCAATTGTCTGTTCAGGCTGAGAAGGTTTGTGACACCATAAGGGGATGCATTGATGACTGGATTCTGTTTCAATGACAAGATAATAACAAGTCTGAACCCTACATATCCCTCATGGAAACATCCTAGCCTCAAAACTTAAGAATAATGCTCATTCTTAACAATTAAATACTTCTCAGGGTAAGTGACATTAATATTATTAAATAGTCTTAAAGTAAATAGCCTCAGCACACAAACTGACAACACACAATCCTAGAATATTTCATAACACAGTCATCCTCCTGGTCACAACATGTTTGTCACCTTTATGTGCTTTTCAAGTTAGGTTCTTTCTCCTTACAGCTTTGTACAGGTGGGTTCTCTAAGGAGAGCACACCACAGTAAGACAAAATCTCAGTTCAGAAAGATCTTCAGATGTTGGAAGCTCTTCCAATCACATATAAGCATTTATTTCCAGCATGCAAGGGACATACAGAAGATAGATCAAAATATACTACTTTTTAATCTCCTGACTTGTGGTCCAATCTCTTCAAACAGTAAAAGTAATGACCTCAAACTCCAAAAGCTGCTAAATATTGAAGCATTTATAAACAGTCCGTTAATTCTGTCTTGGCTGTCTTGGTTTCCTGCTTTAAGCATCTTTGTGCTTCCACAGCACTTAACACTTAAAGCCCTGGAAACAGAAAGCAAATGTATAAACTTGAGTGTGCTGAGAAATAACTCTGGGTCAAAAGTTAAATCAGCCAGCATGGGATTTAAAATCAGAGTTAAACAAGGTATATTTTGCCCAGTCAACCTAGTGGACATTGGTAATTTTTCACTTTTGAGATAATCCAAAATATTAGCTACTGTATCCTGATAATAATTTTTGGGTGTTTCCATTTAACCAAAGTTTTAGACATTCCAACTGGAAATGTTTTTTTGTTGTTCATTGCTTGGTTGTATTTTAATTTTCATATTGAGGACAATTATTCCTCTTGGAAATCACAACTGTAAACATGTGACCTAACTTCTTTCACGGTAATAAATCAAATAATTGCAGCAAATACAAGCAACACAGAAAGCACAATGAACACATTCTTCATATGAAGACTATTATTAATAAGAAGAGAGGAGAAACTAAGACATTAAACATAAGCAGCCTTGTCTGAATAGAACAGTCATCAACATTTCCAAGAACTGCTATCAAGCCTTCAGCAAATTCTGCTAATTCATATTTCCCTGGCTAGGAAGTTAGTGCAATGTCCTATTGTTGGAGACTACACATCACAACACATGAAATATCTTCATATAAAGCATCTAAGTAAGGAGACTACATATAAACTTGCTAGGTCGAAACTGTCCTAAGCAGACAGTTTTTTGTGCTCATCCCTTTCAAATCAATGTAGAAGTATTTCCATTGATGTCAGAAACAGTTTAGGATGAAGGAAGTCACAAGAACGGAATTAAATTTTAATTATTTCTAAGGAGAAAATCCAATATTCGTTTGTAGTTGCAAACAGATGAAGTTTTTTTCATTGGATTATAGTAATTGTAGTAATATCAGCTTCACTTCCTTTTTTTTTTAATGAAAATGAAACAAAACCATATTAGGAATTGTAAAATGGCTCTTCACTATTGTTCTTACCTTTTCAACATTATACCTATCGTGGACCAGTAAGTTATACTTAGGAAGTACTAGAGTTTATTGTATTACTTGAGTTGGTGGTAAAAATTCATCTTTAGGCTTTATTCTGCTGCAAATGTATAACAGAAAACAATGTTCCTGTTATCTAGATTATTTTCTTCTTAGGGTGACTTAAGATACACCTCAGCAACAAAGTTCATCATCAGGATTCTCCTGAGGAGACACACAGGAAGGACACACACCATAATTTTCACATCAGCTCTAGATGGTTTCTGAGGGTTGTTTTGGTTTGGGGGTTTTTTTTTCAGAAAACTCCTTTTGCATTTGTCCAGTTTGTTGGTTTGCCTTGCAGTAGCACATAGTTATAATTATCTTCTAAATTCAGCTTATCTGAAGGTTGTCTCAGTTGCTCCCTTTACCTTTAGCCCAAAGAGTAGCAAATCAAGGAGTAACAACACTTTACAGTTGAATTCATACCTTGCAGAAAGTGTAATAGGAAGATTTGATGTCTAGTTCCACAGGTGATTTTACTCTTGAGTATACAGGTTTCCTTTTCATCAAAATCTTTGTCTTTTTCCTATATGCAAAACCTGAGAGGACACCATTTCACTGGTTTTGCATATCTGGCTGCCGTTTAAGAACCACAAACAGTAATCATCAAACATCTTGTAACTGTCTACCATGGCCTTTTTTCATAGTATCTGTAAAGTCACGGAGGAGGAGGTTCTAATATTACACGAGATCTCTATTCTTACTAATGTAAACCAATCATTTTGCTCTATACTGATGCTAGTCCATTTTTCTTGAGGGTCATTTTATACATGACGAGGTGCACGTGAAAAAGACATGGACAGTCTGTAGTGAAAGCTCTTTTGTTAGCTATTACTATTTTGCATGCTAAAAATAGAGAACAGGAAGGTTGTAAACCACCACAGGACACACTGATAAAGAATATGGTTTGATCAAACTGCAAATAGTAATTTCTTCCTAACTTTTTGTTACAGTACATCTAACCAGAAAAGGGCAGGGAACTTCAAGCTATAAACTGTCTGGTTTTGTCGTGCATATTTTTAATGTACTCACTGATACATTATATAAGATTCAGTGAAAGATGTTTTCTTCAATGAGAAATACCAAATAGTAACCTAATAAAAAAGAGAAGCAAAATTAGGGTTGCCAACCAGGAAAGTCATAAAATGATTCTTACTATAGCAGGAAACAAACCCCTCCTATATAAGCTGCAGGAAGCAGCAGCAACACTACCCGGAAGACTTCAGAGGGGAGACTGAGTCTAAAAGCTAAGATATCCTCCAAGAGGAAGGAGGAGTGCAAGGATGGAGACCCTGAGCATTACTGGACCAAGAAGAAAAAAGATGGATGAGGAGAAAGATAAAAGAGCCTTTACCTGGTACAAGAAAATTAAACACAGATCTTGTCTATCTACCTGCATCGTCTGGCAGTTACAGACATTTATAACTCTGTTGTCTCTTCTAGTTGTCACAAGTGCTTGTATATGTATTTAGACTTTAACCTGACTTGAATAGAGTACCATTTTTCAAGTTAGAACAGTGTGTCCTTCATCAGGACATCGCAAAGGTCAAGCATTGGGCAGGCACCACAAGGGTGGCAGGTGAAAGTGGCTTCCAGTGGCTCTTGGTGGCACTGAAAGCTTCCTCACATTCATAAGGATGACCTGAGGGTCACAAGGGGATTGTCCCAGGGACTCCAAACTGCGTCCTAGTGTACCTAAATTCAGTTATTGGAATTTGCTAGCTAAATTCAAATTAGATTTATGTTTGATTTATTCCCTCATAATATAAATTTAAATTATCTGGAGATAAACACTTTCTCTACTACTATAGACTGTAAGTACATACTAAGTAACCAAGACATACAACTTTTAGACAACTGAGGTTAGCAGAATTCCCATCTCCTAAAAGCCACCTTAAGGAATTAGGGAAAAAAAGAGTTTCAGTATTTCTATGGTTCATCTTGTGAACCTTTAGATCATGTTTTAAGGCTTCATCATGCAATCATAGAATGATATGGGTTGGGAGGGACCTCCAAAAATCATCTAGCCTAACTTCAATCATGAAGTCTAGAAATTGATATCTGAGACTTTCCTGCTATTTCTGAAAAAGCAGTTTTGAACAAGAGATACAAAATTGGAGGTGTTGTTAAATCATAGATAATAAACATAACAAAACAAAGACAGAACATAGCACTCCACCACATCTTGCTCCCTCGGTTATGAGTTAAGGCATTTTCCATTGCTAAATTCCCTAATTGAAAGCCAACCTACAGTCCTGACACTTTGCCCTTTTGCAACAAGTCTGAAGTCTGCTGTGCATGTGCAACACTCTGATCTATTAATATTGTGAACAAAATACAAAGAAACATGTATCAAACTGCTGATTGCTGCAACACAGATTTATTCTGTTGACACAACACAGGCAGCATTATTTAATCCTCATTTATTTAGCATATTTCACTGTAATTACAGGAAGATACTCTACCATGTTGGAGTACTTAGGAATGCTCTAAAGCTGAAATATTTAAATTGTGCTAGAAGTATATTTGGAGAATGAAGAATAATGTTGCTACATGTCTAATAGAAGATTACAGCAAATGTTGATAAAATGCTGTTCTATTTTATTCCGAACAGGCGCGCATTAATCATCAGTAATTTATAGTCTGCATGACTAATATAAACAGTCACAAGAAGGTAACATTTTATATCTTCTCTCATTCAGCATTCATTTGCAATATTATTTATAATTATCAACCACTTTAATCACAAATAATCTTCCCACAGAAAAGAAAATCTCCGAGCCTACAAAACAGATCTTTCAGTATCATCTTCTGAGCACTATTTACTAAGTTAGGATTTTTAATAATTATTTATTATATAAATAGGCTATCAAAAAACATATAGGCTGTAACAGTTTCATTTTGAGTCACTTTGGAAATACAATGTAAACAAATTTTAAGGCATAATATTACTCCAACTCAGTTGAAGCCCAGCCCAGGAGCTGAACTCTGAAAGGAAAATTTGTACTTGCAGAAATGTAAAACAAGATCTACTGGGATTAAGCAGTCAGATAACACCACTTCTGTTGCTGTCATGGCCTTAAAGTTCAATTTCTAAGTTCATAAGGATTTAGGAGCCAGGAGCTGTCCTGAGAACTTTGGCTTATGGTGCAGGCATGGTCAATTTTAGCTCCTAGAATGACTCATTATGAATAATCCCTTAGGGTGAAAAGAAGAAAATAATTCAGTCAAAAGGCTGAACTTCAGCAGCAGAATACAAAATACTTCAAACAATTACATGAAGTTATGTTGTGTTTCCCTGTCTGAAAGGCCTTTATTATGCTACAGTATCCTTGCTGTTAACATAAGGCTCATATATATACACATATTTCAAAGTTTTGATTTATGCATGAAACTCTAATCTTTTCCCCTTGTATATTATCACAATGATTGGTAAAAGCACAAAACCTCACTGAAGAAGGACAACATTCTTCCTGAAACCTTTGCACAGCAGAAATACTTAAATATATCAAACTCTCAACTTCCTTAAGAAGCTCAGTAAAAATTTGGTAGTGTCTGAGCTATACAATCATCCAATTTATTAAACCTTCCCCTTACATTTTAAGCTCCTTTTCACTCCAATGCTAAGTTTACTTTTTGTTGCCAAAGAGAGAAAGAAACAAACAAAAATTTGTTTGAAAATAGAACATTTTTGCTGTTCAGAAAAGATAATTGTGGAGCAATGCAACAAATACATTTTCAGGAACAATCTACGTTTCCTTGAGCAATCTACATTTCCACATAAAAAATTAACTTGGTAGCAGAACAGATTAATTTTAGCAACTTATTACAAAAAAACCACAACAATGTACAAACATGATTAGGCTCCTAGACCTTTGTTTTTTTTCTGTTTTGTGACATCCCCCAAGTCTATATGAAATGGACTGAATAAAGTACAAAGCAAACGACAAGACAAACACTGAATCAGTGCCACCAGTCAGAAATAGGTAAGTGTCTTGCCTAACATTAATCCAGCTCAAAGCC
>VYZX01025158.1:0-18302 GCA_013401335.1 Brachypteracias leptosomus | reverse complement strand
CCCAAACATTAAACCACAACACTTTGCCAAAAAATGTAAGTCCTTTTAAAATTGACTACTAGTGTGTTATTCATATTTAAGTTTGGAAAATTTATGATTATACCTGAAAACCCAGTTTTTGCTGAGATTTAAGTAACATGTTGGATTTGTGTGGATTTTTTACATACTCAGGAAAAAATAGTAATAGTTTTTAAGAATAAATAATTCATAATAATTAACAACTCTTTAATCTAGATGATCAGGGATACTTAGGGAAAATGTCAGTATTTGGTATTATGTATTTTTTATAAATAAATATTTTTTTAACCAGGTCTTGTATTTGAGTTCAAAAAAGACTTAGGTCTGAAGAAGTTACAGTGCATTGATCTTACCTTTCAGCTTTTTATGTATTATGGATATAAAATCCAGCATCATTGCTTTCAGAAGTTCTTTTTAAGTCAGGTACTTCATTGAAACTATCAACCTGTTCAGGAATGAGCAATAGTTTATTTTGACTTCAGATTCTAGTAAACAGACATCAGGCAACTTATGAGTTGGAATATTTTATATTTCTGTCAGTTCTTCCTTTGTAACACCTCCATCTACAACTGTTGGAGCTTTAAGATGTAGCGAAGTAAAGCAAGTATATTTCTGAAGAATTATGGACTGTTACTCTTAGTGTGTGTACTGCAGCTCCATATGTCAGGTTTTAAATGTTAGTGACAACTTATATCCTCCATATTTATCATTTTTTTTACATCTGAAACATAAGAATTAGCAGTAATATTAGGATCCTGACATTCCTTTTTTTGTAACTGTATTGCTCACCTGGCAAAATTTTCCACATATTATTTAGTGTACTGTCTTAAACATTTAGTAATTTCCTATATGTTCATTGTCTTCCAAGCACCTATGAACTGTAAAATCACAGACTAGTGGAACAATTATGATTTGAAGGGAACTCCATAGAACATCTAGTTCAACCCTAAGAATCAAAGCACATCCTGAGTTTAAAGGTCTCATTTTGAAACTATTTCTATTTCTCAGTATTATATAGTATTTCAATACGTGTATGTTCATATTATGTATTGGGATGTTTTGTCGTATAATAATTTTTGTTATAGAGTACTTTCTTATAGGAAGAAGATATACTTTCTCCTGATGATTATGCAAGGTTTTAGCAACAAATTTCGTACAAATAAATATGGCAAAATCTCCAATCAGCAGTTATCCTTTCCAAAATAATTTTTGCCTGTGGAAATTGTGCAAATATCAGATAAGTGATTTTGGTTAAAGTTATGTATTTTAGATTTTTTTTCCTCTCGTAGTTATAAATATACAGTTCTTTACACTTCATAGGTTAAATATGTGTCCCAGACCCACACAACAAACAGTAGAACTCAGATCTAAAATACATTGTGTCATTTTATTATAATTATACTGACTATTTTAGACTGTTAGACAGTTAAAACACTAATTGGTGTGTGTGCATATATATATATATATATATTAGGCATGTTTATATTTTAGCTGTAACATCTACATTTGACCAAGTAAAATCTAGGCATCTAGTCTAGACTAGCATGCTGGTTTTGACTGGGACAGAGTTAATTTTCTTCATAGTAACTAATATGGTGCTATGGTTTGTATTTGTGATCAGAACAGTGTTGATAATGCACAGATGTTTTTGTTATTGCTGAGCAGTGCTTGGTCAGAGCCAAGGCCTTTTCTGCTTATCATATCAACCCATCAGTGAGCAAGCTGGTGGTGCACAAGAAGTTGAGAGAGGATGCAGCTGAGACAGCTGACCCCAACCAACCAAAGGGATATTCCGTAGCATATGATGTTATGATCAGCATATAAAGCTGGAGGAAAAAGGAGGAAAGGGGGGATGTTCGGAGTAATGGCATTTGTCTTCCCAAGTCACTGTTAGATGTGATGAAGCTTGCTTTTCTGAAAATGACTGAACATGGGAAGTAGTGAATGAATTCTTTGTTTTGCTTTGTTTGCACACACGACTTTTGCTTTATCTATTAAACTGTCTTTATCTTAACTTAGGAGTTTTCTCATTTTTACCCTTCCAATTCTCTACCCAATCCCACCATGGGGGAGTGAGCAAGCAGCTGTGTGGTGCTTAGATGCTGGCTGGGATCAAATCACAACAGCTAGTCACCCTCTCACCTCTAGGTAACAGGAATTCCATCTGCAGGGTAAATATTTTTCATAAAATTTGTCACCCTTTGAGGTTGTTGTTATTCAGTAAATGAATGCTTAATGATACATGGTGACATCATACCTGCTTAGCCTTTTTAGAAAATTTAAGTGTGTCATGTCTTTAAAACAAAGAGAAAGACAGACTCATCATCATGCAGAAAAATAATTCTATTATTATCCATTTACAAGGAGTATACTGGCTTCCTAGGAATTTTCCAGAGGATTATTTTCAGTAAGTTCTAATTACGCATGTTTATGATTCTTATCATATCTTCCTTACACATCAAAGACATTTATAGATTTTTTTTCCTCACTGAATTGCTGTTTAAAGAAGTAGTAATTAGTAAATCCACTTTTTCAGACAGGTAGAAGAAGTGGATTATTTGTCCAAAGCTGCTCTCATGTCTGTGGTTCAGCTGGGTATGAAAACTCATTTTTCTAAAATCACTATTAAATACATTAATTTGCAAATGTCCGACACTTCTTCCCAGGAACTGAAACTACCACTGAAAATAATATCAAAGCAGACTAAAACATATTCTTATTTTAAGTCACCAAAGTACTTCAGAAGCCAGAGTAGTGAGAACTACAAAGACGAGGCAGAAGATAGGTGCACTACCTGTGAGTAAAGTAGGATATTTCTGTGTGGATCAGTAGAGCATAGGAGAGTTTGTTTGTTTATTTCTTAACATGTTAGAAGGTATTGATTTCAAATTGAGTAAATCCTTCTTAGTTCATGGATCATTGACTGGGTAGATTGCAACAGCTCCTCTGGAGCCATTACGGTATGTCATTTCAATCCAGCGATTGAAATTGTGTATTCAGCCTCTCTGTTCCAACTCCACAAAAAATGTCATTGAAATTATTGCTTTGTGTGCTCAGCATGTTGTTTTTAAACCTTCACCTAATAGGTATTTATTTTTTTAAATATCATAAGCAGTTAGACCACACTGTAAATGAACTGTTAAAAATGCATGCTTTAAAAGCAAAAATAATGGTATAAGTGAAAAGAAAAAAACGTCTAGAAGCCAAATAAAAATCATCCAGACAGCTTTTTAATTTGTTAGTAAAATTTAAAAAGATTATTACTAAAGTAGAAACACTTTCTTATACTAGAGCATTTTGCCAGGCTACATGGATATGGAGCTAGTTGTCTTTGGCATGCTCAGCACGCCATAGCTCTGACCTGTTTGCTAAACCTGCAAATAAAGTCATGATCAGATTCAACAGAGGAAGCTTAAAGTACATGAGAGAGGCCTCAGAGTTGATGAGTATTTGGGAAATCTTAAAAAAGGAACTGAACCATGCAAAGCAATTCCATCTTTGCCTTTTAGGTGTAGTAGATGCATTATCAGTCTTCAAGGTGAACAACAGTGGACAAAAGTAATCATTAATGCTGAAAGCTAGATGTTTTTCTGGTGTCAAGCAGATCAGTGAAGCCATAGCTGTTTACACCTTCTGAAAAGACAGTTCCTTGGCTTCCTCTTTCATCTGAAGGTGCTCTGACCAATACATATATGCTATATATTTATATGCTGTAAAGGATCATTAAATAATAATAGATAGGACTAAGATAATAACGAAGACTATGGAAGGCAACAACATTCATTACCTTCTCAAATAGCCAAAACTACAGCATAGGTCAGTAGTTACCACTAATGATACATCTACAATGCAGAAGACTTCAAAAGAAATTCTTTAATTCTTCAAGTATTTCGAAATAATGCCTCACTTGCAAGCAGTGAAGACTCCTACAAAGAAGATAATCCAGTCTAAACTAGAATATATATGTCTATGGAATAATATGTCTAAAGTATATTGTATGTATGATCATTTCCAATTTCAAGTTTCTCTCCTAAAATATCTATCTCAGGGAATATTTCTGTGGCCCAAATTATATTACAGGATAACAAATTTCCAGGTACAACAGAAAAATCAACTACAGTCCAGAATTTAAACTAATATTTCCAAGTTTTGGCATATGTTATTTTAGGATACTTCATGGCAATTGAGTTTAATTCTTTTTCCTCTGTTAATTAAAAGGAAAAGAAAGAAAGAGCCTTAACACTAGAAAATATGTGGTCATTATGTTCTGCCCTGCATAAGCTGATTTTTCCAGCTGAAGGTAGATTCTGGTTTCTAACTGACAAATAAATCCAGTACCAAAAGAGGCTATAAAATTTTTTTTATAATGTGAATGAATGTTTTCTTATAAGATTTGACAGCAAATGACAGAAAGTGGTGTCTTCAATGAGGCAGAAATAAAGAAGCTTAGGGAAAAAAATTCCAATTTCAAATTTTACAGCTTTTGAAAAACAAAACAATTCAACCAAAACACAATTGAAGTATAGCTTTGAAATAGTTAGTATTTTCCATTAGCTGCCTCCTCTTTTTTATAACCCATAGGAATTTGCTTTGTGATGTGGTTATAAATTGTTGCATTTACAAATAAATCATGTACTTTTCTATTGATTACAGAAAAAACTCCTAGCAGAGCACAAGCTGAGGCACAGAAAAAACAACTGGCAGAAGTGGTGTATGAGCCGTCTACTACTTCTCTTCCTCCTGAACTTGCAGCCCTTGCAGCCTTTCACCGAACAAAGGAAACCCCATTAGATTCATACTCAAAAGGGTTAACTGTACAAAATACAATTCTCTCAGAAAAAAAGCAGAGCTTTTACTTATCTAGAAATTAGAACAACATTATAAATGTGGCTACTTTTCTGAAGTTGTTACAGATATAGCTTCCAACATTCCTTTGAGACTGCTGCATTATTTCTGGTAGACCTTAGAGCAGAAGCCCAGAGTCATTCATCATCTCTCAATATGACATCTCTCTGACCAACAAGTCACTTAACAAAATATCCCAGCTGCTTGACATTATTATATGAAAAGAGAGCAGCAAATCCCAGCAGGGGAAACAGAATCTTTCTTCCCCCTTTCTCTTGTCTAAGGAGCATAGATTGCCTGGAAAACAGGTTTTAGGCATCCATAATTGAATGTGAGATGAACTTCCACAAGCTTTAATGAGGAATAATATTACTGCCCAGGCAGCAGAAGTTAGTGTGCTGCTCTATGTCCAAAATTATTTCATTAATATTAACCAAGGTTTCCAATTCTCCCCAGGCAACAATGCTGTAGTAGGGAAGAAAGATGCAAATAACTCTCACAGCCACCCAATTGATTATTAGAACGTGTAGTAATAATAAGCATATGAAAGTGATGTTTGTCAGTAAAGGGAAATAGTTGTTTTCCACAGGAAAAAGAGCTTTTTTTACTATAGTTATATATAAAATCCTTTCATACTGTATTTTAGAATTAGAAGTATACTTTTCTTTTATTGTCTTTAGCACTTTTAGGAAGAAAAGAATTCCAAATAACAATAAGACATTAATATTACAAACTCTGCATTACAGAGAATATGCAGTAAGAAAATCCTTTGTCATGGCCTGCCAAAATACTTTGTTCAATGATAGATTAGTATAACTTAATTTTAAAAGTAAATTTAAAAGTAAATATATATGAAGACGTGGAGTACCATGAAGACCATTTTGAAGGGCATGCAAGTGAGCTTGTAAGTGGAAGACCTTGATTTGTAAAGTAGCCATGGAAGTTGTTCAACATGGAACTGAGACATCCTCAAGCTTGTGAGGGCCCAGATATTTTTTGTATGCATACTTCTTTAAACTTTTCTCTTCCTTTTATCTTCTTACCTAAAACAGGTGTTTGTTTTTAGATAACAGCATGACTGCAGATTGCTTTTCAGTGAAAACACAATATTTTGCAAATTTTTATCAACATATTTGACACTACTGGTCACCAACCATCATATATTTGTAATGACAGCTGAAGCTTATCTATCCATAGCATATGGCTATGTGCAAAATATATATTATCTGTATAGTGAATGTGTGGACACGTTGCTATAATCTAAATATAATAATGTTTCTTTCATTCTAGTCATAGAGGACTAATTTTCATTGCTATTGTTATCTAACTACTTCCACTATCTCAGAAAACTTCAAAAAGGTCTATGAAGCCCTATGTATAAGGAATTTTTAAAAATATTTTCTTTTATCCAGTGTGCCTGCTTTGGAGGAAGGAAGTGGTGACCCTGCACAGTACATGGTCCGATGCATAGGATATTTCCAAGCGCAGAGTCTATTTCTTCAAGCCATAAATTAAAACAAGACCTTCTTCCACCAGTTTCTGGTGACTAAGTATAAAATAACTTTTAAAAAAAACAACTACATGAATTGTCACAGTAGGTTTATTCTAGCTTCATACAATTAACACCGTAGTCAAAGTCAAAAGTTTTGTATTTTTTCCTGTAGTCATTTGTCTTCTTAATTTGTTATGAAATTTGGCAATACTTTATAGGAATGGATAACAGACTATTCCACAATCTTACCCACAATTCCAATCTTCCTGGAGAATAGCCTAGGTTTGGGAATAAGGAGGAAGGGAAAGGATTTATTACCAAAGAGTTCTTCAAAGTATAATATCATATATGTTAGATATATTGTCGGTTACTGTGGGGCCAAGTACAAAAATAATGGACTTTTGGCTAAAGCAGGAGCAGCAGGAGACTGTGCTGATTTTGCATCTAATCCAGGGAATGTTGTGTGTTTTCTACTGCTATGACTGTCTTCCAATTTCCCTCTGACCATCTGATTCCCAAATCCTGAACACCCCTTCACTTCCTTCTCTTCATCTTGTCCTAGCCACGTTTTCATCATTACATCTTCCAGTTGATTGCCAGGAGCTCCCTGGCAACGTGTCACCCTTGCACAACTAATTTCTTACTTCCTCCAATCTTGAGATTTGAGGAGTATATCTGAAAACTTCCTTCTTGGAATACATGTAATTAAATATTTTTTAAAAACACAGACACCTACATGTTAAAAAGGAGAAATATATGAGCAATAAAGAGCATATTTTTTAGCTTAAAGCTATACACATTAGCGACTCGGTCTCTGAGATGCTGTTGTAATGCCTAACCTCTAGGATCTTTCCTCAGCATTTGAATTACCAGCTTTGAGTCAGGTGTGGAAACGTGAAGGATAAAAAGCATGTAGAAAAAAATACCATACTAAGCTGGAAGCTAACAGTAAGGAAAAGTGAAAAGGAAAAATCCTTTCCTTTCTGTGCCATAGAGGACTCTTATTTCAATGACAGGCTCCCCTCTCCCCGCAGTGGTACCTTTTTCTCTCTCCCCCTGTATTTTTAACAGAGAAACAAACAAATTGCCAGGGTCATTCTTTTAAAGAGCTTCTCATCTGGGGAGGAGACTGCAGTGTTGGGACACTAAAATGCTTCCCCACATAAAGCTCTGCACGAGGCTCAGTATAATAAAACTTGCTCAGGTTATGGTTTCTTCTTTCTGCAAGGTGAAACAGCTCTGATTGGAAGGCATGAAAGTGTTCCCATTTCCTGAGCAGTCTGTAATCGGGTAGTTGGACTACTTTCCAGAGGGTTAAGAAATATATGTTTTCTTGCACATAAGACTTCAGTCAGGATAATTCTTTTTTTTTCCCTTTCTCTTTCATTCAGATTTTGGGTTGGGTATTTCCTCCTCTATGATTGAGCTATCATTCTTGCCCTGTTTCATCCAAAAAAAAATCATTCCATTCTAAACCTAAGATGTAACTGTTTCTCCAACACCCTTATCAGCTTTTAATCTATTATTTATTATTAAACCACATAATTATATTATTTATAGCTTTTCTTGTAAAGTATCTTGGGATGCATTTGTATGAAATGCTATTCGGAATAAAATTGTATTGCACTAAAGAACTGCTCTCATTTATTTTTTAATAATTATTTGATCTTGCCTTGATTTATTGAGTCACTAAGGCATCTTATTCCTGGTGATTTAAGGGATGCTATGAAGTTAAAACTCATATAAACTCAGATCCTCAGCTAATGTCATCGGCAAAGTTCCACTGCAATCAATGGAGGTCTGCCAATTCACACTAGTTCTGTCCTACAGTAGTTTTTAAAAATCTCTCCTCATCTGTGTCATCTATGCCAAATAATTTCTTTTAATCTACATTACTTGTCACAATATACAGTTTATTTTTTCCATTTCATTTTACTTAAGTAAATCAGACTGGTTTATTTCTAAAAGCCTTCCAGTTCTGCCTGTGTTGTAATACTACATTTTTGAAATGTTTTCACTGCTAACTCTGTAGGGAAATGTAATAAAATTGAAGCTATATGTTATGCATGTTTTATGGAAACACTTTTGACAAATCATAGTCACTAAGAACTTCCTTATTAATACAACATTATAGTGATCATTCTCAAACACTATGAGAAGATTATCAAATAATGTATATCTATGACAACCTAAATTTTTGAATGAATGAATGATTTTAGGTGCCTTCAATTTGAGACATACAGATTGAGAAATCATGGGGACACTTGATCCAGCAAGATTCTGAAAAGTGACATAAATTGTGCATGCAAAAAGAGATACTCAGGGTGACAAAAATATAGCGAGAAAGCCCTTCTTCTGTGTATGAAGAACAAGGTAAGTATCATTTGAACATTTTCCACCCAAACTGTTTTTATTTTTCAGTAATATTGACAGTAAATTTTTACTAGTAGAAATAGAACAGCAATCCTAAACAAGAACATCTAGTGATCTGAAGTACAATTTTGCATCTTGGCAAGCTACATAGCCACTGCAGCTGAGCTCTACATATCTCTCAGTCCAGTATAAATCCTTCCCCTTCAGTAGGTTCCTTAATTTTATCCTGTCTCTCTAACATGACTGTCTATTTATAATTTCAAGTGATATTATTTTAATAGTACCCATGAATCACAAATATATAATTTACTTCAGGTACAGAACACATACTTCACATGAAGATAGTAAAAATTCCTCACTAATAAAGTTGTTTCCTAGCCAGCATTATTTTTAAACTTTTTACTATACTGAAGCATCACAGTCAAATATAATGGGCATTGTTTCAAATTAGTATAAGGCAGAAAAGGCTACATTGCATCATATATCTTCAGATTAACATCAATACAAAGATCTGAGGATTTTGCTTCATAGAAGGCATATTCTTGCCCTAAATTATTGTTTTTGTTATACAACTGGAAAATGAATTTTAAAAACCATTTTGATGATTTTCACACATTTCTTTTGGGGTTTGCTTTCTTAAAATAAGAGTAACTGTCAGTTGGAAATGGTATCAATAGTGCATTTTTGCTTTTGTTGCTTTTGTGGGGAAAGTTAGTTGCTGGTACTATTTTGACTCTTTTAATTGGTTAACATTGGTAAAAATCTGATAAGAATCTCAGGAGGTTGTTTTTAAGTAAGAAAAACATTATACAGCAGAAAAATGCATGCATTGAGTAGTTCCTTTTGGTCTTGCAAATTCTGTGGCAAGAAAAAAATATTCCAGCTTTTCATATTCTACTTTCTACCATACTAGTGCATTTAAGAATGTTATTAAATTTAAGATTGTGAGCAATCCTAATGATAAAGAAATTGGGTGAACTGCCAATATGGTAAATTTCAGGGACTAGTAGATATTAATGGCTGAGCTAGTCACCCCAGGGTTCCTTTACAGTAAAAGGAGGGAAATAGGTACTGCTGGCATGAACTTCATCTAATCAAAAGCAGAACTCTAAAAGGGATCTAAAATTTCCATCCACTATAAAAGACCCAGGGGTGACTAGCTCAGCTGTTAACATCTAAGAGTAAATATCTAGGGCAGGATACAGTTCAAGATTAAGACATTTATATTTAGGTGTCTACATTAAAGTGTCTACAGACATATAGGGTGTCAAGGCTTATATTGTAGACAATGAAGATCTAGTAAATGCAGTTGCTGGATTCAAAAGAACAAGCTAAGCAGTAATACGGTGTTTACTTGAGGATCACTTTTATAGTGAGTCGAAATGCTTTCCACACTCTACCAGATAAGACTTTACTGTCTAATATGGAAGCTTAGCTAACTAACTTCTATGACTACCCACTATCACAAAGGTACTTACATACACATTATTTTATCTCAGAATGAATCTTACACCTTTGAATAAGGTTCAGTTACCTAAAGATGGATGTTTCATGCCATTAAAGTACCCTTGAATATATATGTTGCTGCTGCTGGGCTGCAAGATGCAACACAGGACCTGTGTGGGCCTATGCCCTTTGGGAGCAGCAGCTGGAAGCCAGGAAGTTACCCAGTGGCATCTTAAATGACACTAGGCTTCTGTGTTTAGGCAAACTCTTTGGGTCTTTCACTTAACCATATGCTGAATCACTGTATGTTATTGATCACCATAAAACATTCAATGAGGACTGTAGTAAAGAATGGCAGTCCCACTTCTGAAATCAAATTGTATGGCTTCCCTGCTGAGAAACTAAAGTCTTAGTGAGTCTAGCCTAGCCTATGGAAAGGGTTGAGAAGTATGTCTCACAAGTGACCTTCAGTATTATAAAAATGGCTATATATATATACGCACATACATATTTTCATAAAATTTAATTTTCTTTTTCAGTAAACTGTGGCTGAGTTTCTGCAGTCTGTGTGCAAAAGACTGAAAGAATTAATGAATATCTGTAATTAGAGCTGTACAAGGCAGCCATAAACATAAAACCCAGCATATTAGTTCCTGATGTGTATCATAGACTCTGTTTCTGCCTTTTCCTAAAATGTTGGACAAACATTAATAGATGTACAATGATCTTAAGGTTTTTTGGTACACTAGCATAACTTTTAGAGTAATCTTGAAGTACATGTACATATATATAAACATACATATATGAAACATAGCCAAAGTTACTTAGCAGCTTACAACTGAGTTACTAGCAGCTTACAACTAAGGACTCTGTATGATGGCATCTAAAAGTGTGATCCATAAAAATTAATTTACTGAATATAGAGTTGTTAATCTGCAGAAAATATGGATGAGAGTGTTTCTTGCCGTGAGTATTTCTTGCCAAGAGTTTCTTGCCTTTACTTCTTCTGATTTCCATGAAACAAATCTGGTTTAGTATTCTCTACAAACAAAGGTACAAGATGGAGCCCTTACAGACATGCCTGAGCTAACTTTCAATCATCTAATCCAGGTATCAATTAGCATAAATACAACATAGGAAAATGAAACTTAGCAGACTCTTATTGATACTCATTTGGTTTTCAGGTAACTATCTCATGATGAGTTCTTTGGTACTAGGCAAGACTATATCTGGTACACAGACCAATTGAAAACTAGCTCAAGATATATATACAAGATTCAGGCACACATTTGACTGGATCATCAATATACTTTTAATTTTGCCCACTGAATGTGTACTTTGCATGAAGTAATTAAATAATCTTTCAGCCACAGAAAGAGAACAAGTGTGAATAATTTCTCATTTCTTTAGAACAGCCAGCTGGCAGACAGAGACATGGATCCCAACCCCTGCCTCCCAGGCAGGCTAGACATTGAAAAGCCTGATTTGTGGACAGGGTAGAGGTAAACACCCTTGTGCTCAAAATTTAGCATCTAGCTATTTAGTTTGGCATAAGCTTAGGAGCATATAATTAAGTGCCATAAAAACTCTCCCTTCTAGGGAAAAAAGAATAGCATATAACCTGTTTAGATCTAGAGAGTGCTTGAGTGATGACTTTAAAACTCTAAATTTTGGACTTAGCAGCTCAGTCTGTACCATATAGGTACTTCCACTTCTCTTCCTTCTTTCATCCTCTGTCTAAAGTTTTTTGAAAGCAAAATCTTATTTGGTCAATATTCATCATATTGATAGATATTACCACGGTAGCTAATAACAGTAAGAGCTCTGTTTATCTCTGATAGCACTCTAAGCATAAAGCCATAAATTTGGCCCAAAGTGACCCCAAGAATGACTGCAGTCTGAAGTCCCCAAACAATGTTATTAAAAAAATAAGTGTCTACTAACTCCTAATTAATCTTTGATTAAAGCAGAACATCTGAAGAGATACATGTGGGAGAAGCATTAATACAAAATTAGTTCAGTCAGATCAGATCTTTTGCTATGCATATAAAATGAATTCATTGTGACAGGACATTTAACTTGTTACCAAACTATTTCTGAACCTGACTAAATACATTGAGTAAACAAACAAAGACACTTACAGTCTAAGGAGTAATTTAAAGTTTATCACTTAAAAGAAAAAATGTAAAGATCAAAGAGCTATGGTCTGCTTTCAGTGAAATCAGAATAAAACCAGCTATTTTCCAAAGTTTAATATGAAGAGGGCATTGCCTTTCCCTCCCTCTGTCTTCAAGAAAGTATGTTTCTAGGGCAAAACTTATTGAATTTCTTTTTCCAAGCCATTTGTACATCAAACAACTGAGTGGGTACAGTTTTATTTACTTGAGTAGAAAATTGTTTCTGAATCAAAAGAAAGCTTGTTCAGAAATTTCTCAGTGTTCACTGTAGAGTTATGATCCTCTGATAACAAGCAATAATAAAGTTAACTTTGACAAAATTTTAACAGCACTGCTACCCCCCTTCCCCCCTCCCCATATTTCACTAATGTAATTGAAACACTGTTTATTTTGCTCTCACTATAATTGTACTTCTAAATCCCAAGAAGCCACAGTCATCTGGCTTGTGAAGATGTATTTTATAAGCAAGAGAACGTAATGTCAGAGAAGGGAATAATAAATTTGTCTTTAGATGGATAAGCTATGCTCAAAGAGCTGCCCAAGCCCTGGTTTAGCCTGGGTACTACAAGTAAAAATGTATTGACACTAAAAGAAGTATAGTTTTCTCAGTGCCCTGGTTGCAATGCAACCAGCTCCACCAATAGCTTGTTTGAAGAGCATGTTTGTAAAGGTACCTTGGTATGACAGTAGAGTGTATCCTTTGCAATTTTTCCATAAAGTCATATGCTAGTAATACGTTTCAGTTTTGTGCTCCTAAAACTCTCAGATTCCAACACTGCTATCATGTTCAAGACATTTGTAGATAAAGAAAGTGCCATTTGCCAATGACAATTCCAGGGATTTTCTATATAAGGTGATTACAAAAATATATATGAAGACAACATCAATGATTATAAAAGTGCATGTCCTATTTGCAAAGGCTTTGAGAATTTAGTATGCAAGTACACAAATAACAAAATGCAAAGCCCTGTGGAGTTTTTCCTCCCTAGTCTATACTACATTTGATGTTTTGGGGTCCAATTACTGTTTCAGTCTGTAATTCATCGAAGCCTTGGTGGAAACAGCTTTATACCCAAAAGTTCATTGCAGCTTTCTAAATAAAGAAAGTATATCTTAAAGACTGAATTTTAAGAAATGAAACAGCTAATTATGAAATGATGACTCCAAAACACTGATGATAATACTCAATGGAAAGGTGGGTTTTAAGACCTCAAAATCGTGATTACCATGGGATTGCAGACATAGTCCTTCTTTCTTCTAAAATAAGTGTCAAAATTCTGCTGACAAGTAACGGGAATCTAATCAGGTTCTAAATCTGCTGCTTTACAAGATTGACTGGGTTCAAGAAGTGCTTTTATGGAAGAGATAACAGAGCAATGGAATTTTCAGAGACTTCAAGGAATCAAGTTCTAAATCACTTAGAAAATGCCACCTTTCAGTATGGCACATTTAGTACTGGTTTATGAAGGGGACCAAATCTCTAGTAAATAGAATGGATATTTCTGAAAACCAAACAAGAGTGACAAACTCATGCATGGAACAAACTTAAAAGGTAAGGGAACTAGAGTTCTTTGTTCAGTAGCTTAGTGACTTACTGGTTCCCATATGGGTCTCATATTCTTCCCCTCTTTCTTTCTTTTCAATTCTGCTAGAAGATAAACCCTTGAAAAAAAATCCCTCTGTTCAGATTTTCTAGATAGTAATTTATTTTTTTTAAATAAAATATATAATATTACAGGCATTCTGGATTTTTAAGGCACCAAAATACCAGTGAACATATGTTATGCAGAGTAGCTAAATCAGTATTTCTTAAAATAAGGTGAAGTTTCTGCTTTTTCCTCTGTAGAAAAGCTTTCAAATATTCAGTGTTTCAAGGGTTTTTTTGACTGTATAAAAAGCAAATCATATATTTCACTATATCTTTCTTACAGAAGAAATTTGATCTTTACACTTGTAAGGAACCTTCAAGCAAAAAAAATGGAAGTAAAGATGAGAAGAAGAGGGAACTGGAACTTGTAGGTGCAATATTTGTTTTTTCTCATGACAAATTAAAAAAGAGCATAGTATAAACTGAAATAACACATAGTCATGTTTGCTGATATACTACCAAAATAAGCAATGTATCCTATTGATATACTTTAATTCTTGCACAATTTATTCATTCATAACAACCTAAAATTATTGTAATTAATGGTTAAGAAATGTTAGGCAGACTGGATTTTAAGTTTAAGGAGGAAGAAAGGCAAGACCAAACTGGCATTCGAGTAATATATTTAGATGCTATTTGCCAGCAAGGAAATACCATTTCTTTATGAGATATTATTTATGCTATTTTTATTGTTTTCCCTCATGTCCATTCTGTATGTTACACAGATACATGCATATATGTGTTCACAAAGTTGATTCATCAAGTCATAGTTTCTACCATTCCTCAATATTAATAGCAGTCAGAAGTGTTAAAATGTAATAGTTTTGTGTTAAAAAGTGAGGAAAATTATATTTAAAAAAATATAGAAGAGAAGGCTCCAGGGAGACTTTATTGCAGCCTTTCAGTACTTAAAGAGGATTTACAAGAAAGATGGGGACAAACTTTTTAGCTAGGCCTGTTGTGATACAAAAAGAGGTAATGGATTTATACTAAAAGAAGGTAGATTTACACTAGATAGAAGGAAGACATTTTTCACGAGAGTGGTGAAACACTAGAACAGGTTGCCCTGAAAGGTGTTAGACACCGCGTCCCTAGAGACATTCAGGGTCAGGCTGGATGGGGCTCTGAGCAATATGCTCTACTTGAAGATGTCCCTGATCACTGCAGGGGGGTTGAACTAGATGACCTTTAAGGTCTCTTCCAGCTCAAACTATTCTATGACTCTACATTCTATGTTATCACTGAAAATGGTGCTCACTTACTTTACTCCATTTAAGTGGAAAATCCTATATCTCTATACCACTGGCCTCCAATCAGCCATGAGTACCATTCCCATTTCTTCACTACTCCCACAGTGTGACTCTTCCTCACCCCTGACCACTTCAGCATTTTTTTCTAGTCATAGGGGTGTTATTCACCTTGCTTTGTTCTTATACTGATTTGTTTCCTTGTTTTATGCAACTACTATGTATATTGCCATTCTTATTTCACATCCCTCCTTGAAAGGCTGTTCTATTTTTAATTTCTTTGTCATGCCTGTCAGGGGCCAGCATGAGACTGGTAGATGGAATAAAAAACAGCAAAGAAAGCCACATTATATTTTTCTTCACAAAGGTTTAAAAAAATACATGTACATGCTGAAGGTCAAGTTCTGGTCCTCCAAGTCAGGGCCGGTTTAAAACAAAAACAGGGTTTATTATATTAATTTATTCTTATATTTCTTTTGTTAGTCATGACATGTTCCTGGTACTCATTAAATTATTATTTTATTAAAGCAAAAGTAAAGCTTTTAAATATAGTAACAGTATCTAATTTTTTATTTAATAGATTTCTAATTTATTTACTTTTGGAATTGCTCATTTGTGAATTAGTCTCAGAGCTGAAACTTTACAATGCTCCTCAAAGACAAGCACTTGATCGACTGATCTTAAGCCTTAATCAGTAAGGGCTCAGAATTTGCATAAATTTGATTTATTATGCTCAATAACAATAAAATATTTCCTGAATACAAATATAAGATCACAATATTTTTCACTCCTAATGAATTGTCATTAAATTACATCCATAACAGTATGGAATATGAGCTATGCTACCAAAGTAAAGTGAAAAAGGACAAAAAAACAAAGAAAAAGGGTACAAAGATGAGAGACTGACATATTTGATAACTCAAGTGACTAATTTTCAATTTGCAAGATATTGCTTGCAATATCACCTGGAAGTAATAGAAGTTATACTCAAAATAGGAAGTTCAAATATAGTACAAATCAGCGCAGATTTTGTGGTTTCATTACATTATCCTATACTTCAGGAACTGTGCTAGTGAAATGGATGGAAATATTTGCTTAATCAAAGAAGTGGAACTCAGTTCATAATATACATTTCTCTCAGTGTGAGTTCTCAAGCAGCTTTAAAAAGAAAAAAGCTAGGAAAAAACCCAAAACATCTATAACTTGTAAATATAGTCTATATATCAGATACAAAGTTATCCAAGAAGCCATCACAAGCTCACATATAAGATAAAGTACTTTGAGAAGATTATTCTTCTACATAAAACAATTCAAGGGTCTATAAAACATACTAAGTATTATTTCAGTCATATTCATTTCATTCTTTTTCCCCTGATCTTGAGAGAGGTGTTCAAATTCTTGTCTGATCGAGTCATAATTCTGCATCCTTTTGAAACATTAAAAAATGAGGTTACAAAAGTAAAGTTGCATTGTATACAAGGAGAAACAAATCTCAGAATGTTCTGCGGTTTAGTTAAGAATGACCATTTTCCATTTCCATGCTTTTCTTCTGACGTGCAATAGAAAACTGATTGTTTGCTCTCTGCAACTACATGAGGGAAGAACATCAGACTGTGGGAGGAATATCAAGAACATTTTTTTAACCTCATAACTTATCTTTCAAAACCATTTTTGGATTTCAGGATGGCCCTATAGGTGAAATGTAGATTGAAGAGTGCAAATTAGAAAAGTTTACAAAGTAAGCAGCTATTCAGTCACACAGATTCCTCCAAGCCTATTATCTCTGAAATACCAATGAAAAATATTGTGTTTTCTGAGCAAATCATTGCTGAGAAGCTGGATCAGTTGTGTAAGATCTGCTCACCACCACTGCCATGCTTCTGACTGTAACACATAGTGGGCATATCTGAGAGGGAAGCATACAGAAAGTATAGAAAAAATAGGGATTAAAAATGACCATTATGTTGGCCACTGAAATCTGCTGGTTTTCAAAACAGTGCTGAGAGATTGTAAGACTAAATATAGAGCCTGCTCTCACTCCTTCCCCAGCAACTTCCCCTGTTCATGCACCTTCAGAAAAGCACTTGTGAAATCAAGCAACATTACAAGGAGAGCACTGTAGGAACATAACTGACTAATGAAGTAAAATGTGTTATCAGCTGATCATTTAGAATGAGAAATTGAAACACTCATACAGAGAAAAAGGAGGAAAAGCTTTTGTTCTTTCAGAAGCTGTTTACTACAGAGATTTGTTTGCTTAACCTGCTAAGTGACTCATTGCAGCAGAGAATTGAGGCCTTCACCTTAAGCCATCTGCAGTGTAACAGAGTGTAAGAATTAATAGCTGGATGCTGTGATCCAAAGTGATGCTTCTCTCTATAGTGCCAATATATAGGAAAGTTTAAGAGAATGGGTTGAAATTCTCATGTCACAGTTTCCACATGAAAGAAATTTACTGAATACCCTTAACAGAATAGATGAAGGATATTCAACCATTGCTTGAATAACACTTCTTGCCAAAAAAGGAAAGAATATAGAGGAAGGTAAGATGAAAATCACTAAAGAACTGATCAAGAAATTTTCTTCTTTTTAAAGACTGTATCTAATTACAAAAATAACAAATGAGCCAAAAGGAAAGCTTAATTTTTAATTGCTATTTTGTTTCTGGGAATTGCACACTTCATGCAGAAAATGTTACTCAGTATGCAAACATAAACATTACAGGAAAACACGTAAAAATCTTATTTTGATGGTCAAAAAACCCAGAGCATATGATTCTTCTTGTTTAATGTTGTTTAACCTAGTTATTGCACCATTTTCTCTCAGTAAATTTTAACTTTTTTTCTCAGAAGTATTGCTCTGTTTTATCTCTGTATTTTTTTATAATTTACATTAAACAAAAGTATCACGTAATACGGTTGTGTCATAAAAAAATATTTTCATACTAAGCATACCTTCTTCTAAAAATATTTCCATATTCAGATGTTGATGGCTTTCCCCAGATTTGCCAATTTTTACATATACCTACCCGTCTCGTGAACGAGAAGCTCAACATG
>VYZX01025156.1:0-50254 GCA_013401335.1 Brachypteracias leptosomus | reverse complement strand
CATGAGGGTGGAGAGACACTGGAGGGAGACACTGGTGGAGAGACACATGAGGGTGGAGAGACACTGGCACAAGTTGCCCAGAGAGGTGCTGGAAGCCCCATCCCTGGACATTTTGAAGGCCAGGCTGGATGGGGCTCTGAGTAACATGATCTAATGGGAGGTGTCCCTGCCCATGGCAGGGGGGTTGGAACGAGATGATCTTTAAGGTCCCTTCCAACCCTAATGATTCTATGATTCTATGACTGTGTTCATCTAAATAACAGAAAATATATACAGTGGAAATATAACTCATTATATACTTCTGAAAGCTTCTCACTAGCAAAAGAGGAGAGGTCCAAGAAGAGAAAATCTGTTTATCCTGGTAAAGTCTGTTCTCTGCAGATCCTAGTTTTATTCCTGTTGCAGCAAAATCTTTTTGTGACATGAAACTTTTAATTTATATTACCTCATCTGTAAATTGGGATGAGAAACCCTGTCTGTGCTCTAGAACACTGTGTTGCATGTACATACATACCTTTTGTGACTTTTGGGAGATCTTTGAGTGGAATGTGCCACAGAATTACACAGTATTATTTATATACTATGATGTAAGTGATTTTCCAGTAGTCCTTTTGATATATTTATCTAACATAGTAAATGATTATGGTAAATTGCAATTGTGGGGTTTTTTCTTCTTCTTCAAATACATTTTCAGTTCCACCCAAATTCCTGAAAGACCCTCCTGACATATTTTTAACAAGTTTAACAGAAATAAAGGTGTCAGAGTTTTGTTCCTTTAAAAGGAAGAAATTCTTCTCATGGTTTTTTTTTCCAGGATACTGAATATTTTGCAGGCCAAGTGTTTTCTGGATAACAATGAAACCCTGAGTAGCTCCTGAATCTTCATTTATAACTGAGCTTCAAGCGCCAACTACCCATTCAAGCTTGTAAGTTCAATTTTTCTACATTTTCATATCTTCTCTATATCCCAATTAAGTTCCATCTCGCCTTCCAAGCTAAATGTGTGTATCACGCTTGGATCTAAAGAGATGAATGTAATAGAAAAGGGAAAAAAAAATGTCAAAGAGAGAGGTGGTCACATAAACTCTTTTGTCTCAGCCTCAGAAGCTGTTCTACGGATTCATCATCCAAACTTAATTTAAAGTGACTGGGCTGATGCTGTGTTGGCTGCCACTTAGACTCTGACCAGTGCTACTGCTGTGTATCATTAGAACACCTTCTGTTGGACAGAAAAATATCATTGCTGCTGGCTAGCATGACAAAAAGATGTCACGTTACAGGAATCTGTTTGGTACCTGGCATAAGATTTGAGTTGTCACAGCCTCATTTTACTAAGACGCAATAAAATAAAAAATAAAGGCAAGGCCTAAGAGACAGCCCAGGAGAAATGAATGACCAGCTTCCACAAACATCCCTGGACATTTCAAATAAAAAAATCTGACATGCTGAACAAGTTGGAGCAACAGCTGTCATCAGATTGAGATAGAAGGTGACCTCTCCCAGAACAAGGTGTCCCTGGAGTTCTCTGGCTGACACCACAGTGGATACGTCAGCTTAAATAGGACTTCATTTAAGCACATGTGGTGGTAGCTGAAATCCCAGAACTCAGTAGGAATACACAAACACACAGAGAAACAGACACAGAGACAAATATGTATATATTTACACCTATATTGCATACATATAAAGGTGGAGAAGAATATAGATAATGCTATGGAAAAGGTGGGTGACAAGGAAAGCTGAAGAAAACAAAGATAACTAGTTGAAGGAAAAAATTTAAGCTCACTCCCCATTATTTATAGAACACATGACCTTAATTTATAAGAACCTCTTATAGAATTTAAGCACTTAATTTCACCTATCCTCAGAGAATTTACCTGTGCAGCTAAATTGATGCATTATTGCTAATGGAGGCTCATTTCCAGTGTGGAAATACCAAGCTCATATTGAATAAATCACTTTAAAGTCAGTTAGTTTCACATTCTTTGTTCATACTAAAATAATCCACATAGACAATTAGTTCACAGTAGCTTCTGTGTTGTACATTCTCTAACTGCTTTATTGTACACTCAATTTTTTATATCCTACACCTAAACACCTAACAAAACAGGTAGCCAAAAGCCAGTAATACTTTCTTGGATACTTTTCTTGTTCTTGCACTAGTTTTTGGCAAGAAGTTTCAGAAGTCATTAGATCAAGTCACTTTGTGAAATTATTAATCTTATGTAACTCCATAATTACAAAACTTGGGCAGCTCTAGGAAATTACACAGGAATAAGTCCTTATATATAATTTTTTGTAATGATATGAAATAAAAATAACTCTGAAGAAATTGGATGAAAATGACTGTAACTGAGAATGATAGAAAAAATAACTAACTTTCTTGTTCTTTGAATGTTATTCAATTTTCAAAAGGAATAATTACATATCTTCTAAAAAAAATATATTAGATTAGACATATTTTTTAATTTACTTTTCTTTTTTGATTACACATTAAAAGTTTTTTCCCAGACTTTTTTTTTGCCAATGATACTTTAAGTGTGGTTTGTTGGGGTTTTTTTAAATAGCTAAATAAGGATGAGAGAATACACAGAAGTAAGGGCAATTCAGGTTATGCTGAAGAATTACTTAAATGTTATACATACTATTAGCAATATAGTTTTTATGTAGATATTGTGTTTGCATGGCAAGGTTTTGGGGGACTACAGGGGTGGTTCTGTGAGAAGCTGCTCAAAGCTTCCCCCACGTCTGTAAGAGCCAATTCCAGCCAGCTCCAAGACAGACCCAACTTTGGCCAAGGCCAAGTCCATCAGTGACAGTGGGAACACCCCTGGGATAGAAGATTTAAGAAGAGGTAAAAAGACCCTGCACAACTGCAGCTAGAGAGAGGAGTCAGAACATGTGAGAGAAACAACTCTGCAGACACCAAGGTCAGTGAAGAAGGAGGGGGAGGAATTGCTCCAGGCATCATAGCAGAGATTCTCCTGAGGCCTCTGGTGAAGATGATGGTGAGGCAGGCTGTCCTGCTGCAGCCCATGGAAGTGGAGCAGATACTGACCTGCAGCCCATGGAGGACCCCATGCTGAGTAGGTGGATACACCCAAAGGAGGCTGTGACCCTGTGTGGTGCCCACATAGGAGCAGGCTCCTAGAAGGACCTGTGGATCCCTGGAGAGAGGAGCCCACAGTGGAGGCAGGACTTGTGTCCACACTGGAGTAGACTGTTTCTGAAGAACTGCACCTTGCAGAAAGGACCCATGCTGGAGCAGAGGAAGAGTGTGAGGAGTCCTTCCCCTGAGGAGGAAGGAGCAGCAGAGACAACGTGTGATGAACTGACCACAATGCCCATTCCCCTTCCCCCTGCGCTGCTGTGGGCAGGAGGTAGAGAAAATCAGGTATGAAGTTGAGCCCAGGGAGAAGGGAAGGGTGGGGGGAAGGTGTTTTAAGATTTAGTTTTCATTTCTCATTATCCTACTTTGATTGGTAATGAGTTAAGCTAATTTCCCCAGGTCAAGTCTGTTTTGCCCATGACAGCAATTGGTGAGTGATTTCCCCCTGTCCTTATCTCAACCCACAAGATTTTCATTGTATTTTCTCTCCTGTGTCCATCTGAGGATGGGAATGATAGAGTGGCTTTGGTGGGCACCTGGCGTCCAGCAAGGGTCAACTCACCACGATATAATATTGTTATATATAATGGTGTTAAACACTGATAAATGTAACGCTGAGAACCAAAGAGAAGGTTTTGTGAAGGACTTGGTACCCAAGTTCAGAGTGTGTATGTAACATATTTCCTGGCTCTGCCTATAGCTTGGGCATGTTAGATTTAAAGGAAGCCTTGTGACCTAAAATAGAGTTACACCAGCTATCTATATAGCCCATCATTAGTGGAAGAAGAGTTTCATTATCTAAAGGAAAGGATGTGCTGGGTGGAAGGCAGGTGACAGAAAGGTTTAGAATGACTGCACATCTTTGGGAGTGTGACATTTTGTACTGGCAGGAGCAGAAACAGGCAGAACAGACTGGAGAAAGGGAAATGCCTAATGAGGTTTGAAGGGAAAGATGTTAGAGTGCCTGGGACAAAACATAACAAAATCAATTTGGATTTTCTTTTTTTTTTTTCCTCACGGACTCTACCAGGTTTTCTGTCAGGGTCCACAATTCATCCATCACAACACGTACACTATGCAGGGATAAAACAAGGGAAGGTTAGGAAAAGTGGTGTGGTTGTGTTGTACTGACAGAAACTGGACAGTTCTCATGAAGGCTGAAAAACTGCCTAGCATATACAGATCTTTCAACAAGAATTTGCAGCTTTCCTGCCTATAATCAATATATTCACTGTGTATACTCAATAGAAAAATAAACAGTGTGCTATGCAATATCTTAGATAAAATATATAACTGTCATTACAAGGAACAGACAGATTTCAATTAAACATCATCTCTTTTTTCCCAAAATTATTTAAGATCTCTGTTAACTTTTACTGGAAAAATACACAGTGATATGTAGCAGAAAGCTTGAAATATGCAATGAAATTAAAAAGGCACTTCAGCTTTTATTCTATAAAACAGAAAAATAAGATTATAAAAAATATAGTTTTTAATTCCAGATAGTTTACATTTGAAGTAAAGAACAGTCTGTTATACTGTACAATACCAACATTTAAAGTCTCAGTATTTTTAGAAAGGTGCTAATATACGTTTTGTCTAGGGTAGAGAAGGACTTTTAAATACAGCTTTCAAATCAACGCTAAAATTACTCCTATAGAAAATGTACAGAAAATGTTGCTATCCTATAACCTACAAGAACCTGCCAGAACTTAGAGACTGTAAACTTAGGAAATCAGTCTGTTTTTTGTATTTTTTTTCTATTTAATTGGTGCCATGGTTACACATTGCCTAATGTATAACTCAGGCTGGAAAACAAGCTGACAGTTACATGAGAGAGAAACCAGCATCACTGGGAAGAATCGTATTTAATTACATGTTGCTGAACACAGAAATTCATGGAGTTGGTACTTAGCAAGACTAACAGAAATCGTGCTACTTAAAGGCAGCACTGAAACAGGGCTGACATTTTCTTGAACAATAAAAGGGGATTTGTCATTAGTTATTTTTTGAGCATAAAGAAAAAAGAATTGCCTGAAAACAACAAATAATTACATTTACTTTTTCTATATTGTCGTAGAAATAAAAGTGGATGGACCCTCAAGAGGTCATCTGGGCCATTCCCAATCCTACCACACCATGATCAGCATCAAGTAAGTCTGCACAGAGTAGTTTAATGCACACTATAATGTGAGTAGATTCTACCTTTTAAGTCATTTAAACTACCCTTATCCTAACCTACTCTTCCTGTGATAGTAATGAAACTATACCAATGACCTATAAATTACTGAGATATCCTAATTCTTTACACACACTACTGTGTTGCAATCCACTAAAATTTGAGTGCTATAAGAGAATGCATATTATTTATATTATATGAGCCAAAGCCTGTTGACCCTCCTCCAGTGGAATTGTCCCACTGATGTCAATAGAAATCACAGCTTGTTTTGACTGTGTTCTTCATATTCTAGTCTTTATTCTTCTATGAAGTAAACAAAATTAGGTCATTTTATCCAGCTTATGGAAATCCAAATTGATGCAGGACACCAAGAAAAAAAAGACCTAAAGAAAATTTTTAAAGGCACACAAAGAAAAATGTTAGAAACTACAAATCACCTTCAAAAAGCAGTTTGTCAGCCCTCAAGTGTCATGATGGATAATTCTTTTAAATTCATAGAGGAATAAAAACTCTCCTTAGTTTTAACTATGTGTTTGAAGTTCCAAAACATGTTACAAAAACCTTGTTAATCCTGTACTTCTCACCAGCTGCTGCTATCTCTAACAGAAGATGGACAAATCACCAGCTGACATAATAAGAAGATTATATTGCATAATGCATCATGAGATTATGTGAATAGTGTATTATGCCCATTGTAGGATAATACATACCCTTGTTGGAGAAATAAAACATTTGATACCTGCTACAAAAGTTACCATAAGGTTCTCTCTTCATGTGCATGTCTACGTAATGTGGAATTCTACAAGGTGCTGAGGCACTAATGATGGGCACCCCATAGTTTTCCCTATTCATATGCAGTGACAGAAGCTGCAAAGTGTAGTACAGCTGATTCCCAGCAGGACAATGTGCTCCTCAAACAGATTTTCTCCATGTGCTGCCTACCTTTAAGTAGGAATGGGGATTTTTTCAAGTTGCTTTGTGTGGGCAGATCGTGTCTTGTTCACTTATTGCTAACATTGAAAAGTGTGTTTCTAGTTCATTTTTTTTCCCCCCTGTTTCAAAATCATGTAAGTCTGTGATTGGTAGGTGAAAATTTTCACGATAACCTGATTTTGATACAAAAGCTTGAAAGAAGGCTTATGCTTCTTTGGCCATGGCAATTTTTTTTTAAGGTAAAATGCTCACCTTGTGGTATGTAACCTTATTCATGAGGGAATCCTTTTTCACTATTCTTTGTCCAAAACACACATTACATTTCTATATCACTATCACCTTTGTGCATAATCTCCTTCCCTGCCATTTTTGAACACTGACTGTCTTATTAAATTCATGAGGCTCTACTATTTTCAAATGTAGGTCTCAAAAACATCTACTCTGCCAACTAAATAGCAGGGTGAAGATTAGTCTTCAACATACAGTCCAAGTCCAAGTCCTTAAGTCCACTCACCTTATGTGGTTTCTATCTTTATTATTGACTCGCTATGGCAATATTTAAGTATGTTATGAGAAAAAGCTGAATTTGAGACTGCTGCTGCTGGACTGGGTAGCACGATGGCTGAAGGTTCAGTCTTCATCAGTGCCACCTGAGTCCACACTGAACCCCACTATTTTGTCTTATAAGCTTAATATCCAAGTCTGGGCTTGACTGCAAGCTACAGATCATGGCTCACTAGTAGTATAGACATAACACCTGAAATAACTAATGTGATTGGTCTCTCTTCCTACCAGATAGCACTTATTTTGTTAAAAAACACCTTTCTTTACCCTTCTTCCCCTGTGGGACAGGAAAAGTAAAAGGTGTGCTATTTGTTATTTAGTATATTCTAGAAATATACTATATTCTAGGAAGTTCAACACTGCCTGAGAAAGTCTGAAGACAAGATTAAATGGATTGTACTTTTGAAATGTACTCTTCTCTTTATAAAAAAGTAAAAAGAAAAAAAAAGACTTAATTTTAGCAATGGTAATGTCTTAGAGAAAATAAAGCAGCTTTTAGAACTGATATATGCTTACAAGTTAGAGAAATGTAAAAGCTGGCCCTACATTTTTCCTATCTGACAAGTCCTCCTTTGATTTTGTTTTAATTAACACAAGATATAGTTCTCTTGTTCCCTCACACTATGAAGCAAAATTCATAATGACTCTTCCAAAAAATTTGGAATGGTGGTGAACAAAATTCACGAAAACAATCTCCTCAAATTCTGGGATTTTAATAGAGTCTGAAATAGGTCAGAGAATTTTCTCAGAACTAATTAGATTAACTCTGACTATAAATCAGCAGCACTACTTCCTAAATCCTGGAATATCTTCAGTTTTACAGTACCCTTGCTGCTCGGCCAAGAAAAGTGGTGTTCAAAACATAAGGCTTCTAACTGATCTTGTTTCTTGTTATCAGCTAAAGAAATTATAATCTGGTTAAAAATTAAATAGATCCATCAACATTTCCCTATGTGAGGGAGGAAAAGGAACTGTGCTCATGAGAGAGAGAAAATATCTGCAGGAAAGGAGTAGGCATCAGTATGTTTGCTCTACCTCTCTACACTTTTTACTTAGATTATGGGGTGTAGGTGGCAGTGTCTTGGCAACGACAACAGCCCTGCAGACAAGAAGATGAGAGAAGGAGGGAGAGAAGATGCTCCAGGCAGTGGAGCAGAGGTTCCCCTGTAGCAACGTGGAGGCTACACTGGAGCAACCCATGGAAGACCTCACACTGGAGCAGGTAGATATTTCCTGAAGGAAACTGTAGACTGTGGTGAATTCCTGCCTATTTGGAAGACTGCAGCCCATGGGAAGGACAATACCAACATTTAAAGTCTCAGTATTTTTAGAAAGGTGCTAATATACGTTTTGTCTAGGGTAGAGAAGGACTTTTAAATACAGCTTTCAAATCAACGCTAAAATTACTCCTATAGAAAATGTAGCTATCCTATAATCTACAAGAACCTGCCAGAACTTAGAGACTGTAAACTTAGGAAATCAGTCTGGCTTTTGTACTTTTTTCTGTTTAGTTGGTGTCATGGTTACACATTGCCTAATGTATAACTCAGGCTGGAAAACAAGCTGACAGTTACATGAGAGAGAAACCAGCATCACTGTGAAGAATCGTATTTAATTACACGTTGCTTGAGCAGGGTAAAAGTGTGTGGGGAAGGAGCAGCACAAGAGAAGTCTTGCGAAGTGACCACCATCCCCAGTCTTCATCACCCTGCACCAGTTGGGTGGGAGGTAGAGGAGTCAGAAATGAGGAAATGAAGCCAAGTCTATAAGGAAGGGTGGGTTGGTGTTTTGGTTTTGTTTCTCACCATTTGAATATAATTTAATTCTCAAATAATTAAATTAATTTTCTGTAAGTGGAGTCTGTTTTGCCTGTGATGGTAATTGTTAAATGATCTCTCCGTATTTATCTTGATCCATGAAGATTTTTCAGCTTATTTTCTTCTCCTGTTGCATTCAAGAGGGAGCAAGAGAGAGCAGTTGGATGACTATCTGTCAACCAGCTGAAGTCAACCCACCATACCTGTATTTTTAGTTGATAGTCTTCAAATTCTTTGTTTCCTTGAAGGGAGTCAGAAGAGAAGACTCATCTGTAGAAGTAAAAGGAAGAGTTAGACAGGATGAGAGAAGTGGCAATTTAAGCTGGATATTAAGGTCATTGGGTGTCTCAAATAATATAGATTTTTCTTTTTTCACATATTATTCAGAAGGAAGTAGAAACTATGAACTTTATAGAGGCGGATTTTCATCAGTGCGAATCATTATATCTCCTTTGCTTCCATAATGGCTATGCCAATTTTTGACAAATAAAGATGTATTGTACCTTGAAATGATCTTGCAGTCTGAAGTAGTTGAGAAAACTTGTCTTTTAGGATAGTGGAAGAGACTGTCTAATGTTTATTGGTGGGGTTTATTCTTTTCCAAAGAGTTTCCCATTTCAGAAATAGGAACAAAACTTTGAAACCCTAAAGGTAGTGTTAAAATTCTGAAGGTTTCAATAAAGGCTAAGACAGGAGCAAGAGAGAAGATGGTGAAGGACATAGGATATGTAGTGCTGTATATGAAAATTTAGAGCTTAGGTCTCCAATGCATAATTAGATTCTAATTTCCATATTGATTAGAAAACTTTTTGTATCAGCTCTCTCCTTAACTAATGCCCTTTTCCCATAATTCTTTTATATTCCTTTGCTCTGTTATTTTCTGTTCCAGATGTTCTGATTTTTTATTTACTTTTTTTTTCTTTTTTTCCGCACTGTTGTTTTTTCTACTATTTTTCAAGCCTTTCCAAATGCATCAGTGACATGTGGCTTTCAAATTCATTTCTAACAAATGTGATTCAAATAAGGCAATATAAGCATGCCCATTATTATTGAACATGCTCTCCTTTGAGAATTAACAGTATCCTGGGCTATGTATGCATTGCTATGTATGACCATATGCAGAAGGTTTCTTATTTTTAAAAGATTTACAACAAAATCTGTTACACAACTCTAAGTTTTATTCGGTATCATATGGAGCTGTGAATCAGCATATTTTTTACATTTCATACTTTTTGCAGCTTAGTAGCTGAAAACAGAATTGTTACAAAAATGCTCTTCCAAAATGTGCAAGGTTTTTTAACTCTCTTTTAACTGATAAAATTAATTGTTAAAAAAATGAAACAGGATTGCCAAGCACTGTCGTGCTATTGGAGAACAGTAATAGATACACAAATAAAAGAATCTCAACAAAATGATAAAGACCTAGTTGTTGACAAATGTTACAAGGCTGTATTTACAGGGAAATTACTGCTGTATCACACTAATAAATCCCAAATTCTCTACTATCAAGGTTTAGAGCTGGGCTGGTCACTAGATAAATGACAAATTGCTCTCTATTAACTCCTCTCCCTTCCCAAAGGGGAAGAGAAAGGGAATAAGGGAGAGAGACTTATGGAATGGAAAAGCAAACTAAAACATCTTTAGGGAAAACAATAACAATAAAATGAAATATATATAAATACATACAAACCCAACATTGAACCCAGCTCACCTGATGGCAGCTGCATCACTGTCACCACTGATGCTGTGGGGTGGACACTGGGGAACTCCCAGGCTGGATTCAGTGGTGAACAGGAATGGGATTAAAATCATAGAATCATAGAAGTTTTTAGGCTGGAAGGGACCTCTAGAGGTCAACTGGTCCAACCTCCCTACACAAGTAGGGACATCTCTACCTAGGGCAGGTTGCTCCATCAAGCCTGACCTTGAAGGACTCCAGGGATGGGGCCTCCACCACCTCTCTGGGCAGCCCATTCCACTGATCTACCACCCTCCTATTAAAGAACTTTTTTCTAATATCCAGTCTGAATATCCAGGAGCTGGATTCTGGGACTGGATTCACGAGCACTCAGATTGGGATCAAAGGCAGAGTGGATAAAGTCTGCCTGGGACTCCAGCTGTTGAAGAGGAATCTCTAACCATGGAGAGTTATCACTGCTAGAAGCAGATACTGTCTGAAAAAATTTGCTGTTAGCTTCAGAAAGTGCAGTTAGCAGAGACTGAGCTGAAAAGTAACATCACTGAACAGAATTAGTTTTGTTCTAGCTCAAACCAGGACATCTCTCTACTTAAAAGATGAAACATTTTTAATTAATTGCTTAATAATAAAAGCTCCTCAGCTGCTCAGCAGGACTTGGATAAACTTCAGAGAGAGTTATCTGTGCTGCAAAAAAACCAAGGGAGGACATGAAAGCTCGTGTTCCCTGTCATCCTACCATCCAAGGCATTATTGCAGCTCCAAAGTATAAATGAATTTTTTACCGCCAGGTTGATAGAGAACTTAAACCTTCTCACTGCTGAAGAAACATTTCTGCTCATTCCAGAGAAAGAAAAATAACTTTATTCCTTCTTATGATGTATAGATACTATAAGAATCTGGATATCATGCTTACTCTGTCATCTCATTACTTAACAAATGAAGTTTGTAACAAAGTTTAAGGACTCCATTTCAGCATGTAAAAATACAGGGATCTTTTGATTTGCCACCTTCATTTGTGGATCATCATCCTGTACCATCCTTTCTTTCCAAGTACCAACCTCCTTTACAAAATTTCTCAATTTTTGTATACAATTATTCTTAATCTTCCACAACCTCTTTCCTTTGATGCTTGCTAATTCCCTCAGCTTACTTCTAACAAGATTATGTTTAAAAATAAACTGCCATCTTCAATTATATGTGGCTATGGTGTTTATCCACCCCTTGTTTCCCCCTTCCCTGCCTTTAAAACCCTGTCTCAGCTAAAATTTTGACAAACTTTAGTTTCTTTTCTAGAACAAGTGTTCCATCTGACAGGTCATAGTAGGAACTTTTCCTTTTTTTTTTTTTCCTGAGATCAAACTGCAGGTTTTTTAAATTTTGGTTATAGAAATTGCACTCAGTATTTCTAAATAAATCTTGCCAGGTCTACTTGAATCATAGAAAGATGATTTGGAAAAGATTTCAGGAGTTTACTAATTCTACCTTCCTCCTTGGTGTGGCATTATCATTTATATATCATATAAATGATCATATATCATTTTCTACAGACATTTTTCTAGCTATGTTATTAATTTTGAGGTTTGTATGAGATGCTTACTTTTCCATAGTCCTGTTTTACTGGTGGATTATAATTCAATAATAATCTAATTCACTCAATGTTTTCCTATCTGTTATTTGCTTTTAGTTCATAGAAACAAACCTTAATCATCTAAGTTTCATGATCTTGTACTTTGGACTCTTCAATTACATCTTGTTCTTTTTTAATATTGTTTATTTATCAATGTCTTTGAGTCTTTCCATATGTTTTTTCCTTCCTCCCTGTATTGATATTTTCCATCTTTGTCCTATCAATATATTTGATCATTGTGTACCTATTTTGTGCCAAAGTTTCCAGTAAAAATATGGAATTATGTTGACCCCATAGTTCTTGTGGATTTCTGATGCTTAATAATCTTTATGACAAGAAGATGAAAAATTGCAGAGAATTTCTAAGTTAATATTACTTTCCATGATTATGCATGGTGCTTTTCCATTTTCCAGCAATTTCTTTGCGAAATATCCAGAGAGCATTAAGAAATAGATCATAGTGCCTGATACCAAAGACAAATTAGGAAGCCTATAATAAACTCAAAAGAAATCCCAAACTTGAGGAATCTTTTTCCAGGCGTCAGATCAACTAAATAACTAACTAACTAGATAACTAACTAACTAACTAGATAACTAAAGCCTGACCCTGTCAGACATTCTGATCAGTTAGCCTAAGAATGGTTAATATTAGAAAAATCCCTCATAAGTACCATCTACCCTTTTCATGAAAGTGTGAGGCCTGAGGCTATTGCACAGAACATCACTTATCACATGGTAATTAAAACATAATTAAATCACGGTCATATAAAGAAAATATTAACCATACAATATGCACATCAAGAGCCATGAAAATGCCATTTTAAAACAAACTGAACTAGAAAAATGTAATAATTTCTATGTAATTAATTTTTTGTGATGTGGTTCTTCCCCTAGACAGCAAAGATAGATCTATGATTTTTTTGAACCATCAATTCTCTGGTCTCAGCTGAAGTACCTTGTATCAATAACCTGCAAGGTAATCTGGCTGCAGCTGACTGATTGTGAAGTATTCTCCCTGTGGAGGGGAAATCTTTAGTGCTGCTCAGCCCAGGAATTTGCTCAACACACAAAACCCCTGACCCTGAGACAGACTTCTCTGGCTGAGATAAGGAAAAGGAGGAGATGGTTCTTTGTGCAGCTTGACACAACTGTTAGCTTTGTGGGTAGGTTTTCAGAGCCATCGAGCGTTACAAGCAGATGAAAGTGAGTTGGGAATCAGTGTGAATACGTGTCTCTGATTTCACCCTCCTCACCCATACTGGTAAGGGAGGCTTTGATAGGAGTCTCAGCAGCAGGGAGGATGCCAAGAAAGCTCACCACTCTGATGGCATCTTATAGCACTCCAAGACTACTTCGCAGTCCACGGGAGAGTCTATTGTACTCCTGCTCCTCTGTAGTTCTTGTATCTGTTTGAGGTATGGGGTCAGAGCAGTGACCAGGAGTGATATTCACTCCAACGCAGGACAGTCTGTAAAATAGACAAAACTTCACCGAATCCTTTCAGTGCTGAGCAAATACCTCAGTGATGCCACAACTTCAGCTAACCTCCTTTCTCAAGATGATAATGATCCTTGTAAAACTCTGAGTGTGCTTCAGAAAGGTGTGCTTGTGAGGAGGAGAGAAAACAGTACATCTAAGAGGCTTTTCTATGTGTGTGTGTGTTTCTTAGCCCCTCATCCTTCACTTGACATGATCTAGTCCTCAGCATTCTTGTTCCCATTGTTTTCACTTCTAACAATGCACATTGACAGCAAAGTTTGTTTCTTAGCTTTATTTCTGAGCTGTAGGATGAAAAGAAATATCTGGGATATAGAACAAGCCTGGACTGAAAAATGAAAAAGCAGAAATTTTTAGTTTTAGTTAGTTAATGATGTCTTTGATTCTATGTTTTCAGTGTCATCAGATCTGGAAGGGAAGAAAAAAAAATGTTCACATTACAAATCACTGGCTGAACTCCAGGCATGAGAAATGCCTGAGCACATAAAGAGATTTCAAAATTTTTGTAACATTTTTCCTCTGATTTTAATCCATAGAAGAGTCATCACAACTCAAAAGTAAAGTGATTTGCAGAATACTTCCAAGAAGAAAGATTTGGGTTATGGATTCAATTAGTAAACCTATTAACAAGTGACTATTATACCATGAAATATGAACGAGAAGTCTGCTCATTCTTATCTCAGTCTATTACAGGTAAAGGCAAGCTTTAAATCAGCAACATCCTCATGTTTTTAACAGAACTTCCATTGTCCAGATTAAGCCTCTCCTAAAGTTTAAGAAAGTTTATTGAGACACATGAAATATCTGTCTCCAGATTAGGGACATTAGGGAACTAATGATTCAAGAAGTTTTGAGTTGTACAGAAGAATAGAAATTACCAGATTGCCTGCTCAGTGCTCCATCCTATCTTAGGACACAGCACAGAACTGAAAACAATTGGAATTCTCCCATTGATTTCAGACAGCACTGTGCCAGACATTTAGCTGGCCTTATGTCCTTTAAAATGGGCACAAATGAACCATCAGAAAGACAATTTGGGGCTTTTTCTCTGAAAAAAACCCAACTCTTAACCGGCTGTGAGTACCCAGTCTTGTATATGGGAAGAAATACTTCAGCAAAGCCAGCCAGGAGGAAAAAAAAAGCCCAGACTTTCAGGATTTGGGGTGTTTTTCTAGAGAACACAGTTATTGGGTTTCTAAAAGAGAGTAATAGTGAATTTAAAGATTAAATCTGCCATCTTTTTATCCAAATAGATTTGTCAATTTTCTTTATCAGTCTCTTTAGCTGCCACAGATGACTCTGGCTACTCATCAGGAAGGAAATCCTTGTCTGACACACAGCTCTATGTCTGAGTTCTCTTCCAGGCAAGAAAGAATAACTGGTACAATGTCTATCAACAATTTTTGTTAATATAAAAGTTCTGAGGTGACCTTTTGTTCTGAGAAGGCTTCAATCAATTTCATCTCATCTCCTTGTTTATCTGCTAAGAGTAGAGCTTGAAATACAGTTTTTAAGCCAATATAAAGGTGTTGGGATTGTGGGAAGGGGCTGTATTTGCCATTTCTATTACTTCCTCCAATGTTTTTAGTCTCTTTTTTTACAGAAGATCCCTGAGACATTACAGAAGGCTGAAAAACAAAACCTCAGAAAATTGCACAGTACTTAATTCATAGCTGAACAGAAAAATAAAAGCATGTACTTTATAGCCAAAAAAAAAGCAAAGAGCAAGCAGAAGTTGACTGATGCCATTGATCTCAACTGGACTTTTCTGATTTACATAACTGAAATCTCTTCAGGAATTTTTAATCATTTTTTAGAGTGCAGGGTTTGATTTTTCTTCAGAGCATCCTTTTCTTATATTCATGGGATTCCTCTAAGACCTCTTGGGGTAAAATCTGCAATGAATTCACTTATTTGAGAAAAAAAAACTATACCACTCATATCATTGCCTAGAGAAATATTAGGAAAAACAAATAAATCACAATAGCAGAATCATTCCAAAGGGGGAAGGAACACCAGAGACGTTGTGTTTTCTTACACATACAGTATATTAGAAATGCAAGTTACCTCAGAGCTTCCAATTGATTTGATTTTTCTGTGGTTGGTTGAACTCAATATTTCAAGGTCCTTGCTTCTTTATTATGTTGGTTTTTGTCTCTTTATTATGTTTTTATTTTGAAATATTATGATGAGAAGCATCATATCAATGCACAAGAGTACATAATGGCACTTGTGTTTTCATATGACCTTGTTATTCCCTAGGTTAAAATGATCTTTGATCAGTCCTTTCTGTCCCTCACCCCTTTGTCCCATGCACACATTTAACACCTTAGGAGAAACATAACTTGAAGTAGTAGATACCATGGTAAAAGAAGTGAAGATATTCAGGGTTCCTGTGAATAGTGTGTGATTTTAGTCAGTTATTAGGAATTATGTCTGTGTTCAGCTTCTCATGAGTAACACACTGGATCACTTAAGTTTGTTTTTAATTTCAGCAAGCTGTCACCAATAGCTAACCAGATAGTACCCTTTATGACTTTTTTTTTAAATATAAAAAATAAAAAATCATGTTTTAGTGCCATTCATATACATCATATATGAAACTTCTTAATTTTTTAGAAGGTCATTTGCTTAATCTGCCTCTAATATTTCACAAAGTCTCCTGTTCTAGATGACAACACCGCATAAGGAGTTAGTGACAGACATTGCTTGAATTAGGAGATCAAGACTGATGATGAACTTTACTGTATGACATTTCTTAATGCATTTTTTAAAAGGCTGAAAACTCTCAAAGTGGCTCGAGGATTGCACTATTTGTTCTTATTATTTTTGGAATATGTCTCAGATATAAAAAGATTTTTGTCTCAGTTTGTTCCATTAACATCTACCAGCTGTATTCTATACCAAAAAGTGAGGCATTTTGCACTTGGGTCTGTTGTGATGTGTTATGCAGTTACCACAGAGGTGCCACCTGTACAGTACAGGCAGAAGATGAATTTTCTGCCCATAGGAGCTTATAAAAGAGCACATGAAAGGTCACTGTAATACCTAATTCTCTCCAGGAACCATAACAATAACAGCAGCAGAGGAGCACATCACGCAGAGGAGGTGGAACCCAAAGAAGTTCAAAGGCAGACATGGTAATGTTCTGTAGCTGAGCAGGGCAGCCTCCTCAGGCAAGGTGGAAGCTAAAATAGCTTTTCTATCCCATCTAACCTTCCTAGGAGGATATTCCTGGGGTCATTTCAAAGGCAACTCTGCAAATACTCCTGTGTGGAAACCTCAGGTAAGTTCAGTGTCTCAGCCACTGTTGCTGGAGGTGCAGTCAGCTGCTGTGTGGGGAGCCCCAAGGCTACCAGCTATCCCCAAGGCTACCAGCTATCCCCACTGCCCTTGCAGATGGGGTCCTCTCTGCTGAGCAGAGGGATGAGACATGTTGGTTGGTTGTGTTGCTGTTGCCTGATGCAACTCCGAACCTGTTGTTTGTGTTTAAAATAAGGTCTTCTGCCAGTTGTCTATCTATTAGTGGAGTAAGCTTGGTGGTTCTCATTGCTAAGAGGTGTTTCTGCTGCACTGAAGGTGGTACTTACTCACTCTGACAGCTGCAGAGGACATTTTTTATATCCTTGCCTTGGCAAGCTTATTCAGAACTGATTTCCGAAAGCCTGACTCCACATTGACTTCACTGACCAATAAGTAAATAAATAAATGTATGGCACTGAAATAGGTAAACACAGATTAATACACAGAACACAACCTTCTTGTAAGGCTGGAAAAGGCTTCTAGTAGAAAACCAGACATATCAATCACGTCTGGACACCCGTTTTGTGTGTTTGACCCAATGTTTGTCACATAAAACCACTGGACTGTTGTGGTTTCACCCCAGCAGGCAACTAAGCACCATACAGCTACTCCCTCACTATGGAATGAGGGAGGGAATCAGAAAGGTAAAAGTGAGAAAATTCATGAGTTGGGATAACAGTTTAATAATAAAAAAGAAATAAAAATAATAAATTGTAAGAAAGAAAAAAAAAGAGAGAGAAAAATAAAACCCAAGGAAGACAAGTGATGCAAATTAAAACACTTGCTCACCACCAACTGACCAATGCCCAGCAAGTCCCTGAGTAATGACCCTTCCATCAACCTCCCTCAAGGTTTTACTCTGAGCATCTTATGATATGGGATATCCCTTTGGTCAGTTGGGGTCAGGTCTCCCAGCTCATCCCCTCCCAATTTCTTGTGCACTTGCAGCCTACTCTTGGTGGGGTGGGGTGAGGAGCAGGAAAGACCATGACCCTGTGTAAGCACCACTCAGTAGTGATGAAACATCCCTGTGTTATCAACACTGTTTCAGCACAAATCAAAACCAGCACTATACCAGTTACTATGGAGAAATTTAACTCTATCTCAGCCAAAACCAGTGTAGGATAATAAAAAAGAACCCTGCAAATCAACAGTTGTGTTCGTTGGCCATATTCAAGTGGTTGCCTCAATCATGCTTTGAGGTGAATCCCCCACCCTTCCTCAAGACACAAGTATGACAGATTCCAGTAAAAAAAAAAAACAAAATCTGTATAGAATATTATAGATCAAGCTAGAAATATTTTTCTACAGTACTGACCTCAAAAAAGAATAGTGATAAATTTATTCTAGATATCTCTCATAGCTTATCCTGCATAAACCACTTCAGAAACTTAGAAGTAACTTCATCAGAGCAACCTAAGGGAGACAGAATGTCACAGGTAGGTGCATTTACATCCTGAATCACTTTTATTCCACTCATTTGTTCTACACCCGTATATCTCAGTCAATGTAATTCAGATATGAGTTTTCACAGTGAAAAATCAGTAATAAAAAAAAATCAGAACTGATAAGGTCTAGGCGTTTGTCACATATTTAATTAAATTCCTGTGTATAATATGGTCTATTACTTGCCATATGTTTGTTTGGGAGTTTCTTTGATGGAAAAGGGAACGGTTTGTAACCTTGACTGTTTCACAACATTCTGCTTTATTCAGACGCAGACAAATAAGATTCTGTGAAAGTAAAACTGTTCAAAATATAACTCAGGATTTTTGCCTGTAAAACCCCCCAGTTATAGGGTGAAAAACTTTTTCATTATGTTTATTGAAAAGAAATACACAATAGTAGTGATGGAATAGTTAAAAATAACAATGTTCTAATATTATTGATCATATGCCACATGTTCTATTTTCTCATTTTTGGCCTTTTTTTCTGAATGTTTGTAGAGTAGAGATAAAGATGATGGTTTTTTAATTGTAGTTTCTCTCTAACATTCCCCTCTCTTTTCTATTACACATTTTTATTTTGTTTGCCTTGAACTTACTTTTTAAATTTCTGTTTCCCTCTTTCCTATTTCTATTCTTTTAGCTATGCTATCCTTATTCTATTTTTTAACTATTTTTAAATTTTATTTTAGGTAAGATACTCTTCCCCCTCTTTTATTGTTTTCTCCTGGATGAACACATTTCCTCTTATGCTTCCTTTTGTCCATCAATTCAAAATAGGCAATTTAATTTGAACCCCAAAGAGTTGGAAACATCAAAAAGGCCCTATGTGCTGTACTGTCTATGCTAGGGTTTATTTTATGGAAACTCAAGGTAGAGCATCAGCTGGGAGGGTGGATTATCATCTGCTACCATTGTATGTTTTCCTTTAACAAGCATTTCTTCCTATTGCCTCTTTCTGTAGCTCAGTAAAGAGCAATAAAGCTTATTCCACTTATTTCTCCTCCTTTTACTCAGTATGACGTGTCTCATTACAAGGAGCAGATAATCCACATCCTAGTTTCTTTGAGCATTTGCAAAACTAATTTTGCTCGCCCTTCTTGAATGTTTGAGTTGGCTCTTCTGTCCTGGTTTGCTCTCTTAACCTATTCGATATTTTGTTTTCTAAATTGACATTCAAATATTCCCAGTGTTCCCCATTCAATTCTGCAACTCTAGCACTGTGCCACCTCTCTTTACCACCTCTTCCTCCACTCTATGGGTATGTATGGTAGGATTACCAGGAGTAATGGTTTTAAGCTAGGAAAGAAGAGATTTAGATTGGATATTAGAAAAAAGTTCTTTAATATGAGGGTGATAGATCAGTGGAATAGGTTGTCCAGAGAGGTGGTGGAGGCCCCATCCCTGGAGTCCTTCAAGGTCAGGCTTGATGGGGCTCTGAGCAGCCTGACCTAGGTAGAGATGTCCCTGCTTGTGTAGGGAGGTTGGACAAGATGACCTCTAGAGGTCCCTTCCAGCCTAAAACATTCTATGATTTTATGATTAAAAGGAGAATTATTAAGGAACCAACGTCTCTTCCTAATTCACCCCTAAAAGGAGAAGGGAATTTACTCCAGATACGGCTGCTCCTGCTGAAGCTGAGCTGACAGACAACAGGAGGGACTGGCAGCTCCCATCTGAATCCCAGCTTTCCTTCTCACCCTCTCCTCACCCTTCCTTCTCACCCAGAAATGATGAATAAATGAAGCCCCGTCACTCTGGGAAGTGTGCACGGTTTCAGTGCTCGTCTTTCTGCATCGATTGCAAGACCACACAGAAATAAGATGGAAATGCAAATTTGTACAAGGCTTTGAGAACACAAAGTCCCATGCAAGTGCTAAGTATGATTACGATGACTATTAGTGACCTGAAGTACTGTGTGATTTTTTTTTAGGGCAGAACTGAGACTAGTTTGACATATCAAAGGGAAGTTAGCCTAGATTTGAGGCTCTGCTTTAACTAAGTCAATTTCACACCTGCTCCCTTTGTCACTCCATATGTTTGTCATCAATGAAAAATCCTCTCCACATGAGCATTTGCAGTGGGAATGATTATGACACATTTCATTATCTTCAGTAAATTGGATGGTTCAGTCCTTGAACTGCTGAATACCCCACACAGGTCTCGTCCGCATTGCAGACTTCACTCAGTTATAGCATAATTGAGCTGAACTCATCGTATAGAGCCTCTGCTTCTAACTCTGCTGCAGAGGAATCTTTTCAGCTGTAGTTCAGAGCATGCAGGGATTATTTTTTCCCAAATCTAAAAAAAAAAAAATTTACCCATTTTGATACCATTTATAGTCAGTGGAATTGAACAATTTTAGTAAATAATCAATAAAAGCCCTTATTTATTTGGGATTTCATAAGTGTTGGTTAGAATTTCTAAAGCTACACATTGATTTTTTAATTTTTTTTTTTATGTATCTAGAAGATTCTCTTCACTGAATGAATCCATTTCTATTGTACCTCAAAATAGTTATTACCTCATTTGTTCCCATTCAAGAATGATAATTACACCTGACAATATTTTTACTCTGTTATGAAGCTTTGCCAGGCTAAAGTACATCAAGGGCTTCTATATAATGGAGCTAAAGGATGTTGAATCAAAGTAAACAGCCTCTTCCTGCATTTCATTATTCTTTCTCTCTAGCAAAGGCCAGAATTCAGTATTTCCAGAGTGTTTCAGGAATTTAGAGTTCTACCTGCAGTTACTGCACACAACCACCTAAGAAGTAGCTGTTCATGGTTCCTGCCCCCTTAGCAGAAAAAAATACAATATATGTTGTTGACATAGTGAACTTTTAATACATACTCTTAAAAAGCATTGAAAATTATGAAATAATATACGAAATAACACTTTAACCAAAGCTGTTTTGTGATGCTAATTTTTGTCACAGAACTCCTTCTTCCATAAGTGCAGAAAACCACCTAGATGTGAGATTTAAACTCCAGATTTACCCTGTATAAACATTTTTCTCACAGGTGAGTCCTTCAGAGGTGAGTTGGCAGCCTCCAGAGTGTGACCACAATACATAAGGTAAGTGTCACCTTGTGACACTTGCTGGATTGATTCCTTCAAGTGAGGTAGTTTGAGGAATTCCTGCTCTGCAGTTCTCAGTGGGGTTTAGAGATGAGAGAGATTTCGAGCTGCCAGGTGCCAAAGGCAGGAGCAGAACTTTAAGTTTCAAGTGAAGTTTTACACTGGAATAGATACACTCACAAATTGGAAGATGCTTCCAAGTGGTTAAATGTGTGGGTAATTTCACAGACATCTAGTTTTTATAGAAAAATAGGCTAAAGACAAAGAGTATTCACTCACTTTTCAGCAAAAGCTGCCAGCTAGCAATTATGAAATGGCTTAAAAATGAATTTGTAGGTGAGCTTTTTTAGGTTTTGTTCTTTGTTTCTGTTCTGTCTTTTTATCTTAATAGTATGGAAGAGTTTCCAAATAAAAAGTGTGACAAGGAAACAGCTAATTATTTCCCACTCATAGAAAATAATTGGGTTTAAATCTATGTTAACTCTCCTCGTTTATATTTATGTTAACCCTCCCCTCTCCCCAGTACTATATCACACAATCACGGGAAAAGTTTTATTCTTGTGTTGGTGGATTGTACAAGTGCCTCACGCCAGTTTTTAATCAGAGGAATATTAACCACAGCAATTGAAGCATTATGATTCAGGTTGGGTCTTGGTTGAGAGGGAGAGAGAGAGAAGTGATTTTAGATTTTAATGAGGAAGCCTTCAGCATTTGAAGGGCACCTTGTTTATTACAAGATCTGCAGTGTCATGAGCAATGGGAATTAGTTTTCAAGAAGATGCATTCTTTACCCAAGCATCAGGAAGTGAAACAGGGAGTGATGCCTCATGTGAAGCTACATTGTCTTGTAGTAAATCAAGGTCTCTCCACCACATCTTGGTTTATAAGGCAAGTGAAACAACAGTACTTCTGTCACCCATATCACAAACCTACAAATTATGAAAGAAAATGAATGAAGCCATCAGAAAAGGGTTGTTCTGGCTAATTTGATATATGAATGTAGATAGTTAAAATTCCCTTAAAATGTCAGGTCTACTTATTAGCCCACCCTGTTAGAGGAACTTACCAGAAAATCACATCTTTAAATACAGACTCAAGGCAAAGAGAAACAATGCATGATTTGTGATGATATATATGACTTAGTTTATGAAGAAATAAATTGATCCACAATATTATGTCTCTAATGACATTTCCATTGAACAAAGTTCCCAACACCTGCTGATTTTCTTTAGAGAATGTTAGATAAAAAAGGTATTAACATTTTAGTGAGCACACATAGTATTTTCTCTATAGCTTTGAATTTGCTTCCTGAAAAAAGATTAAAAATATGCCAACTCTAGGAAAGACATAAAGTATAATTAATATGGCCAGAAAACCCCAGTGAAAACACAGCTAGGGAAGGTTAAAAAAGAATTATGTCATCAGAGTTGAAAGGATGGGATGGGGTGGGAGGAGGGGGAATGTGTGTTCTATGTGTAAACTGCTCCCATGTGAAAGCCATCAATCCATCTTCGTCTTCATTATATAAATGTAGCAGCAGTGGTGCACAGGGGGCAAGGAAAGGAGGATTTACTTTTTCTTTTAATGTATGTCCAGAGTTGCCACAGCATTAAATGCACTTAAGAACTCCTGAGGTGCACATACTTACTTCTTAACAGCTGTAATTTATTCACATCCTCTAAGAATGCAGCCCTATAATGGGAGCTAAAACGTTTGTGAAAGGGCTAGGATTTTAATTCCTGAAATCTATTACAGATTTACTCCCCAAAATTATGGCTGATTGTATTTAAAGCTTTCTAGTTAACGTTGTAAAAATCAGTGTTTGATCATTTTTAATTCATTTGTTAATCTTTGTAATAAAATTAATCACGATTAATTGACTTAACAATAATGGGGTTGTCATAAGTGCTTATAGAGGATTTATAGTGTAAAATCAGTGCTGAGGGCTGGATGTTTTCTCTATAAATTCTTTTTTATTGATGGCAGATGTAAGAGTTCAATAGTCAGAGAGAAACAAGCTTTATAATCTTTTTGAGATTATTCTGCTCTTTTTTTAACACTTATTTAGAAATAAGTCATAATTTTGGATATCATAAGTCATAATTTTGGATATTATAAAAGCAACAAGCTTTTCCAGGAGTGGAACCAGTGAGGAAACATTTTCGAGAGGAAATAAGTTTCCTTGCTTTTTAAATCTGAAATAAAATACTATAAAGAAGTAGTATCATTGATTTCATTGAGAATCTTCTAAGTAGTCTGTTGTAGTGGAAAAAAATAAATCTGTAGAATCAGGTTCTGAATGGATAGATGATATAGAGGTGACAAAGCCATGAAAGATCAGAGAGAGATTATTGGCACTTTCTATCCTTTTTAGTTTGCATTAGGGTTTAACTAATTGTAGTTACAATAAGTTGGAAGCAGATAACAGATGTGAGGAAGTTGAAGTAAGACATGAAGATCTCACATCTTCATTTGGCATGCAACAAACAAGGATGTTCTTATGCACACCTCCTGAGAGCTGAGGGAAAGAGATGGCATTGCTGGAAATGCCTGGAGGAGGAAAGGAATTTCAATTAACTACTGTAATTAACTATCAGAATGGTGTCCACAAAGACCTCCAGCAAAGCACCACTTCTGTACTCTCAGGCTATTGAAAAAAAAAACTTCAGCTAGGCAAATAGTGTTGTTAGTGATGTCATGGGAGTTTATAGAATGGGATTATGATACAGAATAAGATTTTCCTGTTTTATAAGCGTCTCTGAATACTGAGAGAATGTTTTCTATGCCACTTCTGGAGTTTTTCTTTGTATTTTTGTTTGATTAAATCACAGTTATCATAGAGCCAGGCTGGATGGGGCTCTGAGCAACCTGCTCTAGTGGGAGGCGTCCCTGCCCATGGCAGGGGGGTTGGAACTAGATGATCTTTAAGGTCCCTTCCAACCCTGATGATTCTATGATTCTATGACTGTGTTCATCTAAATAACAGAAAATATATACAGTGGAAATATATGATAGATGTGGTCACCTTTTATAAATACACCCTTCTCCAGAACCAGCATGATCTGCAGTGACACATCTAATTTAAAAATCCAGATGGATCAGTGCTGCTGCTATGTTAGTATGTGATGGAATGAAAATTTCAGTTCACATTTATTCAATTTTTTTCTGTCCTCATTTATTCATTTATTTCAATCAGTATTTGCCATTTTCCAATCCCTTGCTTCATCTGGCAATAGTGAAGAAGGCAATCATGTCCTTCAGCTTGTCACTTGTCAGGCAACCACCATGCTAAAATGGTATTTCTTGATTGTGCTAAATAAATTCCCAGGCATCTTGGGGGATATTCACTTCACTGGAGAGGAAGCAGCAAATTAATATTTGTTACCACTTTTGAGAAACTGTTCTACTGCTAGTCTTCATGTACTTTTGTCCACATTAAAACATGATGGAGTAATTTATTTTTACATAATAACAATAATAATAAAAAGTTGTTCTTTAATTCATATCATAGAATCATAGAATGCCAGGTTGGAAGGGACCTCAGGGATAATCTAGTCCAACCTTTCAAGGTAAAAATATAGTTTAAATGAGATGACCCAGCACCCTGTCAAGCTGAATCTGTCCAATGTAGGAGACATTATTTTCTATCTTTCAGGTTTCCATTTTGTTCAACCTGTAGTTTTATACACAGGAACCCTTAGAAAGACATTGAAGTTTTTCTCCTCTGAATAAGTATTCGTAATGTATTATTTTAATGCAAATGACCCATGTTCAGAGATTGTTTGAAAACCTGCCCTGTGACTTAGCTGCTTACTTCAGAAGCTCCAACCTTTTCTTAGGATGTTTTTGTGGTTTTTCCCCTATGTGTTGTGCTGTTATTCTGGTGGCATTCCGTTCTTCCATGCCCTAGGACTAAAGAACTACACAGTCCACACGCTGCTGGTTTAGACCAAAGTATCAACTTCATCCTCTGTGAACTGTTCAACATATCCATCCGAATGCAAGTTCTAGCTGATTTCATGAAGGGACCAAGGTTGTAATAAATATACACTTCTACATACTTATGACATCCAACTCTGTAGGCTACTGAAATATTTATGGCTCATTATAATATTTTTTAAGTAACTGTTTGGATTGAGGTTCTTGTTTGGAGAAAACTGATGTATGTGAAACCAGATCTGGCTTAGTTAGGAGAACAGACAACTTTAGGGACATCTAACTGGACATCCCCAGTGCATTAGATGGTTGGGAAGACAAAGCCAAGCTCTTCACAGTCATTCATAGCAAGGTAACAAGAGGAGATAGACATAAACTGAAGCAAGAAAGGTGTTTCCCCATGAAGACAGCCAGACAGTGAAGTCAGCTGCTTTAGACAGGCTGTGTCATAGAATCATAGAACCATAGAATCATCAGGGTTGGAAGGGACCTTAAAGATCATCTAGTTCCAACCCCCCTGCCATGGGCAGGGACACCTCCCACTAGAGCAGGTTATTCAGAGCCCCTGTGTCCTCTCTGTCCCTTGAGATTTTCAAAACCTGGCTAGATAAAGCTCTGAGAAACCTGCTCTAACCTTGTAGGTGGCCATGCTCGGAGCAAGCAGGTGGACTATCTGTCCCTTGAACATGAATTAGACTTTTCTCTGTGATAAAAAGTAGGGACAGGCTCATTGCAGATTGGTTTACTAGGTTATATAGGATTAGCCATGGTTAAAGTTCTGGACACAGCACTTCTGGATTGTTTACCATATGATAAGGTTCTGGCCTATAAAGGAAATATCTGGTTTTTCCAGCAGTATTCTCCTGAAACCAATTGAAAGGTGCATTTCAGTTCTCTTTTTTTGCACTAAGCATGAAAGATAGCTTTTATTTAATTTTAGCACTGTGAGCTCCATGCAGTTCTTATCACAGCCTTAAAAAAAAAATAATGGAAGCCGGCTTAATCTAAAGCTAATTTATTGTTTATGGAATTCTGTTAGCAGTTATTAGTGTGCCTTCACTGAGCCCAAAAAGAAATAGTCAATGCATCTAAAATTAACAGGGAAAAAAGGCAGAGGGGTATAGGGAAGAGAAGAGAAAAGAAAATAAATTAGGCTTGTCTTGTCACAGTCTCCTACAGTAATTTCACTTAGTGAAAAGAAGAGTTGCAGTTTTTCAATCAAACAGAAAACCATTCTGAAAGAAGATCTACAAAATTAGGCATTATCTATTTAATTCACATGTATAATAAATTGTGGCGTTTCTTTTGGCACTTTCCAATTGTCTCCTGCCATTACAGAGGAACCTTATTCAAATGAATTACCAAAGGCAACGTTGAGGTCAAGGAAACAAATTCTGCAGACTCCTCTTGAGCATCCCATTGATTTCCACATTGCAGTGAAATTTCTCATTTATATTTTTAATTCATTGTGGTTTAAAAAAAAAAGAAAAAAAAGGCAACCTGAAGAAAAAAGGATATAGATAGTTTAGTAAATCAATGAAGAAGCTTTTATTCCTTGCAGCACTCTCTGGATTGCAGATTTATTCCTCTGGGACTAGATTCTCTCAAATACCTTTTCTTCTTATGGCAATAAATCCTACCCTCAAAATAAAATCATACAGCATTGCCCTAGTTTGAAAACTATTCAGTCCTTTAAAAATTGCATTTTCATTTTTTATTTGGGTAATATGAGCTAAATTAATAATGTGTTGTTTCCTTTCTCAGCAATTCTTGGGTTTGATCTGGTTTGGGTTTTGTGTTTGGGTTTTTATTTGGCTCAGATAGGTATTAACCTATGACCTAAAATACAATAAATTAAAAAATATTTAAAGTTATAGCACATTTGTGAACAAAGTAGTCATTTTAACAAGGAATTGGGAAAAAAAAATAACAATACCTGTTTCTATTTCTCAGGCAATAAATAGTCCTTGGTATTTTGTGTATCACATGCCAGCTGATAACATGAAATAATGACTCTGTGGCTATAAAAATAAAATAGCTCCCTGCCTCTCTTTATAGAGATTCTGCACTTGCCCAGGACATTGTAACCTTTTTTAATAAAGACTGAGTATCCAATGTCTCCTTGAAACTTCTCACTGCATTAATCTATTTCTGCTGCCACTACATGTGGATTGTTTCTTTCCTGTTTAGTGATGTCGGATTTATATTTTGTGCATTTTTTTTTTTTACCCTACCTAGCACAGGGTTGAAATGACAATAACACATCCCAAAGTGAGGCTGAAAAACCCAAAGACTTTACCTACAGCTACATATATCTGTCTATCTCTACATAGCTGCATTCTGTAACCCATACCATAGCTGTAAGGCAGCATCTTACACTCTGTCAAAGGATAATGTTGTTTCTTCATCATGAGATCATTCCAAGTAAAAGAGGCAATCTGAAAGTGGCCATGTAGATCTCATCAGTTTATTTTCTCAGGAATTATATTCTGCTTTTCATTGTTTATTTCTTCAAGGTGTTTTTTGGGCATGATTTCATATCTACTCTCCACAATAAACATCTTTTGGGACATAAAACCTCAAGTATCCAACCACAGTGAACTCGTTACTTGATGCAGGATGCATGGTATAGACAGATCTGTTTACATTGCATCATCTGGCTTGGGCATCAGTGAGCAGCATCTTTCATGGTATTCAGTTTATTCTTACACCTTTTCAAAATAAACATCTGTAATCAGATGATATATTTTGACATCTTTCAAAAGAAAACTATCTACTGGAGCTACTATTAAACAACTTGCTCTTAGTACACCTTGCATGATAATGTACCATCCCTGAACAGTATCACACCCAACCTTTCCTGGCACCTTTATAGTTGTTTGTTTTTCTACCTGATGCTTTCCAGGACTTTTACCAATAATGGTCTCATCCAGAGACTGGCAAAATTTCTATGACATTCCAACTTGCTCATATTTATTACCAACAATAAATTGAAGTAGAATTTTATATCTTATATCATATAATATCATATCATATCATATTATAAAGTGGGAATTTACAGTTTATATGTAATATTACATATATTTATGTTCAGAACTGAATGAATGTGAAGATAATTTTCTTGTGACGTGTTCCAAAAAGTTTATAGCATTGCAGCGTGCAAGATGCTAAACTCTTCTCCAATGAAGGAGCTAAATTCTACAATAGAAACAAAAGTGATTTAATAATCTCTAATTACAGAAAGCAGGGCTTGTTTCTCTGGATGTAAGTGCCCAAAGGTAGCATTTTTATCTCTTTGTTTTCTGTCTGCTTTCCTAAATGCTGACCAAGTGTGAGCATTCCTTTTGCTCATAGCAGCAGAGCCTCCTGGGCAGGCCTGATGGGGATTCCCAAACCCAAAGGTTAAATTGTCTTGTTGTTTAGCCCTGCTACAGCTTGCACTGGCTATTGAGGGTTCTCATCACTGCTCCACGTGTCCAGGCTTGTTGGGATCGATGAGTCAGAAGGTCAGACTGTTAAATTGCCTTGGTGGGGCACAATTCCTTGTAGCTTCTGCCGATTTCCACTGCTGGTACTTGGAGTCTCTATCTACTGCAATAGTTTGTCAGATTGTGAAGGGCATCTTGTCAGAAAGTGCTCACGATTTCAGAATTTCTCTGCTTGGTGGCAAAGCTTTTCTCTTGTACATAGATGAACTTGCACATGAGTGCAATCACTGAGCTCTGGAAAATGCTTTCTGTAGTGTCTCCTAAAAGCATCTGTGATCACGAGAGAAAGGTTATTGTAAGAAGTGATTACCTTTGTTCTAGTCCTCGTTCCCTGTTAATGCCGCCCGAGAACGGATGCATTTTGTGATATCTTCTCTCCTCATTAGATGCCAATTGGGGAAGAGAACTGGGAAACAAGTACATTTTAGCCTTTAAGTTACACGTAAAAGGTCACAGCCAAGTGGTTTCATAATGTATGTCAAACAGTTGAAGATAAACGTATGCCCGGGTTCTTAGAAATCATGTACCTGATGTTCAAATCACTATGGGTCCTATTTTCAGATGCTGACCTTTTCTAGCAAGAAAACATAACTTAGTACATCCGAGACATGCAAAAGATCAAATGGAAAATCTACAGAAAAGAAAGAAAATATTAAAAGAAAGAGTAGGTGTGTGAGAGCAATAGGAACTCGAAAATATACATGTAACTGTAAAAATACTTGTTTATGATTTCCATCCAACATTCATATCTGCATAACTTACCTTACAAGCATAATAATTACCATTTTTTAATTGGAGATGCCAAGAACTACTGACATATAGTATGAAAAATATAAAATAAAAAACCCCACATACTAATTATGCATTAGTAGGCCATTATAATTGTTCAATTCATTCAGTTTGAAAGTTAGAAAACATTAAGAAAAATCATGTTTTGAAAATAAACCAACATATTTCTCAAGAGCAAGATATTTAACATTGGATTCTCTAATAGACATAATACTTTATGCCTACTCAGCATACTTATTTGTAAGTGGTTGAATTGTGAGTTGTAAAAAAAAGTATGTGACAGATACTGTAAATAGCAAATGAGAGTTTAACTAAAGTGTTTAATGTTTAACTAAAGCATCCTACATTACATATTCAGGCTTTCTATTTCCAGTGAAAGAAGAAAGATTGCATAAATTTAGAATGAGTATTTTATACCAGAAGAAATTGTCATGTTAACAGAAGTGACTATTTATGGAGTTTCAAGAAGAACAGGAACGGAGGCAATGTTGGAGGCTGGGAAGTGAAGACATTAGAGGGAGCTTTGGGGTGGGAGGAAGAGCAGAATAGAGTCTGAGGGTTGGTGCATGAGGACAAAGACACATGTTAGGATGACTGAAGGAAATTAAGAGAAAAAAGATGCAGTTAAGTAGTAAAGAAAAACTGATTATTGACTGATTTCAGAAGTCAGCTCGGTGTATAGTTGCTGACTTAAATAATAAGGCAGACAAGTTTTTTAAAGATCTGAAAGAACGTTAGAAATAAATATACATAGTCTAACTGCCTCTTACCCTTTCCCTACCATACGCATGAACAGTGACACAACATACCTATGAGGCAGAAGAGCCTTGAATGCACAGAGTATGTTGACTCTCCTGTTTTGACATGGAGATGGTACTTCATATGAGGTCTGACTGAGCACCACACCAACTAAAAGATGTGACATTTCTGGGCTCAGTAATTCTGCAGCAAAGTGAAATAATTGATGTGTTTTCTCAGAAACCCTTGTTTTGAATTCTCTTCCAGCTCAGAGATATTTCATAAAGCACTGTTAACTATGCTCAGGGAAAGAAAAAGAACTTTTAAAAAGTTTTGTTCCAGAAGGCAGAGTTAAGCAGTTTTCAAATGCAAACACAGTATTACAGAATCACAGAAGGGCCGAGGTTCAAAAAGACCTCTGGAATTTATCTGATCTGACCTCCCTACTCAATGAATTACAAAGTGTCTGTACTTCCCTGGGTCTTCTTTCTTGCCTTTCTATTCAACCTTGCAGAAATCAAGCCAACTGAAATATACTGTTTATTCCCTAAATGAAGTTTGAGCCTGCAGGTAAAATAACCTGCAACCTGTATATGACAGGATCCAAACAATAATATATATTTCTTCCCATGACCAAGTCAGTAAGAGACAGACAAAGGTTCTAGGCCACTTTTTCACTATACTGATATCTCTACATCTTAAGCTTAGATAACAATAACTATGAAAGAGGAATGATGATAGCAAGAGTGGCTATGAAAACATGGGACAACAGAATGAACATTCCAGTATAGAGGGAGTTTCTTATCTGCAGTGAGTGGGAGAATACTATGGACAAATATCTGCTCCAAAGATAGCAAAATAATATTTACACTACAAGAAATGTTTCTGTGCAAAGGATGGCAATGTAATCAGGTATTAACTGAAAATCACATTTTTTTAAAGGAATCTTTCTATGCCTTCAGATTAATAAATTACTCTAAACAAGCATTTTAGCTTCTATTGCTTTTATTGAAGTTTTACTTAGAGACATAGAGAAAATTTAGTTTACACAAATATCTATATGTTCAAATATGCAAATAATGATTATTAAACTGTGCAGCTGATGCTATTATGAACATGTTGTTATGAAATGAAACCCACATTCTAAAACAAATTGTCTACCCAAGAGGATGCAAAGTGAAAAGCTAGCCCAGAAAACTATCACTCTGTTTTAACTCAGGACTGAATTCTTGCTGAAGCCAATCAGTCAGAGCTGTTCTCATGAGAACTAAATGAACACTGAATATAAGTCTCTGGTTTAGCTGCAATAGACTTTTGGAAAAGATAGAGCTCTGCTTGGAATTGGCTGTTGCCAGCATAAAACACAGACAGTGGAAGGAAAGCCACGGACCAAACTCATTTGCCTTTCATTTCTTGCAGAAAAGTTTGCTTAAGGAAATGATGGAAGCTCCTGAAACCATTTGTGATACCAGACTGCATCAAGGCTGGTTTCTACTGTAATGCAAATGATGAATTTTGAGAAGCATACTGAAATATACCTAAAATACAGATGCTTCTTTCTCTAAACTCTGAAATGAATAAAAAAACCCAGGGACAGTGAGAGATCTTTGCTTTCCTCTGGTATCTTTACTCACCTTCAGTGAAGATGGAGTTCACTTATCACATGAGAGTGTGCTGGTTAGTTTGTGAACACCCTCCTATGCTGCTTCTGACACACCATAAGGTTGTGTCTAAGTGGTATGACTCAGCTCTACTACTTTTCTGCCAGAATTCCAAAGTGATTGCATCTCTTTCCTGGGATTTAGCATTATGAATTTTCTGTACACCTTCTGAGAGGTGTAATTTCTCATCTCAGTATGTCTAGAATGTGTGTCCTAACTGAAGAGCTTCCCAGATGGATAAAGCAAAAATTCACATCTTAAGCAAGGTAATCTGAACTGCACATCTACTTAGTGTTATCTGGGCAGGGTTTGTGTGGACACCAAACAGGTTGTTGTTGGCTGCTTTGTTGGTAAGAGTGTTCTTTCTAGATAGGTTCACCATCTCTTCACTGACCTACACACAGATTTGGGTGCTATATATATAATCATAGAATTGTCAGGGTTGGAAGGGACCTTAAGGATCATCTAGTTCCAACCCCCCTGCCATGGGCAGGGACACCTCCCACTAGATCAGGTTACTCACAGCCCCATCCAGCCTGGCCTTCAAAATGTCCAGGGATGGGGCTTCCACCACCTCTCTGGGCAACCTGTGCCAGTGTCTCCCCTCCCTCATGGTGAAGAACTTCTTCTTAACATCTAATCTGAATCTACCCACCTCTAGTTTTGGGCCAAATAGTAATATCTATAGTAATATTTATAGTAATAGTTATCCCCAACTGGACCATGTAGAGGCACAGAGATTAATCAATATATGAATTTTACAGAGGCTGGCTTGCTTTTAATGGTTAATTTAGGTTGCTCTATTTTCCATGTAATATCAGAATTTCAAAGACTAGATTTCTGTTGCTGAAATGTACACCAGAAATCAAGACCACAGAAGCAGGAGTACATAGCAGAAGTTGGCAGCTCTAATCCTGCTTACTTCAGAAATTTAAAAAGCTTAGTACTAGTATGCATAGTATAAATAACTCACCTTAGTGCAAAGTTAATTGTTTATATCTTGTACTTAGAAAATGGCATGTGGCCATTGACCTTAACAAGAAATAACATGAAGGGAGATATATATATATATTAAAAAAAAGAAATAGGTGTAGCAATCATATATGATATGACTTATTTATATTCTGCACTTAATTATTCTGCTTCCATAGGCTCCATCCTGGCCCTCCCAATGCATGCTGAAGAGACTGGCATGTGTTGTGTACAGCAGATGGACATGCCATGGCAGACACAGATTCTCAGTGCAGTTCTGGCACACACATCTCCTGCTGAATGTGCTAGCTAGCAAGGACTCCAGCAGCAGCTGCTTCACAGCAAATGTTGTTCACTGTCACTGTATTCAAAATAATTAGGCCAGGATGAATCAATGAAACCAAATAAATGAACCAACCTGAGATCAAGCTGGGAGGATATTTTTGATATGTGGATATTGTTGATGTTTTCCACACATTTTGGTTTTTATTTGGACTGGAAGATATGTTTTTAAAAGGAAAAAATTAATCTCTCATCCTGAGTCCTTTACTAAGGTATTTATCCAACAACTTATTCTCTTTGGAAACAGTTTTTCCAGCCCTGGTAGGTTTTGTCCCTGTTGGGAGCACAGTCTCCAGCAAACAATATTGGTGAACTCTATTGGGAGATACAAAGAACTTTTCTCATTTTTGTACCTTTTCTGTTCTAAGGAGTTTGTGGGTTTTTTTCTTCAGAGTCAGCTAGGCCTAAGTGATTCAGCTTGTTAGACCTTATATTCCTTTCTTGGATGTACTAGAAGTACCAATTTTAAATCTCAGGCTGTTTTCTCTTGGCATTGTTAATACTATCACAAAGATAATCATAAAGTTTGCTCATATATATATACACTGACCTAAAAATAGGTAGATATTCAAAGGGATCTTTGATTTATCCCATCATTTCTGCTGTCCAACTACCTGGCCAGTGTGGCACAGAATAAAAAGGCTCCTTTCTTAAAGAATGCTGAAGCTCCTGACGTTATTTGAAGGGTGGAAAGAATGAAACGTGGAGAGAACAGGAAGGAATTATATCTCTTCCCATAATGTCTTTTCTCCTTACCTGCTGTAACAGCCAAATAGTGCTCTTTCAATACATTGGAACTTTTGTTTGGTGCTGGACAAAGGTGATACCTGATGTTAAGATTTCATCATTAAATGCAATGTGCTCTTGGGTTTTTAAACTTACATTTCACCCCCATTGTAATTTTTCACTTGCAATATGTCAGGTTTTGACCCTCAGTTTGAGACTATTATATTGATAATTGTCCAGATGATTGGCAGCCATGTAAGGTCTTCCTGACAGTAACTGATAATAAGAGGTCATGTTCATGGCTCTTCCTTTAAACCTTGACTTTTCTTTTTGATTTATTAAAAATATACTAAATGATACTGCTCTGGTGCTTGTTGAATAATATCTCCCCACTAACCACATACATTTCAGCTTTAATTTCATACTAAATATCAATAACTCAAGAAGTAACAAAGAAAATGATGATGCAATTACCTTGAATTTAGGGGTTAAGGTAAGAATTCCAGCATTTCAGCATTAAAATTATTGCTATTAGTAGCTGCCATTTATGTAGTTGCTCAGGGGTCTTTCTTTTACTTCTCTAGTTAATACCATTTCAGCTTTATTACCTGGAGAACTACTGATTGCCTTACAGGGGAAAGAGTTTTTAGTGCAACTGATTTCTCTTCTCTCCCATGACAGGATTATGCTTGTAGCTCTTACTGTGATTTAACCTACTGACCTCACCCTTATTTATGCACAGCATGTTCTGTTACCTATGTAAAGATCTTCTAGTCATACAAAATAGCAAACGAAAAATCCCACTAAATAGATTTTTCTTTTTGGAGTCTGCTTCTACTTTAATTCTGTACATACAGACATCTCAGGATCTGAACATGGTTTTTTGGTCATATTGAGGATGCTTCACATCATATATACTTTTCCTGATGCAATATGTATGTTTAATACGTCCCTTTTCTACAGCATCTAATGGGTAAGAACCAGATTATTGGTTTGCATTAGAACACTGATCATAAAAGCTCATTTGGGAGCTGTAAAAACTGCTTCATATATTTTAGGTCTATACCTATGAACACAAATCTGCTCCTTTTTAGATGACTCTCCACTTAAATGGTTTGCCAATATTTTGCCTTGTGTGAAATGATAAGGTGTCATAGTTTGAGCTAAATTTTTCCAATATTGAGATCTGGTCATTTGCCACTGATTACTGAGATGCCAGTATGTAAAGTTACACAAAAGAAATTGCATTGATTAGCACTAGTAGAATGAGACACTTCTCATGTAAATTAACACAATCATTGGAAATACATTAGCACAGAGACCAAAAGGTGAACGTGGCTAGTTCAGCAAGACTTACTAAAGCAATAGTTTGATCTTCAGGCCTAAACTTGACCTGACTGAATGACTGTACATTTTGAAGAGGTGAGAGGAAGAAACTGCATGCAGGCTGGGAAACAGGGGAAATAAAATTAATTATCAGCAAAATAATGTCTGCAATTAATAGGACATCTTCTCATTATCCAGATCACTTTGCTTTATACTGCACTTATATAGCAAAGCTTTGTCTTTTTTCATTCTCCTTTCTTTTTAGCAGAAAGAAGAAAAGCACCACAGGTGAGGTAACTCATTCACACTTTGTCAGTTTGATCCTTACAGTCCTTTTTCCTGGGTTTGGGTTGCACTGTAACATTTCAGGCACTGTTGCAATGGTTCTAGTAATCACAGTTGCCACAACCTTCCACTGTTAAGTGTGTTATCTGGTCTACAACTACTGATGCAGTTCCCTTCACTAAGAACACATTCAGAGTTTAAAGAAGGCTTTGTGAAGATTTATGCCTTGTGACAAAGTGCACCATCTTTTCCTAGGAGTTCTGTGAGCATAACTAAGCACAGAAGCATTAAAGACAAAGAAAAATACAGCTAGGTGGCCCCAAGTGTAATAACAGCTACATCTCTCAAGAAATAAATTACCCACATGACATGGCAGACTATGGGAAATGAATAGGAGAAAATATATATCAGTAAATCAACAGAAGCTCAAACAGCATTGTGCTGCATGTCTGGTTGAAAGAAAACTCAGAGGAGTAGCTGACACACTATCCTTTACTCACCCTCGTTGCCACCTGGTGCCAAAGTGATCCTTGCTTGTTTTTGTGGTTTTTAACAGGCAAGCAATTCATCTTATGGCAGAAGAATGACTTAGTGAACAGGTAAATAATATCAAGGAAAAGATGGTGAAGCAGTTTTATTTCCAGCTCTTTAAGAGTCTTCCCAGTGACCTTGGACAAGTGTCTTAACTGTTCCATGTCTCAATGTGCCCATTAAAATTCTTGTCCCTGATCTCCAGATGACTACGATAAATTAATATTGCCAATGTCATCCACAGTCAAGTTCACTTCCAATAAGGACATTTACAGCTTTTCTAACCTTTCCTTTTATTTTGTTAATTTAGAATCGTCAGTGTTGGAAGGGACCTTAAAGATCATCTAGTTCCAACCCCCCTGCCATGGGCAGGGACACCTCACACTTTCTAATTGAAAGTTTGTAATTTGTTCATTTATGCTTAAAAATTTTCTCCAAAAAGATGTTTTGATTAACCTTGGAGAACACCTATTGCACTACAATTTTAATTTGTAAACTTTTGGCAGTTTTCTCTCATGGTGACTTGAGCAATCCTTGACTGATTAGTCTCCTGGGATGTAATTTATCCTTGATCTGCTTAGACCATTTACAAACATAATCTTGTCTATGACTTTGAAAAGAATACTGGAAATTTCATCTTTCTTGCCTGTGGTAAAAATCTGTTTCCAAATAAATACATTTTTAACCTGTGAGAATATTGCCATTTGAAACTAAAACTTTGCTGCAACTTTTCAACTAAAAGCACAGACATCATGTTATGTAACTCAAAGTAATACCACTGATTTTAATATAACTATAGAAATATTGAGTTGCTGGAGGTCTAGAAAGAAATCCATTGATGTAATTCAAAATAACTATGCAAAATAGTCCAGAAAAACAACAACAAAAAATTCAATAGGAAATATTTTATGAATATAGGCAATACAGATGGGCCATTTCAGACAAAAACAAAAAAACAAAAAAACCCAGAAATTGAAAAAAAATCCTTGTTTTTAAGAACTAGTCTTTTAGAGCCATCTCTGCAGAAATTATTTACAAATATCTGTGAATGATCCCAACAGATTAAGGAAATTTTTCTCTAGTTTTTTATTGGCTACTACTTAATAAAGGATGCCTGGGAACTCATGAGAGCTGCACGACATCCCTTGGTAGTCCTGTTGCATCTATAAGGTCAGAAAAAGAGAATGCAATGGTATCTATTCAGAAACCAGATGCACCAGTTGAAGATACATATTAAATTTCAATGTTTTGAACTTTGACTTAGACTCATACCACATTTGATCCTCTGATCTTCTGAGGAAACGCTGCAGATACTCCAACCTTGGCAAAATGGTATCGTCAGAATTTTGCTCTCACTAAGTGGCCCCAGCATGTCAGTTGTATCCTGAAGGGAATATGCTGGCTCCCTGTCAAACATCAAATTGATTTTCAAATTGCTTTGATGGCTTATAAGGCAGTGCAATTTGAGAAGTGTGTATTTATCAGAATTGCTTTCTCTGCGTGAGCCCAGTCTCTCTTGGAGATCATAAGAAGCAAGTAAATTGACAATTCTGGGATATACAGTAGGGTAAAAACTCAGGAACACATATTTAGCTGTTTTACACCTCAAATATGTAATTGATTCTCTGACCAGGGTCTGTAATGTGACTTGATTCACTCATATTTTTGTAGCATTTCAGACATCTTTAAATTATTTGCAGTATTTCTTTCTCTCTACTTCCATATAATGATCTAGGCAAGGACCAGGAGCTGCCCTTGCAACACACTTGTAAGACAAGGAACCTGTTTTGAAGGACACCTCGTAGCTGAAAAGGAAAGGATGGGCTGCTCTATGTGCCAGAACTTCTATGCTTAAAGTTGACCAATGAACATATTTTATAGTGGACTTTATATTATGTCAGTGGGTTACGACCAGTGCATGTGCCATATATGTTCAAAACTTTATATTTGTAAGTGCTGAGTCCAGAGTGAAAGATGATCCTGTTCTCAATAATCTCCTTTTGGTACTCTTTGACTCACATGCTTGATGTCAAAGTCAATAAATTTAACTTTTAAGCACATTTGAGTTATGGACTGAGCAAACAAAAAGTGTTTCATGCTTCAAAAACTACCTAAATAAAAGTCTTCTTTAGTATTTCATTTAAATATTGCAGTAACACCTGTTTGCCTTGACTCTGCTGTGCTAAAAGCTGTTGGTGGTATAATAAATGATAAAAATTAATTCTGAATTTCTGTAATAGTTTCTAAAAGCTAAAGACATTTTCCTAAAGGATTTCTCCCTTTCAATAGGACAGAGTGTAAGCAGGAGATCTACCAAGCCTCTGATCAAACCAACCTTTTTCTCTACATTTTAGGCAAAAGACCCCAAATTCTTTGAACAGTAGTAATGAAACTCTGTGACCAGTACTATTTTTACTGATACTTAATATATTTTGTCTACAAAATTTGTGCCCATAAATGGAATAGGTTTAGAAGATAATAACAACAACTATCCCTACTTTCCAACAAACATTTGTGTAATTAAGAGAGCAAAATTAGACATCAAGAGCTGATGATTCCTGTTGCTTAAAGGAATATGGAGTGAGTTAGATGTGAAAAACAAAGCCAGAAGTAAAGTTTTACATGGTTTGAATATGTTTGAATTCTTTCCCTATATTAGGATTCATTTCTAGTCTACTTTCATTTTCATGATGCTGCTGTTCAGGTGACTCCTAAAATGCACAAAATTAGATGTCTTTATTATAGCTCACTTTTTTTTTTCTGTGTGATAAAATACAATTCTTAAAAATTCAAGGGTTTTAAAAATATTTATCCATAACTGCACTAGCATTTTTTTAACACAACTCTCACCAATTGTAAACCATCAGAACCATATTTTCTAAAGCAGCTTAGAAATTTCTTCCTATAGAAAACATGTATGATATTTTATACATGATTTTTAATACATAAACCAAAATTAATGAAAGCAAAGAGCATTGTCAGTAAAAATGACTTGATTGTAGAAAACTGAGAGTTAAAAAGTGAGAAATAAATTAAATTAAAAAGGTTTTCACATGTTGGAAAAAAAAATAATCCTGGAATTATAAAATTCAGTCTAATTTAATATTTTTGCCAGGCTGTGTTCTGGCGCATAGTTCATTTCTGACTCTCCCAAACTATGTAAAATTTTCTGAGCAATACCATTTACCTGCTTTACTGATTTTTGTTTCATGAAAATAATGTGCAAAATCTGATTATGTACTTTTATAATAGTTAACACAATAAGCCGTTGGTTCAGATGAAGGAGCTCAATAATTACAGCAATAAATATTTTTCAACCTTTCAAAATAGAGACCTTGCTGGCAATGTAAAATTACTTCTAAATTATATTCTTTATTTTCACTAACAAATACAAATGTTCATGCTGACATTTTCAATATGACTCAATCTCCTTCGTTAAAATTATTTGAAGTTCTTTGAACTTTATAATGAGGTGATTGCAATTTCAATGAAATTAGAAATGTTTTCTTAACAAGCTTCTTTGAGCAAGTTAAAAAAAAGTGTAAGGTATTTTCTTTCTGTTATAGAACATAAGAAGGAATTAAAATGTCAGAAAAGCACTTCAATTAGATGAAAATACAAATAAGCATTTTTGACAACTTCAGTAAAAATATGTCAAAAATTCAAAGCTTTGTTTTCTTCTCTAAACTGAATTTGCTTATATGTAAAATATTTTAAAATTGGACTCATTGATGATTATGACAAGTCCTTTGTCTTTGCCTTCGAAAAGACAAGGATTTGTCTTGTTATAAGATATTACATCTGTGGCATACTGCCAGTTATATGGGATAAATACAGAATTCCCCTTTTCTATACACGTATTTTACCCTAAATATGGCAGATGTAGCCCCTGCAGTCATAATTAGAACCTATTTATTTGTTCAAGGCAATTTCAGTCAGTCCAGTCTGATGCACGCGTGATGTTATCACATAAACAGGTTAAACACAAGTCAGACAACTCATTATATAATAGTGTGCACATTGGTGAGCACATAGGTCAAGTATATGGTGAACAAAGGATAAAAATAGTTGTGTTCACTAAAGTCCTACAAAGCAATTAGTAAACATTATGAACTCAGTTAATCCAGTACATCAAGTTCATTGATTGATTAGGACAAATCATGTAATTGGAACCTTGGAAAGAGCTTCTCTATCCTTTTAAAGAAGGTCTCTGTGGTGAATATTCATTAATTTCCTTTCTTGAAAATTATTGGTGTTTCTATTTATTTTTTTTTTTTTAATTTGTTCAATTTACATTCCTGTTCCTTAGGAACAGTAGTTACAGAATGACTAAATATGCCCATCTTTTGCCACACACTAGAAAACAACAAGGAAGTGTTCTGGAGATGCTATTGCCATACCCACGCAATTAGCTCCACTTAAAATAATTATGCTGTAGCATTTTTACTTTATAAAAGCATAAAGAGCTCTCAACTGAGATTAGTCTCCTCTTTTGATAGAGTACATACGAAAATGGAGACAATTACTCATACTCCATAGTCATGAACCACGTCTTACCACATGAGCTCCAACAAGACCAAGTGCTGAGTTCTGCACGTGGGCCACAAAAACCCCATGCAACGTTACAGGTTTGGGGAGGAGTGGCTGGAAAGTGCCTGGCAGAGAAGGATCTGGGGGTGTTGGTCAACAGCCAGCTGAAGATGAGCCAGTGTGTGCCCAGATGGCCAAGAAGGCCACCAGCATCCTGGCTAGCAGGATGTGGCTAGCATGACTAGGGAAGTGATTGTCCACCTGTACTCGGAGCTGATGAGGTCATGTCTTGAGTACTGTGCTCAGTTTTGGGCACCTCGACACAAGAAAGACATTGAGGTGCTGGAGTGAGTCCAGAGAAGGGCAACCAAGCTGGTGAAGGGCCTGGAGAACAAGTCTTATGAGGAGTGCCTGAGAGAACTGGGGTTGTTTTATCTGAAGAAGAGAAGGCTGAGGTGAGCCCTTATCACCCTCTACAACTACCTTAAAGGAGGTTGCAGAGAGGTGGGTGCTGGTCTCTTCTCCAAGTAACAAGTGATAGGACAAGAGGAAACTGCCAGGTTTAGGTTGGACATTAGGAAAAATTTTTTCAATGAAATGGTTGTCAGGCACTGGCATAAGCTACCTAGAGAAGTGGTTGAATCACCAAACTTGGATGGGTTTAAAAGCCATGTAGATGTGGTGCTGAGGGACATGGTTTAGCAGCAGACCTGGTAGAGCAGGGCTACGGTTGGACTGGATGATCCTACAGGTCTTTTCCAACTTGAATGATTCTATGACTCTCAGACAGATAAATAAATACACAAAGTAACAAAAGGACTTGCTTAAGTTAATAGAAGATATGTCTTTAAGTATGATCTATAACAATGTTCCAAACCCTGTCAAGCAGTTTCAGGCCACACAGAGGAGCCACTTTGGATGATAAGAAGAACCCTATCCGAGTTTCTGCAGAAACCTAAAAGGAGCTGTTGCTACCCAGATGAGATGGCCAGGACTTTGGTAAGGTTGTTAAGATTTATTTCTGTGTGCTAGAAAAGCAATGTAAATCAATGGCTCAGCCAGGAATAGGATCCAGATTTATAGGCTCACTGTCCTTACCTTCTAAACCATGGTGTGACATCCATGCAAGATAGTGCAAAATAATATTTCATTAACAAGGATTATAGCTTCGGGGCTCAGGAGTTCATTTCTGCAACATACTGAGATATCTGGTAAGATCCTTCTTCCCCTTAACTAGCTCTGATTTCTGGGGAAATTGAAGGTACTCAATACTTTGCAAGAGTGAAACTAGAAAGAGAAGTCTACAACTATAATTTCATATGACATAAATCAGCATCGTTCCAGTAGAACTGGCCTGATTTATACCTACTGAACTACAGCCTCTTAAAAATCCCCAACAAATTAGTAGGTGTTTCTTAAAATTAATGAAAACTTGTCAGATTTGAATATCTATATTTTAGCCTGATAAAGTATATTTTGGGGAAAAGAGTTTAGTATGGTCACCTACATTCTTTATTTATGCTGACAAAATAAACCTCTCAAAGTGGAAAACCTCAGGTTAAGTATTTAAAATGCATGACCCATCCCTGGAGGTGTTCAAGGCCAGGCTGGATGGGGCTTTGAGCAACCTGGTCCAATGGGAGGTGTCCCTGCTGTGGTAGGAGGGTTGGAACTAAATGATCTTTGAGGTCCCTTCCAACCCAAACCATTGTGGGATTCTGTGATCCTCTATCTGCCATCATATCTGTTTTCAGTAATACCATAACCCATAAATATATTTGAGTAGAATTTGACACAAGGGTTGAAGATGGGCCTCAGTCAGTGCAAGATGTATTTCTACAGAATGTCTGAAGAAAACAGGCTGCAAAACCTGATTTCAAAACCATGTATAATTCATTCTGGAGAATTATAGCTGCTTTTTCAGTGTTTGGTTTGGTTTGTTGGGATTTTTTTACATAAAAAAACCTCTTTAACACGTACCACAGAAATAGATAATGAATAAGATGCTGTGAAAAGCACACAAAAGGATTCTCTGGAGAAACACAAGGTAACTGGTAAACACAGTAAATTAACATCAACCAGTGTTTAGCTGAAGAGTTGCTCATTATGGAGAAGATTAACCCCCTGTCCCTTGGCTTGATTTCAGAATTGCAGCACAGAGATCTGCAGGAGAATCTGTGTACATGGGGAAAGAGTGTCTTACACTCCAAATGTCTCATCCCCAGACTGTGATGAAGAGGAAATGCAATCAGTGAAATCTAGAGAGCTCTGGATGATGAGGAAAACATCCCTGCAGAACAGGCATAGGTGGAAGAACCACTGGTGCCCCCACTGAACAGCAGTTGCTCAGCCCTGTTGTCCACTCAACACTGAACATCTTGGTACCACGGGCTGGTGAAAGGAAAAGAGGATGGAGGAGGGGAGATAAATCTTGTTTTAGGTGTTCTTACTGTTCTTGAGTGTTAAAATTTTAATATTTTTTTCTTATTGATTTTTAAAATTTTTCTCAAAAACTTCCTCAACTCTTGACATCATAGAATCATAGAATGGTTTGGGTTGGAAGGGACCTCCAAGATCATCCCGTCCCAACCCACCTGCCATGGGCAGAGACACCTTCCACTAGACCAGGTTGCTCAAAGCCCCATCCAACCTGGCCTTGAACACATCCATGTCATTGGTATGCTTAATGTGAGGTCTATCCTGTCAAGCATCTTGCCAAGATCCCAATATCCCATATGATGGCAACCACCATGTTCTGTGGCATAAGAATATTTTCTTAAAGCTACAACTGAAAGTGCTTTTGAAAGAAGCATTAAAAGCCAAGAAATATAAATCTTTGCAATACGTTTTGGTTAAAAAACCACATTTTGCTTTATTTATGTTGCTTTGTTTTTTCTCTTTTGACTAGATGAATCCAGCAATAGATGACACGTAATCCCACTTTTCCCATTTTGCCACAGCTCTCTTGTTTGACAAGTGTCAGAATACTTCTGTCCATCATCTCCTAATGACACGAAACAGCACAAGCTATATGCCTCAAGTTAAAATAATAGCATAAAATATGCCAATGTAAAGATTGTCAGAAAAATACTATGCAGCTAGAGCTGCAATTACAAGCCAGTCTCTTCTCAGAAGGGTTAAAATACTGAGTTTCTAAACAAATACTGAGTTCATAAACAAATTTTTATCAGAAATTACTTCAAAGGAACTGGAAATGAATGAACCCAGGTTATTAATAAATATGCTACCTTATTATTACCTCGCTGAGACACTATCTTTTCCAGCCTGGGACCCACCAGGGATGAAAGACATAGCAAGAAGAATTGCCAGAAACCCTTTTGCATTGCTCTACATTTTCAGTGTTTCTAGATCATGGTGTTTAAATGCTCGAGAACATCTGTGAGATGGGGTCTAGAAAGGGATGTATGGAGTCAGGATGGGTCAGTCAGGAAGATATTATAAGGTACTGTAAAGACTGATTTAACTGAACACCACGTTCCATGAACAGCTTCAAACTCTAGAGTAATCCAGAACTAGGAGTGTGGGGGGGTTGTTCAATGCTCCAGAATTCCTCCTGCTGAAGGGTTGTACATTTGTTCTGTACCTGTCAATCCAAACCATTCCATCATCTGAATATGAAATGTGGACTTCTGAGAGAATGGTCCCATTATAATTCCATATTCTGAGGCAAAAGATGCTTGAAGTAGAAATGCACTTTTAATACTCCTTCAGATTCTAGATTGCAGAAAAGTACTGTACTGATACTCCCCAGAAAGCTTCAAAAATAGTGCTATATATTTATCTTCAGAGAGATAATTATCTGGGCTTTTTTACTCTTTTACAATGGCTATTTCTTTATATATTTCAATCAATTTCTACTTTACAAAACAGAAAATTAATTGCACTATAATTTTAACAAAAATGTCTTTAGGCACTGTTTCTGTGTCTCTTCTCTTGAGAGAAATCTTTAAAGTCCCTAGAAATACTAATTTGCTACAACTGCCTACAATTAAAACATAAAAATAACCCCAAATACCCCATTACGGCACAAACAAGGAAGGATTGCATTTAAGACACTGAACAGCATGGATGAGGAGAAGAAAACATGGTATACATTTTTAATTTATTCTCAGTAAATCTCCCATGCTTTGTAGAAGTGATAAAATGTATTAGTAGTATACTAAATTATTCTTTGAAAATATTCAATAACAAAAATTCAAATTGTTTCTGCTCCTATAAAAATAAATCTAAAAAAATATCACAAAACAAGTTGTTTCTGGTGTCAGCAACTTTTATATTTTTAAAAATCAAGGAAAAAAAGAAAAATTGAGGAAGATAATGCAGTTGAACTTTATGTGTTTAGCCAAAATTTTAACTTTACATCCCTAAGAAAAAACAGGGCTGCTTATATCATAGAAAGACAATTTTTGTGAGAAAATATTTATTCCTTAGAAAATACTGTATATATGTGCATGTGAGTTGTGCCTAACAGTATATGATTATTATTTTTTTCTAGCCATAGCTGGACATCATCTGCTCATTAATTCAGATTAACAAATGGGAGTTCATGGTGTTGTGTTTAAGGATGACATATCTAGGACATTTTTGAAAATCATAGTATTACCAACAGTGTAGGCATATGTTAAGTGCTAAAAAGGTTGAACTTCCCCATTTCAGGAATAGCATAGGTCATAAATCTGCCTAGACCAATAACAGAAAGTAAGATTTTTTTTCTGGATATATACACTCATTTTTTCTATCTTTCTCCCACCACAGAATATGGGAATATTTGATGACAAAAGATGCAACCCTAGCTTCATGTCATCCGATAACTAAACTTCTGGCTTTATTTGGGCTGGTTTCTGTGACAAATAAAATAAATTAATGTGAAATATAATATATTACAAAGTTTCTACTGCAGTTGCATCCAGCACATTAAAATACAACCACAATGCACTTTCTGTTTCTTGGTCTTAGTTTAGGTTTTAGATGCATACTGGAATTCTAAAGTATACTCATTATTTTCCTCACCGTAGTAGCAGATGCCTTTCAGATGTCTTGCAGCCTACTGCATCCAGTACATCCTTGGTTTCTGATGCAATTTCTGTGGAAGGTCTATTGAGATCTTGTTTATCTTATCATTCTGGGTGGGGTTTTTCATGTAAGCTTATAGTTTAGACAGGCTGGAATGGGATATCTAATTTTAACTGGTTGCTGAAGATCCTCAGACCCTGAAAATAAGTGTGGATTTCATAAAACCATGCAAATTTATACCAGCTAAGACAACAGCCCATTGCCACTAAACCCCTGCTTTCCTCGTGTCTCCATGTCCCGCTGAGTGAAGAAGGTTGACTTGTGATTATCTGGATCATTAGCTTTTTGGAGAGACTTCTGGATGCTCTCATACATAAATTTACATTGCAAGACAAACTTCTTAACTCCATAACTAGATTTTTCAGAGTCTCCCAAGGGCAGCATTCAGAAATGAGCATTTTGATTAGCAGATATTTTTCCAGAATGCACTTTCTAAATGGCACCTGAATAGTGTTACTGAGGTACAGGGATGATGGATGCAGGTGGTAAATACAGAAGGAAATATCCTCTTGTTTTCTTCACAAAAAGGTTTACATTCCTCACAAAAAGGTTTACATTCCTCACAGGCAAATCTGTTTAACATACGTGGAGTGACAGTTTGATAAGACGGGCTACAAATAACTTCCTATTTTTTTAGTCATTTTTGAAAGACAAGTGTAACGAAGAGAAGGATAAAGTTCTACCAGCTCTATTTTGTTTGTATTCAAATAACGTTATAGAAACACAATGCTGCTGAATATCATCATAAAATTTCCACAGGTATCTGGCATTTCACCTACTTTATCCTACTGTTGTCTTCTGCCTTCTAAACTAACACTGCTCTGCATCCATACACACCAGCTTTTGACAACAATTAAAATTGGCATGTAGAAGCACCCTGAGATGAAATCTTTTAATTGACAGACTGAAACACTAGCCAAAGGGGTCTACGTTTGGGTGATCCCTGAGCTGAAACACTGCTGGTCTGTCAGCCTCTGAAATTATTGGCAATCTCACAGCCCATACCCAGCAGCTGAGAGGAAGCTGTGCCAACCAGTCACAGGCTTCAATAGAATTAGAAAAGCCCTGAGAGTAATTGTCATCTTTAACACTGAAAAGTGCTTAGATGCCATCGTGATAAGTGTGATAGAAATTGTGTAAACAGAAAAGAGCCAGTCTTGGAAAACATTCTGCATTTACTATCCCCTGCTGCTTTGAAATGCCTGCACACAGAAAGTTTAGAACAACAGGCAAGTAACACATCCCGTCAAGTTCAAAGCTCTAGGGGAATGACCTCAGTGAGTTGCTCTGATTCCTTGTGCTCCACCACAACATGAAGCAGGGAGGAGGCTGAGGGGTGGCAGAAGTTCCCTGGATCAGTCAGCTGCAGGATGGGACTGTCTCACCGCTCCTGACACTGGGACAAGAAGTGAAAGGGGCAGATAAACACTTACTGGAGTGTTTTGTGCTACATCTTTATTTTGGAGAGGACAAAACCGCCCTCATATTCTCAAAGTTTCAGGTAACAGCACAAAATCCTTCAAAGCAGCACAGAAGTCTCAAAGCTATTCAAGTCATGAAGGTGATAAAGTTTTTTAGTTGGCTTTTTTAACAACAAACCAACCAAACATCTAGACATGGCTTTTTTCATTGTATCAACATAGTTGAGTGTTGGCAGTTGGAAAATAATTGCTTAACCATCATCTAAATCCTGTCAGTGCTAAGGTACAACATTAGAAAAAATCTGGATAATTATGAACTCATTCCATTGTTCACTGCTGTAGTACTAAAGACAATAAATACAAGAGAGAAGGAGTTGTCCTTGTGCATTAACTATCTATTTAAAACAACCAAATTGGAAATACAGGAAAAAAAAGGCTAAATCTCAGTTGTTGATAAGATAATTGCTTTCCTGCTTTTTCCAAATGATATAATGTAAACACACAAACTTGTACACACACAGAGGAACACTATTATCTGTCAAACAGAATTATGTATAATGCTTGCCCTAGTGCTTTCCATGCAGAGAGGCAATCTCAGTCAGGTTGCATGTTATGTCATTTTAGGGAAAATGTTGTTACTTGTTGCTTGGTTTATAGTCAAGGGATTTTTTTCAAGCTAAGAGCTGAGATTTCATTTACTGCGTATAATAAAATGGTCAGCACAAATATGCTCAATGCAATTGAAATATTAGTATTTTTCAAGTGGTGCCTACAGCTCACTGAAAATAAAAGTTCATGAGAATTTTATATGTGTTCTCCTTAGTGAACATTTTAACTAAGGATTATGGGCCCTTACCACTAAAGATAATTAGGCACCTGTTATGATGCTGTTGGTCTGGATGTACCCACTCCCCATCCAAGTGTTGTGTGACTGTTGCAAATATAACCTTGAAAATTGTTTGAGTCTCCTGTAGGACATTTCCTGGGGAACCTGCTGCTCTGTTCCCAGGCAAGCTTGGCATTTATATCTCAGGAATAGGTGTGTTCTTACAAGTGGGTTCACTGACATCTGCTGAATCTATGTCTACCCAAACTGCAGCAGGAGCTAATTCTTTCATAGACATCTGCTCAAAGAACCATGGTTTAATGGAAGAGGCCAGTGTCTATAGTCTGTTCAGCCCAACTGGAGAGAGAGCTGTGCTGAATCTGCTGCTCAGGCAGTTCAGCCTCTAGAAAAGCGTCATAAACATCAAGGCAAAGGGATCTAACCAGGTGAAAAAGAGTCCTCAGATGATTGAAACTGGGTGTTTCCATGAAGCAATGTTAGAGATCCCTTGGAGCAGAATGAGAATGGGGCAAGGGTAATCCCACCATACTGAGGTGAGACTCCTCTGAGGAACTATGGGGCTGTGTTTGGGTGGACCCAGCTCCACCATGCCTTATACTGATGCCTTGCTCCCCACCCTCCTGCCCAACAGCTTTACAACCTGGCCATGAGACAGGGCTGGCAAGAACCATCTTCTCATGAAGTCAGGGATGTCCAAATGGTATTTGGAATGAGAGGAGGATCCTCCAGCTTCTAAATCTGCACATGGTCTCTGCACATTCTTGCTTTAAGCAGCTGAATGTGCTGAAGTGATCTTCAGGTCAAGGGCTTTTCCTTTGCTAACCTGCAAATTAGGGGGGCAAACTGGGATGGTGCTGGTTATTATTTAAGTAAAATACCAACGAAATGCATATTTTCTTATTAACTTCCTGTACAGGAAGCTGTCTTCATTAAAATAAATTAATTAGTAAATTACTTACAAATTCACATGTAATTTTTTTTTTTTAAGGTTTTTTTACAGAGTATTTTCTGCTCTATTAAAAAAGAATGAATAATGACCATTTGAAGCACAGGTATGACTTCAGCACAGGGCATATCCTGACCTGTTACTAAGGTTGGAGGTAACAGCAGGGTCTTTTTAGATGTTAAATAAGAAGAAGGAAGCTTTTTCTTTGTACACACAATGTTCTGCCATGTATTTACACAACAAATGGAGATGAATCAAAACATTATTAAAATGTCTTATTCATAAAATAACAATTCAGAAGCATCTGATTGTGTATCCTCATTTAGTAAATATGATGCACTCTTTGGTTGCTTGTTGAGATATAGCACATATGAAATAATACCATATTTTACTGAGTTACATAAAAGGATATAATTTGGGGCTGTACAACACTGACATTATTCTAATGCAACCACAAGTAAATATGTTCCTTTCTGAGTTTCTCTAGGGTTATAGTTACTTCATGCAAATACAGCTAATGAAGTTCACTAGTGTAGTAACATCTTTTTCTAATTTCAGAAGTAATTCCCATCAACCACTTAGTGTAGATTGGTCATTTGGTGTATATTTGATGAAAACAAAATGTCTATGCTAATGAATATGCAATTAGTGGGTTTTGCTTGTATTTACTTATAGGAGGTACCAGAAACGTTCAGTGCTTCTTTGTATTGAAAAAAGAAAATAGCTGGAGATCAAATTCACCCCAGGAAAAGACTTTCATAGGAATAATCACACAAATTACACCACACTGCTCCTGGCCAGGCTTGGCTGCTCTTGGTTCACTGCTGTTACTCAGGTTAAACATCACTATTTTGTCATGGGACACATTCAGAGAGCGAGTCTAGGGTTTGAAGTTCTGATTCAACACTAGAGGTACAAGGATAATCACCTCTGTGCTCAGAGCAAGACTGACAATCTGCTATAGGTAGTATAACCTGCATATACAAAAAACCTGAATATTTTTCTGGTGGTTAAAGATTCACCAATAGAATAGGATTGAATCTCCCTTCGTTTAAAGCTTTTCTGACCTCATCATACTGTTTTTTTCTCCAATGGTAATTGTTCTTAACTTAAATACTTCTCAACAATGCAGATGAGTTCTGATGTTCTGTTGAAAATTCTGTAGGATTACATGGACATTTTCTGCTAAAGATCCAAAAAGTCCAGAAAGTGTCATAGGGATGATGTAATTTTTCAGTGTATTTTATCATAATTGTGTATCACATTTATTTCGCTCTTTATTAACTTTTCCTAGACTTTTTTTAATGAAAGATTGTTTTCCCTCATTTGATTTTCTAAAGGAAAAAATATCCCCAACTATAATTTAAAT
>VYZX01025155.1:598614-612804 GCA_013401335.1 Brachypteracias leptosomus | reverse complement strand
ATGGGCGGCCGGGGAACGGGAGCGGGACGGCGGCGCTGGCTCTGCCCGCAGCCGGCAGCCCCCGGCCGGCGACCCCGGCAGCGCGGGCAGCCCATGCTCTGCTCCGCCTCGCCTCTCCGGGCACCCGCGCCGCTTCGCCGATGCCGTTCTCGGGCGAGGAGCGGAGCCTGCAAGGGATCTACAAGCCGGCGGGGCCGGCGGAGGGCAGAGCGCCCGGTGGGGCGGCCGTTTGCACCGAGTGCTACACCAACCGATCCTTCGTCTACGACGATGGCAGCGCCCACAGGTACCGGCCGGCGGGATGGGGTCGGTGGGTGGCGGAATGGGGTGTTGGGGGGTCCCTGGGGGTTGCTTGTTCTGCCGTCGTGGGGCTGGGGGACCGCGGAGCTTCCCCCGTGCAGAACCGGGGGAGCCCCTGCCCGGGCCGGGACCCCGCGGGGGGAGCTGGGTCTGGCCCGGCAGGACCCTCACCCTACATTCCCACCGCCCTTCCCATGCTCCGAGCCTGGAAGAAAGTTTCTGTGACACTTTCAGGGCTGGTGGGGACCCCTGTGAACATCCTCTGGGCAGCATCGCCTCGGGAGTGGGGCAGCGAGAGGCTGCCTGGGTACGGGGGGTGCGGGGAGATCCCCGAGTTCTCCCCAGCCCTGCCCTTCCTGGGAAAAGGGTCGGTGCTGCCGTGCCCAGCTCTGGCCGAGGCTGTGCTCCACGGTGTGGGTCAGGCAGGGGTTTGGAAGAGCTGGTTTGGCTGAGCCCAGAGGCCACCCCAAAGGCAGAGGAGTAAAACACACGCAGGCAAAAAAAGCAATATTTCCATAGGTGCATCACAGCGCACGCTCAGCTTTGAGCTGTTTTTATGCTGAAGTTACAATGTCCAGTATGAGGGAGGGGCTGAAGTGAAGAGCTGCTCGGAGGGGATGGCAGAGACCCAACATCACTGTCCTCTGTGCCCAGGCAGCAGCAGATGTGTCTCATAAAGGGACAAGTGTTTGCTGCTGAAGTACCCTGGCTTTGCCTGATAATTCCTTTATATTATCATTGATGTGATTACATTCCTAGTGTGGCTCTTCTGAGTGTCACACTCATCAAGCGTCAGCTGAAATGAGCAAATGAAGTGTATGTATCAATTAATTCTTGGCAGATAAGGACCTTGGTTGAGTTTGCGCCCTGGGCTGGTCGGATGAGGTTTTTATACATTGGCATCTGCTTGCTATGATTTAGGGAGACCATCTTTTATTCCTAAGAGCCTAGATGGGAAGAGAAGAAATAGTCTATTCAGTGAACTCTTCCAGTACCTCAGCACTGACTGGGTAATTGGTAAAATCCTTGAGTTCTTGGGATTAAATCCCTCATCATTTCCCCTGTTGTCCTCTCTGCTGGAGGCACAATGTCTGATCATGGTGCCTCAGAACCAGGACCACCTGAGAACACAGATTGCCTTGGGCATGCCAGGGGGGCTGCAGAGCCTCAGGGCCTTCCCCAGACCCAATTTCCTCATTTTGCAGCAGCACTTGGTGTGTTTGCAGAAGTGATGTCCTTGAGGAGGTTATTGAAGGCATCTGTGTGTGTGGGGAGATAGATGGAGATCAGGCTGGAGATGGAGATCAGGCTAGAGATGGCAGCTTGAGGAGGGTTCAGATGCCATCGTTATGGGAGGATGATGAGTTGCTCAGCCCTGGCAGCAGTTATTGCTCCTCGTTCCCTACACTGCAGAGCTGCTCAGGGTCGTTTATCCTCATCTAATGCGCAACAACAAAACCCTTGCTCAAAGGTCTTCCCCTCTGTCTCTTTCGATCTGAAGAGATGAGCTTTGGTTTCTAATTATTGTTATACAGCTCAATGTGTTTCTAACCCCTTCTGGCTCTGCAGAGGTTGAAATGCTGTTGATTTCTGTGGCTCATCTTGCCTGCCTCTCTGCTCAGCTCCTTTGCTGCCTTTCCAAAGCTATTGAACAGGCTGGTTGGAGCCCTCAGCACTCGATAGCTTGGCCCATAACTGCCTGTTTCTCCAGCTTGGAGCAGCCTGGATCTCTAATGTGTTTTTTCAGCACTGTTCAGCTGAAGAGGCAGAAAATGATTGTTGTAAAACGGCCAAAGAGAACTGTGCAGGAGCAGGTGGAACAATGAGCAGTGTCTGCCCCATTAGATGATTCCAGGGGTCCACTGGGATCTTCTGCTAAGTGTTCTAAGGGACTTCAGCTGGGCTGGCCCCATTGGAATAAGCTGAAGCCTCAATTATCCCCTTGCTTAGCAAATCTAGAGGTGGCTTAAAAGCTGTCGAAGAGAAATTTCAACTTCTCAGCGGCCTGAGCATGGAGGTGTGTGTGTAACTGTCTGTGTGCTTTCTCCTGGGCTTCTTTATAAGGGGACAATGGCCCTGAAAGTCCCTTTCAATCGGAAAGCAAGAGGTTAACTGTAAAGGCACTTGAAAGTATGTTTGGAAAGCAAATACACACTCCTGGCCCCCAGACGGTACAAATAACCTAAATTTTACTTTCCTACCTCATGGGAAATCTGGGTAAATGTTTATATAAGGAGCTAGTCAGTCATTTAGGGGAATAGAGGATTTCCTCTGGCCAGCAGCTCCACTTCCTCTGCCTTGCCCATGTAAGGACACCCAGGAGAAGCAGTGATGGATGAGCAGCCATATGGAAGGACTCAAGCAAAAATATCCTGCACAAGGAAGGGGGCCTGTGGGAGAAGCCGGGACGTGCAAGAGGAGCCTTGGGGTTTCCATCCTCTGCCTCCCCCTGCCATGGCTTATTTAAGAAGAAAAAGGTGAAGGAAGGCGACATGCGCGATGGCACCTGGAGAAGCTCTTTAGGAAGATCTCGTAGACGTATGTGGCTTTTCTCATGTCTCTTTTAAATGCCTCTCACAAGAGATCTGTTTGTCTGCTAGGCTGCACTGTGCTTCTTGGGCTCCGTGCTGCTGTTTATACCCAGGGCAGGCAGTAGATGTGCTGTGCCAAGGTGCTGTGCCAAGCAGGGTGGGCGTGGGTACCTTGCCATGGGTTTGGGAGCAGGACGTGGAGGGTCCCAGCTGCTCCAATGCAAGTGCTTGAGAAGCTGAGTTTTGAGGCTGGAGAGCAGCAACCAGAGGGATCTGTGAGCCCTGCTGGCACAGCAGCTTTGGGTGTGCTTATGGAGTGCCAGCTAGAAAGGGTTTGGCTTGATAGGGGCTGTGCTGGGGTGGGTCTGTCCTCAGTGCCACCCAACCAGGCAGCCAGGACTCATCGTACTTTCTGGCCCTAGAAATCACAGCAGGATTTGGAGCAGTGGCAGCAGGATTAGAGATACCCATAGGCACCTTCTGCAGCTCTGGGCAGAGCCTGTTTGTGTCCCAGGGCAGGTGTTTGCCTGCTGTCCTCACTGATTGATGGGTTCCCAGGACTGTGTCTCTATCAGAAGGGTTGGGAAAGCTGATCTGAATCCATGAGGGATATGAATGCAAAGAAAAAGCATTGATTAAACTGGATTCTTGCTGAGTGTGAACATTCTCATCCAGACTTGGGTTGCCTCTCCCATGGCTTCTCCTGCTACACTTCAGAGGTACCAAATGGAGTGTTTAGCACGGGGATGGTCCCTGCAGCTGGGAGCCTCTTGTTGTCTCTTAAGTTTTCTGGTTTGTGGAAATGAATGGAAGATGCTTCTTTGGCAGAGCTTGCACTGAACCAGACTCCATAGCTAATTAATAACCAGCTCCTCCAGGCAAGATTAGACATTTATCAGCTTCCAAAAAACCAGCCCTGCAGATTGCACCAACTGTTGCTCTGGCTGCCCGTGGGGATTCTGGCCTCACTGCTCCAGGAGAAATTGCACTAAAAGCCATAAAACCCCAGGGCCAAACCCCCTGTATTTGCAGAGATAAGAAGGAATTCTGCTCTTGTTTTCCTCAGCTGATTAGGAAGGGGAAGCAGTGGCTCTGGCAGGAGTCTGAAATTGGGGCTGTCAGCAGGTCGTGCTGTGAGAGCACCCACCAGCACACCTGGGTCACTGGGAAGAGGTCCTGGGAACCCTCCTGTTATTCCATTTAATGAAGGACCCCCCCACACATGCTGAGTGTCCTCCTTAGAAAGTGCCTGTGGGTTCTGGCACATCTGTGTCACCCTTCGCTGGAGAACAGCAAAGTAGGTCATTGCCTCTGCTCAAGGCTCTTTGTGCTCTGCAAAAATATTTACAGCATCTATTTGAATCCTCCCAGTTCTCCATCGGCGACCTCCCCCTGACCTCCACGCCTGGTTCCCAAGTGCTGCATGCAATTTGTTTTGGAGCCCCTCAGTGTTTCTCTTGCAGCCCTGCCAGAGTGTGCTGGGGTGTGGAGCATCTCATTCATCCTTCTTATGAATAAAAACAGGCAGAGAGCCATGGTGCCTGAGCACAGGTGCCTCTGGCCTGCTGGCCTCTGACACTGGCCGGTGACAGGGACAGAGGAACCCTTGCCAGGGCTGTACTGCTGCTCCTCAGCTGGAGGTTGTACCCATTGGTTGTGCTTGGAAGACGTGGCTGGGTGCTTCCCCTGGGGTTTGCCTGGTCCCCCTGGAACCCCCAGGTATTTTCTGCCTCCTCAAGAGGATGCAGCTTCTCTCACGCAGCTGCTCTTTGTGCCAACACGCTGCTCCTCCTTTCAGCCTCCTGCCCTCTGATTTCCCTGGGCTCCTGCAGCTCTTGTGATGTGCTCGCTCCCTCCTCGCCTGCTCTGATTTCACCTGCCTTTCATCAGGTCTCTTTCCAGGCTAAAAACTCCTCGGGATCTATTTAGCCTCTCCTTGCACAAAGCGCTTTATAACCCCATTGTTATCTCTGTTGCCCTTCTCTGTGCCATATCCCCTCTGAAGAGAGGAACCAGAGCTGGGTTTAGCTGTAGTGTAACAGCCTCTCCTAATGCTTTAGGCTTTGACCACCACTGCTAATCAGCTCTTGGCTTTGTGCTATTATCTGCTGGGACTTTAGCTCTTCTCCGAGTGCTCATTTGCAGACCTTCTAGTGCCTCTTCAGGAAGGCGATTCCCCCTCACCCCTTTTCAGTGGCATTTGCTGGTGCTAATTTTCAGCTGGCATTTCATCGAGTCAATCAGTGCTGTGAGATCCTCCTGCAACTGCTCACAGTCAGGTTTGGGTTTGACCATACTGGATAATTTGCAGTCATCACCATCACTCCTGGATCTGTGGAACAGCAGAGAGCCTTGTGGGATCCCACAGAGATGTTTGCTTCACTGTTTGTCTCCTGTCTTCTAATTCAGGAGACACCCCCCCACACTTTGTCCCATCACATCCTGGTCTGGCAGGAGACAAACCTGCCTCTTGGGGTTTATTTCTGTAAGTCTTTGTATCCTTGAACAGTGTGAAAAGACTCTTTCTCCTCCCACGTCTCTCGCTATTATTTTCTGCTTTCAATAGAAGGGAGTGTTCTGCAGGGGTCTGGAGCCTGGAGAAGTTTCTTCTCCCTGCTTCATCCCTAGATGCTTGTAGCAGTTTGGGGCTGTGCAGATGGGAGAATTTTCCCAGCTGATCATTAGCAGGAATTAGCACTTTCCTCATCCTGCAGCCTTTTTTTTTTCTTTTGGCATGAGCCTGAAAAGTACCAAGTGCTGGCAAATTTGGTAGAGGGGGAGCAAGACAGCACCAGGATCGTGTGCCGTGGAATGCCAGATGCTCCTGGGAATGGTGATTCTGGAGAGTTATGAACTCTGCCTTGAGAGCATCTCCTTGCTCATCCTGATGGGAGCTGGGAACCGATAGCCTTGTCCTGCTGGCAACTGGTCATCTACCAAGATGAGGGTCTTGGCTGGTTCCCAAGATGGAGAAGGTGACATTGGTGCCAGGTAAGCTCTGTGTGGGAAGGGAAAACAATGGAAAAAAAAAGGTGGATTGGGCAACAGCAAGAGGGCAAAGACTTTTAAGGCTGGCTTTAATTTGAGGTGAGTTTTTCTGTCCCCTGGACTGGTGCAGGAGGCTCTGCTACCTGCAAGAGGGTCCACTGGCAGGATTGAGACTGTTGATGGAGCATTAGGATTTGTGAGGACTAAGAAGAGTCCTCATGGGAGGATTATAACTCACCAAGACCCACTTGGCTTTCTGGCCTTCCTCATGATGCTGGAGTAGGGACCTGTGGGACAGCTGGGGGGGGTAAGTCTGGGCAGTGAGTGGAGCTGCAGTGGGGTAAGCTGTGAGTAGAGTTGTGGCTGAGGTGTAGGGACTTGCTGTAATGTTGGTAGGAATTATATTCCCCTTCTTAAGTGGGTAATAGTGGAGGGTTGGCTACTGGCTCCAGGAGCAGCGCCGGAGGCTGCAACAGCTGAATTGCTCTCTTTTTACTTTAATAATCTGTTTAGGTCTCAGATTTTTCACGGTTGCTTGGCATGAATCATGAGCCTGGTGTTATCCCTGTGTGCACCAGCACCCTGTCATTAGAGGCTGGGTGGATTCCTGGGGGAGCCTGGTGTGCACAGCCTCTCAGATCCCCAGCGGGACTCTCGGGGCCCTGCAGTGAGGGATCTTTGCTCACTTCCAGCAGCGGGAGCCCTGGTTCCTTGTTTTCTTGAGCATCGGGGATGATTCTGCTTTTAAATGAACTTGCATGTGCTTCTCCATCTTGCAAACCCAATGATGTGATAAGGGGAGAAAAAAAAAAGGGTCATGTCATCGCTGGGGCAGGGCTGGATGCTCTGGGAAATCTGCTCCTCTGCATATAGCTCCTACAAGGAAGATGTTGTTTAATGATGGATCCATAAATAGCCCTGGGGATTGCTGGGTCAGGAGTTTCCCGGCAGGGTTAGTGGCCTTGGCTCAGCAGGCTGAGTGTGTTTGGGATTTGCCCCTCCTTCTGAGGTTCTTCACTGCTGGGAAGAGTGGTGGGGGATCTCCTGAGCCTGGCCCTGATGGGAAGGGTCAGGCTGGATGGGTGGCTGCAGGAAGAGCTTGGCTTGAGTGTCTCACCCGTCCTGTCCTGGGTCCCGCTCTGCTCCAGCACCAACCAAGGACCCATCCCTGGCATCACTCTCTTCCTGAGCTCCTTGAATCCCACTTTCTGCTCTTGTTGGTGGCTCTCCCAGGCAGATGGTGTGCTCAGGTCCTTGGTGCTTGGCACAGCAGGGACCTGTGGTGACAGACAGAGTGCTCAGGAAACCAAAACCCTAGAAAACTCAGTGATGCCTGGAAGCTGCTGGTCTCAGGAGCTGGAACCCAGGCTGGGACCCTGCACGAGCCACCACAAACGCTTTCTTCAGCTGCTTCTTTGGGTACTACTTAGTAGTGCCAAGCAAAGAGGAGAAAAATGCCTTTGGAGCCTCTTTGAGAGGCTGAAACCTGTTTACTGCCAGAAATTTGGGGCTGTTTTTTTCCTTGCAGCGTTGTCTGCAAAGCACTCATGCTAAAGGACGGGGTTGGGGTTGTTCTGGGTGGCCCTTGGCACGTATTCCTCATCCCCTTCCCCATCACCCTTCCCTCCATCTCCAGCCTTGCTTTTTGTCCCACATGGTTTCAGCTGTCTCACCAACCTCTGTAAAAGGGGAGGATGGGACCTGCAATGCCAGAAGTAAAACAGTGAGGGTTAAACTGAAAACTTGGTGCTCTCAAGGCTGCAGGTGTCCCTTCTGTCACCTCCCCACCATGACACATACCTGTGTGGGAGCACAGGGGCTGGGTGGTCAGGAAGGCACTGGGATCATGGCAGTGCACTGTAGGATGAGGTGCACATCAAGAGATGAAACCATCATCTTGCAGCCCCAGCCCAGGCGTGAGGAGAGGGAGCTGGTGCCTTCACCCACCAGGAACCGAGGGTGTGTAGGGCGTGCTTGCCCTCCTTCCATTCTCCCGGTGCTTTGCAGCCACCAAGGGCATCAGCATGACTTGTTTACTGCTGCTGGAACCCCCCCCAGCACTGCTGGGGCCCTCCCTGGGGGATGCTCTTGGGGAAGGGGCTGGAGGAGCCAACCCATGTGCTCCATGTGCTGCTGTTGGCATCAAAGAGGAGTGAAAAGACCTCTCAGCAGAGCGTTGCTGCCGTGAGTCCTACCCTGTAGAACAAAACCTACGTGTGCATCGGGCCAGGAGAGCACGGGAAGAAGTGGGGCTGAGTTGCTAATACGGGGCTGCCTAATGAGAAAACTGCCTCTGGACCTGGGAAGCACAATTTTGACTTGTATCTTCTAGAAAATAGCATTGCCAGCGGGGAGAGGGCTTGTGGAGCTCTGCACTGACTCACGCTTCCTGTGCCTTTTCAATGTGCAATACACAACATGCTAATTTTTCCACGAGGCCTGTGGTGCTAAATTGCCTCCGCTCGTTGAAAGCCAAGCGGTGGAGGGATTTGTCACAGGGCTGGGGGGTTCTGGGGGGGTTCTGAGCAACAGCAGCCCCCAATGTGGACAGTCTGAGTGGCCATGGAGGTGCAAATTTGGGTGCAGGGGTTTGATCTGAGAGATTATATATATATATGAACAAATATGCAATATGTTACGATATATTATATCACGATATTATATATATCTATATAAAATATTATATAATTTTAGAATATTTATTTTTAGATAGCCTTAATATAGTTTTATTTATTATATATTAATATATTTCTTATATATTTCTTATTTATATGATTTATAATTATATAAAGCTATAATAATATATTTATATATATATTGCATGTATGTGTTGTACTCAGAAAATGTGACTTGGGCCAAAGCTGCTCAGAGTATTTGAGGGAAAGAATGACTTGGGTGCTCTGCTGGGGCTGTTCATGTCCCTTGGAACACTTTGAGCTCTTTGAATCACTAAATATTAAGCCCACGGCCATCGTACAAGTAACCAGAAGCCGACAGAACAATTAAGTGAGATGGAAAGTGGCTGCTTGTGGACATAGAAGTGTTTGTGAAGTAGAGAAAATGATCTTAAGGGAAATAGACCCCCCCATCTTTCCCTGGTTCCCCTTTTCTGTACCAACTCAGGGTGTTAGTGCCTGGGGCTTTAGTGTCAATTTTTTTAGCTCCTTTTCATATGTTGTCAGAGAGTAACTTTATAAGTTCATCATTCTTATCCCCTGGCTTGATCTGTGGGGTTACCCACAATAAAAGCTCCTTTCTTGTGGCTGTTCCATGCAGGTGTGGCAGGAGAAGGTTGTGGTGAAGCAGCATTTGTGCTTTGTGGGGGTTATCTTTGAGGCTGGGAGTCATTTGGATTGCTGTGATTTATCACTTGGTCACGGGACTTGTGTTTAGAAAATGGAGGAGATGTTTTTAATGTTGTGGTTTTTTGGGGCAAAGAGCCCTATCACTTGGCCTGCGTGTGTGCTCCTCTCTGGAGATCATTCTGGACACTATATCTGGGTTCCAGGACTGCTGATCAATATGAATGGGATCAATGAGTCGCTGCATGACCTTTGAGGAGGGAGGAAGATGGGATAAGAATCTGGTGTTCTTTCTCTGGCAAGCTGAGACATACCTGACAGCAACATTGGCTGGTGCTCATGGGGAGATGAGGACACAGAAAGTGTCTCTGTGCCTGAAGTGAGCACCTCACCTCATTCCTTGCAAGGATTTTGCTGTGGAAGCGGCTGAGGTGTGGTTGGTGTCTGGGGGAGGGCGATGCTGAGGTGGTGGTGGGACCTATCTTGCAGATCTGCCATCCTTCCCTGCGTGGTCTCTGCCCTCTCCTCCAGCTGGGCTGTGGTGCCAGCTCACTGCCCCTCCTTGCCAAGAGCACGGTGCCAACACCAGCAGCAGTTGAGTGGTGTGGGAAGGGGCTGCTGCCTCCCAGCCCAGCTCTGGAGACCAAGCAGCTCCCCACGCACTCGGGCCATTAGGAGACCCCACAGGGATGTCACTCAGAAGCAAAAAAAAAAAAAAAAAACCCAAAAAGAGAGAGGGGAACAACAAGTGCAACCCGGTAACCATAAGAGCTGTGGGAGGAGAAGCAAATAGGAGATGATTGTATGTATTTTAATAAATATAGAAAAAGCAAGGGCAGAATTTCCTGTATGGCTTTGTTCATCGGAGGGGCTCTCAGAGCCTGGGAGCAGCTGAACTTGCCTTCCCTGCTGGACCAGGGATGCAGGGCCAGACTCTGCAGCCATGGCTGGTGGGGAGGAGAGGACACAGCAGGGTCCTTGCTGTCCTGGGGCAGCCTGGCTCCGAGTGAGAAGTGTCCTATCTTGAGTGCAATCTAGACACCGTTGCCTATGATGGGTCTGGAGCAGCTGGCTGTGGTGGTTTAGTATGTGCTGGGTACCAAAGCTGAAGGAAAAGTGGCTCTGCCTGGGGAAGGGATGTTGGGATGGGACACGAGGTGCTTGCTTTCCTAGCTACGCATCCAGACTCCCTGAACATCCTCCTGGGGAGAGGCTGGAGCTGGGCCAGACAGCTGATGGCAGGACCTCATGCCTCTGGCTCCTTCTGCAGCATTGAGTAGTGGGAGAGGAGGGATGTAGATTGTGGGTTATGCAAGAATTTGCCCTAAATGTAGGTTCTTCTGTTTGTGCACCCCAGACCCTAGAAGGAGGAGAGGAAGGGAATTCTGGGAGGGTCTGCAATAATTTTTGGTGTCACTGAGAGCTTTGGAGCTCCTGACAATACCTAGCAGGTCTGGGCAGTGACATCATGCAAGTACCAGAATGTAGGATTATGAGACCTGTTGATGACCACGGGCAGTTTGGGACTGGTTTGTGGTGGGAAGCAGGAGGATGCTCTGTGGTTTCTGTGGTGCATAGTGTGCAAGAAAGAAGAGGAACTCAGGTTGTGTCCTTCCTCTTCTTTGACATATATAGTCAAAAATAATAACGAAAGATCCTAAACCACTTTACAACAAGCTCCCAGCTGTGGGATTTTCTCTGAGGCGAAACTGCCTCTGGGGTTTTGGGAACCCAAAGAGCCTTTGCCAAGCTCTGCAGGGCACGTGCCTTGCAGAGGCAGATGTGTGGGCTGCCACTGGTCTTCTGCCTGCATTTCCAGTCTCAGGGGATGATGCTGCCAGCAGTGTGGCTTTCCCAAGTGCCCTCTGTGGAAATACAGCCAGGGAAGAAGGGGATTGAGACCAGCCCACGCATGAGAAAGCTGAGTGAAGAAGCCCAAGGTTGGTGCAGCCCTGAGGCTCCTGCTTGAGCGTGTGCCCCAAGGGGCAGCTGTGCTTGCTGATCTGGGACGAGGATGGTGTGGAGCTGCAGTAGGAGAGGTCAACGGGGAGATGTGCTTTGGTTCAGGCTCTGCTTGATCCCAATTCCTGTGTTCCCAAGAGCTGAGCTGTAGGGTATCCCCCTCCCAGTGTGCCGATGGCTGCTGGGGAGCTGGCCAAGCTGGGGGAGAGACGGTGCCGTAGTGAGAAAGTGGAAGAGTGTTGAGCTTCCCATATGCTGATTGCAGCGTGAATTTTTAGTGGTGCATGGTTCTGGAGGAAGGAAGGAAGGAAAGGGAAGATAAAAATAAAGCTGCAGTCCTCTATTTAGCTATAAGCCACTTAGGGATTTTTTTTTTTTCCAGTAGTATTTGAAGACTCTGCAATAAACAAGCTTGTTCATGTTTTTTTTTTACTTTATACCACTACAGCTTTGAAGAAGTAGCTGGTTTGCTGGGGCATTGCTCTAGCTCAGAATCCCCATGTTTGGGCGGAGAGGAGGGTTGCAAATCCTCAGTGCCTGTGTCAGGAGATCTGTGTGCAGTGCAGGAAAGCTTTTTCCTGAGGCACTGATGTGCAACGTATCTTAAAATCACTGTGCAATTGATAAAGGCATTTTTATCAGATAGGGCCGTGCAGTATTTATCTTACTGAACCTTCATCAACAAACAGATGTGCCAACTTCTTAAAATTCTGGATGATTTCATATGCAAGAGTGAGAGAGAATACATTCAAAATCTCTCTGCTGCTGCAAATGGGAGAAGAGACTGAGATGCAAATAGAGAGCAGAGATTGTGTTTCCAGATATATTGATATAATTGGATTTTACTACAATTTCTTAGTAGACGACTGTGGTAAAGATTTGCTTTGTTTCACCAAGCTGACACATGACCTGAGGCCAAGAGAGATGGATTAATTGGGTTTGAAAAGGATCATGTGGAGTTTAAAAAAACCAGACACACTCAAACCCCAAAAGATGAGTGTTTGACATTTGAAGGGGATGGTTGTTTATATGTGTGTGTGTCCTTGGCTTCCAGCAGGTGCAGGATAACACTGGACCTGCTGCTGGGGACTGTGGGGCAGGATGGCAGCTCTGTAGAGGTGCCCTTTCCACATGGTGTGTCCATGGCTCTGCAGCCCTAGCGTTGGCTTTTCCTCCAGGAAACAACGTGCTCCTTTAAATGGGCACTTAGTAATCAATGGAGATGTCTGTGTGTGACAGTCTCCTTCTAATGCAGTTCTAATCGCCCACATTTGGAGCTGAGCACCTGGCTCCCCACTTTAAAATATGCATTACAACAAGAGAGTGACTTTTTTTTTTTTTTAAATTGATTTTTTCTCTCCCTGAAAGTCCAGTTTTAGGATGCTCTCCTGGCCTCACAGCAACAAGAAATTTCTAGCCTAGCTGAGCTTTGCTGGAGGTGGCCTGGAGAAAGTATTTATCATGGTTGAGCTCTGAGAGGAAAGAATTAATTGTGGCTTTTTTTGTGTGTTTAGTTGATCCCCCTTTGCAATGTGAGCTAGAGATGGGCAGCTAACTCCTGTGCTTTTATCAGTCGATCCAGAGGGAGTCCTTGAGTTGGCAGGAGTTTGGCTTGATTTCTCTTAAAGACCACGTTTTGGATCAATGTGTGTCATCAAATAACATCCCTGCTGCCCAAGGCCCTGCCTTGCTCAGTGCAGAGCCTCGGCTGCAACGTGCATATGGCAGCTGAAAGGAACTGGAAAGCTCTGGGGTACAGAATTAAGTGGCAAATCACATCAGAGAGAAACATCCTAAGCACTGAGAACGAGCTGCATTTGTCTTCTGGGGCTGTGTTCAGCAGAAATTCTGCACGCTGGTTGCTCTTCCAGGAACTCGGGAAGAGCAGCTGAGGAGGACTTTGGAACTTGGTCAGCTGGGACCTTATTTACAGGTGTTTGAGTTGTTAAAGGTGGCAGAGGATCTGAGGAGCCTCAGATCACATCCCTGCAGCCACCAGCAGAACTCCTAGATGTCTGCTTATTGCCAGTTTAGCGTTCAGCTGTCTGAAGTTCTTTTTTTCTGTATAGAGCTTGTGCAGTATGTACTGGAGGCAAAGCTGTGGGAAGGTGGCAGGAGTGGGTTGGAGAGGTTTTGGGTGAGACCCTTGGAAGTACATCTGACAGGAGTTGGAGTCTTTCAGCTATTTGCCTGCCTCATGCTCCATATGGGGGACAAAGAATCAGCTCACTGCAGAGGCACCACAGCTCCTCTTCCAAGCTCTCCCTGTCCTTCCCACCTTCCACAAAGGCTCCATGGAATTGGAGTTCCTGCCATGGCACGGGTAAATTTCACTGGTGAATCCAGAACCCCAAAGATCAGGAGCTTTGATCTTGCCTTGTATGTCTGCACATTGGCTTTAGGGCATGGGATGGTTTTGTTGCCTTGTGAAGGAAGGTTTCAGCTGATCTGCTAGAATTAGTAGCTCCAGCTGACATGGGGAGCAGTGTCCTACCCATGTTCTGGTTGGTAAACGTGGTTTGAAAAAGGAGACTGAAGACAAACTCTTAACCCTCTGAGATGATAGTTTGAGAGCTGGTGGAGTTTCATCTCTTTTCTGTGTGGCAGGGCAGGCTGCCTGTAGCTGGCCATACGTAGCTGTCGTTCTCAGAGCAATCACCTTGGGTCTCTCCCAGGCCTTGCGATCCCCCCATCCCTTGATCAGAGCCACCAAGAGATGGGTGATAGATCCTCCTGGCCACAACACTTGGCAGCTGGACAGAGAACTGACTCATCAGCGTTTGTGGTTTCTCATTTAATACTGGGACTATTCAGATGATTTAAGTGCCAGCAGTCCGGAGGGGAGGTTGTGCTGCTGCTCCCAGCACAGTCGTGGAGCCATCGCCTCGTTTGCCTCCCATCCACACTTTTCTTTGCGGGTGGAGGCTGGGGGGTGGATCTAGCTTTGGTTGTCAGCTGTAGATCTGTCTGGCGAGCGGTTTTTTTTTTTTATTTCCTCCTGGCGATTGGGCTGTTCCATTGGCTCCTCTTGCTCTCTAGTGTTCGCCTGCTGAGGAGCAAATGTCCTGTGCGCAGCGGGCTGCGGGGCGCTCCGGGGGAGCGGGCTC
>VYZX01025155.1:530947-598608 GCA_013401335.1 Brachypteracias leptosomus | reverse complement strand
GCGGGCTCCGAGCCGTGCCCCCCCCGCCGGCCCCTCGCCTGAGGCCGGCAGAGCCCCTGGCCACCCATGCCCCCGGGGGGAGCTCTCTGCAGGGGGGGCACCGCCGCCTGCCCCGCAATGTAATTGCCTCTCCCGGTGCGGTNCACATACCTGGGGACACGCACTCCCCGGGGATGGGGACACACACCTGGGGTTGGGGACAAACACCTAGGACCCCCCTCCCCTCCGGGTGGGACACCCACATCCCGGGGGTTTGGGGGCAAGGGGGGGTCACGGAGCTGTCCGCGGCGCTGGAGCCCGCCCGGTGCGGGGCTGTCCGCGGTGCTGATCCCTGGGCACGGGGCTCTCCGCGGTGCTGATCCCGTCCCGGGCGGGGCTGGGGCTGGGGCCGGGCACGGAGCGACCGGCGGGCGGTGGGCGAGGGGGCACTGGGATGTGTGCTGGGGGTGGAGACCGCGGGGATGTGTGTGGACAATAGGACTGGGAACGCGTGGGTGTTCCAGGGCTGGGGGATAGGCTGGAGTTGCTGGGAACTGGGAGTTGTGGGTATACTGGGCCAGCAGACGTTGAGATGTGTGGGTATGCTGGTAGCTTGCTGTGTCTGGACACCCATCAGGGGTTGGCAAGGAGGAAAAGGGACCCCTTCCAGCCAGTGGGAGATGGACGGGGTGAAGTGAGGGGCTGGTGAAACTCCCTCTTGATCCATAAGCAGAGTTTGTGCTGAGCCCATACATTTTTTTGGGAGGTGAGGCTCATCCAGGCTGCTCTCAGAGGCTGTATTTACAGCAGAGGATGCTGATGGGAGCAGAGGAACTCCAAAGGGCTGCTGTGGATGTGGCACAACTCTTCCTTGGGCTGCCCAGAGAAATGGCCTTTATGGCTTGGGCACCAAGGCTGGCAGGGATTTGCTACCAGGTTAAGTGAGCTAAAGCAAAAGGAGGGATGCCATGAGTGGCAAGTGAATTCTGTGAGCAGAGCAGTTAAATGAAGGGGAACAAGAACATCCCTCCCTTCAGCTTTGTTCGTATCATAAAAATCAAGGAGCTGCAGTGCTAATGGGGAGTCAGATTGTCATTTTTTCCTACCAATTAACTGCATGACATAAACAGAGAGAGATGCAACTCTTGTTGAAAAAAAAACCCCCTTCAGTTGCTCATGAGTTAGCTCTTGGGTTGCTGCTATTTGTACATCAAGGCTTTTGTGCATCTGTTTTAAAAGGTAATTTCCTTTTTTTTTTTAAAGTGTACAAATATTGTGGAAAAAACCCCAAAACACAAAAAACTGAATTTGGGTTTGAGAACGTGGGATTTCTAAATGTTCTAAATGAGTGTTCCTAACTCTTATAGCCGCATAAGAATTGATTTGTCTCGGAAATGAGTCTGTGATCTTCAATATTTTTAAAGCCCAGATTTCCTTAACAGGCACTTAAACATTCATACAGTTTTATGGCATAAAGTGAGAGGCTGGTAGGAAATTCCTGCTGCAGAAAATGTCTGTTTTTTAGGGCAGTTATGATGTGACTCATTTGGATAAGTTCGAAGTTTGGAGTTTTAGTAGTTTTCATATTTAAATATTTGAATGGGTCTGAAATGCAGAAGATGGCAATTGCAGGCTGTGTTTTTTCTGTGTTTCACTGGTATACCCCTTAATCTTCATTTTCCTCTGGATCTGAGTATTTCTGATTCAGAAACTCTTTAATTTTAGTCTAGAGGTACTCTGGATTATTTAGTTAAATTAATTAACCTTGTTTCTCGAGATGTTTCACTGGCTTCATGTGCTTCTCTCTAGTTATTTGGCTTTCTCCTTCATCTGCAAAACACTGAAAACTTCACGGTGTGTTTGGGAATGCAAATCTATCAGCACATATTTGCTATTCACATGTATTCCTCTTGGCTTTACGGGGGGTTGAAGTGAGAACTGCTGTTGGCTTTTGGAAATGGTGCTGTTAGGCCTCAGCTTCAGTCCAAGCTGTTAGTGATAATGGGACCATATAAAGGAAGCAAGCTCGCTGGAGTAATTATGACTAGTAGATTAGTCTGTTCCAAACCAATTGACAAAAGGAGCTGATTTAGGCTAGCAGAAGAAAAGCAGAAAGCCTTTTTGGCTTTGCTGTGCTTATAAATACTAAGCAGCTCAGGGAAGTGCTTTGAAGTGCTTTGTTGCAGCACTGACAGGAATGTGCTGAGGACAATTCCCCCTCGTCAACAGCATGGGGAACTGTGAGTGGTAAACCAGAGCTCATTGGACTCACAGATGTAACACCCCTAGCACTAAATATCTCGTTTATTTGTAAAAGCAATGCTGAAATCATTAGCATCTCAAATATCTGCTTCTGAAAAGCTCCCCTAGGTGTGTGGGTGAAAGTGAGGGGGTTTCTGGGGTCAGCAGATGATTGAAAGGATGGGAAGCCATGGGGGTATCCAGGTTTTGCTGCTTCTGGAGAATTAGAACCTCTTCTGTTAGAGGTGTTTTAATCCATCCTCACCACAGAGGATGCTGAGAAGACACCAACACTGGCCTGAGGTAGGAGAATGAGGTAATGCTGGAGCTTGAGGAGTCGAGAGCTTGCTGGAACAAGTGGGTAATTAGAGAGCTGTGGTTGGCAGGAGGAGAGAGCACGTCCAGATAACCCACGGAACTGAGCGAGCTAATCAGTGACTATGAGGTGGAATAGGCACAACAGGCTGCTCCTATTTGACTTTTCTTTTAGGCTATGGAAGGTGAAGACAGCCAGTCTAAGTGAGGTTTGGCAGGTAGACTGACTGACATGAGAATTAAAATAATACCTTCAATGTTGCGTGGCAGGTGGCAATAAATCAGCCAGGAAGGAAATAGGAAAAGACTGGCTGGGGAAGGAATGGGGGAGGTAAATGGATTTGTGCAGCAGAGGGAGAAAAGCCTAATAATGAGCAAATCTCAAGCTGGCAAATGGAAGTGCATCTTCCAACATCGTTTTAATCTTTGGAACTCTACCACGAGGCCTCTGGAAGGCTTTGGGCTCCGTGCAGTGCAGCTGGATTTAAATATCATGCTTGACATTTTTGCAAGACAGGTCCTTAGGTTATGGAAACAGGACTGACTGTCACTCAGCAATAAATTTCCAGAGGATACAAGCTGCTGTCTTGGCATAAATCTGACTCGTGGGGACCGGGAGGTAATTTCACCTTTGGGGAGTGAAGGTTCTTTTGGGAAACACTGAAGCTGCCTCAGTTGTCTCGTGTAAGTCCTGTCTGGTTTAGGAGTTTCTTTTTCCCTCTTTTTGGAAGGTTCTGTCAATGTCAATAGTGGGAGAAAGAGAGTCTGTTCTGCTCTCTTGTGGCAGTATTGCATTTCTTATCTCACCAGGGTTTTGTTGTCAGGGAAGTGTTCAGAGCCAGTGGAACGGAACAGAAGAGGCAGAGTTTAAGATGTTGAGCCCATACCAAAAAGAAGGTGGAGAACTGGGGACACTAATGCTGCTTGTGCCTGGTTGTCCTTCCACATGCTTGGCACGAAGCTCCTCTGGGTGATGGTACCTGTGGGTGGGTACCAGCCAAGGGGTGCTGCTGGGGGGGAGAAGCAGCTAAAGGCAACATCCCCCCAGTGCTGGGAGTTTGGGCTCTATGAGGAAGGCTTCTGTTCTCAAGTGATACTGGTGCTTGCTGATTGAAGGCAGCTGGGAAAGCACATCTGCTGAATTGATAAATATTGTTCTATACCACAAGCTGTGGCATCCCTTTGATCGTCGCTGTCCTGACTCCGGCAGTTTTTGATCTCCTGCATTCTCTTTTCTTGGACAGTGCTGACAACTGGGTTGGGGCACGTATAAAAAAAGCCCATAAATAAAATTAAACTCTGTCTCCGAGAACTGCTGTTAGGAGCTTATTTGCTGGCTAATTTTAATAGCCTGAATACTTTCCAGAAAATCGTTGTCAGAAGCCACAGTCCTATTTACAGTAGCAAGAAGTAATGGATGTCACTTTGATTAAGTGCGTTTTTCTGAGGCTAATTATCAGCAAAGGATCATTTTGATGGATGAGGATGTTTGGGGAAGCTGTTTGTGCAGAAGAATTCAGCAGCATCTCTATGAAAACCTTAACATCTCCTGTCTCAAATCAAAGACGTTTCAGATGTTGCATAACCAAGAGAAGAGACGTTTAACAACGGGGGTGAATAGTTTTGAAGTTTCTACTTCCAGGTTAAATAGATTTGGAAAGTTTTCTCTCTCTGTTAACTGACATCTGGTCTTTGCCTCTTGAATTTGTCGCTGAGTGGTGGCTCTAAATGATAGGTTGGATTATACTTGGCACAAGCAAATATCAGGCTGGTAGGATCTCACCCTTGCAGTTTTAATGCTAACATGCCCCAAGTGACTTCCTCATCAAATGCATCATTACATTAATGGATCTCAGCAGTTTTGTGTCCCTCTGTCAGGATCCTTGAGCATGTCTGCGGCTGAGTCCCCACTCCATTGCCATTTGGTTTAATGAGCAATTTCTCTCATTTGATTTGGAAGATGCAGATGCTCTTTTGAAGCCTCCAGTTTGCATCCAGGAGTTAGAGACATTTATTTATGTGGTGGTGAGGTAATGGCCAATATTTTATCTTCTGAACTGCAGTGTCTGGTCGGGTTGTACCATCTGTGCTTGCGAGGGGTTGTGCTTTAGGAGATCCAGCTCTAATGCTTGTGGCTCTTCACCTCCCAGCAGTTCCATCCCTTGCCTGTGAAAGCAGGATGAAGGTATTTAGTGTCTAATACCCTTTCCCTCAAAAAGAGTGTTAAGACCCAGTCTCCCCCCTCCCCACGTGCAGAATCTCCCAAGGGGTGACTCAGTCTCTGTTGTGATGCCTGAGCCCAGCTCCAAACCTGCTGAGGATGGTGGGATCCCAAAGAGAACCGTAGGAGGTCCTGTGTGACCACTGCAGTTGAATTGCTCCTCCTCTGCTTTTGCCAGCAAAATCCAAACATTCATTAATTGGGTTAGGCTGTTTTCCTGAGTCAATGCTTTGTCAGAAAGTTTCTTGGAGTACCCAAGTGTCTCCTCCTGGGCACTACCCCTGCTCCTGGCTGGAGTGGCTGCAGCTCCACGGGGCTCCTGCTCCTGAGCCAACCAGCTCGGGGAGTTGTGTAGATGACACTAGCGTGGCTCTTTCCAAAGTAGGTGCCTACAGCTCTGTTGTGTCAGTTGGGGCTGTGGACAAGCCCAGCTCCAGACCCCAGGTGCCATCTAAATTATTGGAGAAGCTGCCAGAGCTTTCTTATACTCCTCTGATGGGGCTTGTTCCTGCTCTCTGGATTAGTGGGCAGGAGCATCTCCTGCCACCAGGCACAGCTCTGAACCACGATGCCTTAGGTATAGACCAGCAGAGCTCATGGTAGTGTAGGGAAAAAGCACCTGGTGTACTTAAACCTGCTGCCAGTCCCGTTCACCACCTTGTAGGGAAGAGTAGAATCATAGAATCAAGAGTAACCAAGGAGCCTGCAGTCCTGGGGTCCTCTCCAGCAAGGGTGGCTGCAGCAGATCCTCTCCCTTAACAGACACAAAATCCATGTTTAGCACCACTGGATTCTTCAGCCTGGCTCCAGATGAGCTACACTGGGGTGAAGAATGTGTTGGAAGCCTGGGGCAGCTTTATAGAAAGGATTTGGGTTTTCTGGTGTGTGTTGATTGTTTTTCTTCCGACAATAGATAGCATCCTTACCTGTGGTTTGCTTTTGTTCAGTGGTGCTGGAAGGCTGCAGTGATGATGGCTAATGTGCTCTCTTAATTGGTGTGCTGTTTGGAGTCTTTTAAATGGATATTGCCATCCAGCTATTGGTGTGCCCTTGAGTATTCATCTTAAGGCAGGAACCCCTGGACATCGGTAGGAATATTAAGAAAGTTATGAAAGTAATAGAGTAAGACAAGAAATGCACTGTGCTTGTGATTATATATGTATTATTTTATTAAAAAAATATCATTACTCTTTTTGGGTCTATTGCTTTTACTGTCAGTAATGGACCCTTGCTAGCAATAAAAGTAAGTGCAAGTAGCAGTCTGGTGGAATGAGTGGAGGTGTCCCTGGAGTGTAGAGCTGGGCCCTGATGAAAAGGAAGAACAACATTGATTTTCAGTTATTTAGCACAATTTAACACCGTGGGCTCAAATTTCCATCCCTCCCTGGTGTATTTCCTTGGCTTATTTACTCTCGCTTTGGTTTCTGTTCAATTTATTGGAAGGATGAGCTTGGAAGGGAAAAAATTAATGTTTCAAGTTACCTGGAGTACCTGAGTGAAGGGGAGAGAATGAGCAAGGGTGGCAGAGACCATGTCCCTGCTGGGCATGGTGGGGGCAGCCCCAGCAGACTCACACAGGCTGAGAATCTGCTCTTTTGGCTCATGTTGTGTGCAAGAGCAAAGGGGAAGGGCAGGGCCATGAGCACTGGGTCTCCAGGTGCCCTGCAAGGTGGGGATGCTGTCAGGGGAGCACCTGGGTGGCTGGCATTGACCTTACCAAAGGAAAATTAAGCACATTGGCCAAATGAATGGTTTTGCTCCTCTCAACCAGTTGTTCAGGACACGCTGAAAGTCCTAATTGAAAAGTTTCCTGCAGTGAACCTGAAGAGTGCAGAGAGGCATGAAGAGCTCTGGAGTCTTGGGTCCTCCTGTGGTTAATTAAGGCAAATCTCCTTCCACGTGTTCTTGGCATGAGGCTGAAGCCCAGTGGGGACGTTGCCAGTTGCTCCAGCTGTGCTTGGACTGGTGCACCTTGTGCCTGGGGCTTCTTGGAGCTCCTGTGCTCGGATGGGCAGCTGCTTAAACCTGCTGGTGGAGGGCAGAGAACAGAAATCCCATGCGAGCCAGTGGAAGAAGCTTGGCACAGGTCTACAAGGGATGTGGGTCCCTTTTGCACCAAGGAAGTACCAGGAATGTGAGTCTGTGTCCCAGATCTGGTGGAGAAACACTATTTGTTATCACAGCAAACCCTGTGTCTGCTGCAATCGATGGGAATGCTGCTGTTGGCTCGGGTGGGGGTGGAAGGTCAGGCTGAGACCGAAGCTGTCACCACTGCCAAGGTGACAGCATGAGAAACAACTTGGCAGCTGGAGCTGTAATTGCAGAGAACACATTAAATTTTTTCTGCCGTGTTTTGCCACCGCTTGATCTCGTCGCGGTTGCATCTCTGTTCCCAAGGGGAATAATTTATGGCTGTTCTGAAGGTGGTGCTCATTCCTTTCCCTCTGCACAACCTGTTTGGTGGCTGGTGGTGTGTAGGGAGCATGGAGCTCAGGCTTCCCCCACTCACAGCCTTGGGGGCTTGACTCCTGCCTTCTGCAGCCAGCCCCGTCCTAGTGCCAGCTCTGCCTGGGCACGAGTGGGTCCCTCACAGACCCCTGTGTGGTCATGGTAGGAGAGATCCCAAGCAGAGCCTAAATAAATGGGTTAGTCAGTCCCCCCCAACATCCCCCTGTAAGGCAGAGCAGCTCAGAGACCTCATTTTGTGCAGCAGAGGGGTTTAGAGAGGAATAAAAGGCCTGAAACTTGAATCAAAACATCTTTTTCTGAGAAGTTCCAGCAATAGAGAGGATTAATTCTTTATTGTCTATTATTTTCAGCCCTGCTTATTGAGGGAGACATGAGCACATTTGCCTGCTGGAGCCCTGCAGCTAGTGCAGATTTCCTTGCCATGCTGCATTTGCCTCTGCTCCACTGGCACTTCTTGGGTCTGGGGCAGAGATGTAGGTATTAATTTGCAGAGAAAACACCTCCTGTGCCTCCTGACCGACAGCTCAGTGAAGGGGTCATACGGGCACCGTACAAATCTCTTGCCAGCTGTGCTGGCTGCAGTTTGCCCATGATGGGTTGGGCAGGGCAAGGCTGAGCAGCCCCAGCCTCCAAACCCTCCTGCTTTTGGGGTCTGGAGATTTCTTCTCTTATCAATCTATTAATTTGCTGCATTAAAAATAATTTTATCTTCCATTCTTTCTTCTCTTTCGGAGGGTTTAGATTACATTGCTGCATGACACTTGGTATAAAATGATACCATCAAATTATATCTGCCTTCATGACCTTATTTCCTCTCTCCACTCTGATGCCTTCATGTTTTCCCCTGCCTCTCTGCAGCAGTTGTGTGGGTGGGCATGGACATGCAGCATGATGTACAAGTAGCCACGGCCTTTGAGGGTTCAGAGGCAGAGCAGGACGTGGGCGCAGGCAGAGGGAAGGAAGGAAGGAAGGAGGAACCGTGCTGGGGACACCAGCACACGCTGAGCCAGCTGGGGGTGGGTGGCTCCTGGGGTCAGCTGGATGACACAGAGTGAGACAGCAAGGAATTAAATGGGTGAAACAAGTGATTTGCTGCAAGGGTGAAAGATTGAAGTGTGGCGAGAGACATGTGCAGTGTCACAGTGGAGCCAAGAGGTTCGTTCACCTCTTCCCCTTGTAGGGTTGTATTAAAGTCTTGCCTGGTGGGAGCTAAAAAAATAGAGGGGGGGGGTTGGTCTTGTAGTGGAATGTGTTGGTTCTGAAACAACCTGGTTTTGCTCAGTGTGCAGCCATTGCTTGCAAAGCTGGGCACTAGTGAGGTGCTGGCTCCCTGGTATCACTGAGCTGCTGTGCTCCTCAGCGTGCTCTGGTGGGATGGACCCAAAGCTCCCCTGGCACTGGAGCTGCTCCCAGCTATGGGGTGTGGAACAGCTCTGAGCCCTCCACTCTTCCCTTGAGGGATGGAGCAGCCTTCCATGGCCTGGGGAGAGGTCTGGGTCCCCCATGGGTGTTGCAAGGGACTGAAGGAGGAGTGCAGGTGTTCACCGTGGCCAATGCAAACCTCCTCAGATAGGAGCTGCTTTCTCACCCTGGCTTTGCTCCCCTGACTCATTTTGGGCTGCCCCATGTCTGACCCTCCCTGTGTGCCCTGCCGAGGTTGTTTTACTGAGCCAGGTTTCATGTCTTCTGTTGTCAACAGTTTCTTTGTCAGAGCTGGTTTTGCAGCTGCTCTCTCACAGCACTGTGGCAGAGCCCTCTTGAGGACAACACAAACAAGACTCTTATCCAACAAACCCTGAACCTGGGGCAAAATTGTGATTTTAATATTCTCTCCAGGACTCTTTGCTGTCACTTCACTTCTAGCTTTTGGTTGTAGCTTTGTGCAAAGCTGGCTGGTGTGGGGCTTTGGTGTGTGAGATGCTGGAGATGCTGCCTGGGGGGTGCAGAGAAGGCTCTGAGGGGACCTTATTGTGGCCTTTCAGTATCTGAAGGGGGCTACAAGAAAGCTGGGGAGGGGCTTTTTAGGATGTTGGGTAGTGGTAGGACTGGGGGAAATGGATCAAAACTAGAGGTGGGGAGATTGAGATGAGACATTAGGAAGAAGTTCTTGCCCAGGAGGGTGGGGAGACACTGGCCCAGGTTGCCCAGAGAGGAGCTGGAAGCCCCATCCCTGGACATTTGGAAGGCCAGGCTGGCTGGGGCTGTGAGCAACTTATGGAGTGGGAGGGGGGATGGAACTGGCTGATCTTGAAGGTCCCTTCCAACCCTGACAATTCTATGATTCTATGATCTTATAGGTCCTTCCCAAAGCAACCCTGTGATTTCTGCTGCGTGACCAACACCCCTGCTCTCTGCTTTGCAGGCTGCAGCTCCTATGGGGCTTTTGCCAGCTCTTTGGGGCTCTGTGCTGCCCAGATCTCCATCCGAGGGGCTCCTGCAGCCCCCATCCACCATCCCAGCAGCTGGGCAGGGCTGGGGAAGGAGCGGTGGGGGAGCGAGTGGCGGTTCCACGGGGGCTGTGTTTGCTGTAGTGACTCTGCCGCGCTTCCTGCCGCCCCCGCAGGCTCCCGCAGGAGCGGGAGAGTCGCTCTGCAAATTTAGCAGCCACCTTTAAGCAGGGAGCAATTACTTCTTGGGCCGTGGGTAGAGTCATCGAGCTTCCCTGCGTGTCTCGCATCCGTTGCCGGCGCGCCGGTGGGGACCTGGGAGCAAAGCAAATTGATTTGGTGGAGCTTTGCTGCAATCGGTTTCTGCCTTCGGATCGATGCAAGGAGGTTTAATTGGATGTCGGGCTTTCAAAATGGGGCTGTTTTGGCTTGTCCAGCCCTCTGAGAGCCTTGGCGGGGGGTCAGCGCCCCTGGGAATCCAGCACCTATTGCTGGGAGCAGGTAGAGCATGAAGCATGAAGGCTGTGGCTCGATGGCAGAGTGTGTGAGAGCTCCCCGATGGCAGGAGCTGTCAAGAGAAATGTCTCCTCTGTCTAGGAGAGAGGAACGTTTCTGGGGAGCAGGTGGTGAAGATGTTTAGCAAATGTCAGCTTGAGACCTTGCCATCCTGTGGGTAGAAGTGACATCGCCGAGAAATGTGTTATCCTGTCAGAAAGCAGCAAAAAACCCACCAGCTTAAATGTTTACGAGCGAGGCAGCCCTTTGCCAAAAGAGGGTGTTTTTCCAGCCCTGAGACTCCTCGGAGCAGTGGGAATCCTGCCTGGCACACGCAGGGGCTGAAGGCAGGAGCTGTTGGCACCGGGCAGGGCATCACTGTTCAGCCTCTGCTGACCCTGAGCTCCTGTCTTGTCTTCTGGATTGTTTTGCTCCCTTGGGGTTGAGGATGAAGCAGCCTCTGAGCTCTGTGGGTGGGAGGATCTCGCCTCCTTCCCCTTCTGCCCTGAGCAGGGACCTGCAGGGGTGATGCCAGACGAGCAGCTCTGGTGAGAGGTGGATGCCTCCTTCTGATGAGTGCAGCTCCTGTGATTCAGGTTTGATGGAGCTTGGGTAGCTGGGGCTGCCATTTATCACCAGTCCCAACGTGATATCTCTGTTTTCACTGGGGAAATCAGCCTGTGCCCTGCTGCAGTCAGAGGGGGAGTGAATGCTCTTGGTTTAGAGATTGTCCCGAGTGTTCTGCTGGTTCAACTGAGTTGATCTTGTTCCTGCTAGGACAGAAGCATCTGGCCCAGCCACGCTGCATTATTTCTGAGTGCCTTAATCAATCCCCCAGAGCTGTTTAATCTGAACTTGCTGCCTGCAGTGTGCTAGTTTGTATGTGAGCAAAAAGGCTTCAGCAGAAAAGTTTCCAGCAGACAGGTGCTAAATGCAGTTTTTCCAAAGCTGAAATGCTGTCTAAAACTTCTCCTTCGGATTGCATGGCTGGGAGTGGGGAGAGCTTCAGGGGGATGTTGGACAAAGGTTGGACTTGATGATCCCAGAGGTCTTTTCCAACCTCAGTGATTCTATGATTCTAAAGAAACTCGTTGGCCCAGTGTCCACATGTCAACGTGTGAAGCACATAATTACATCTAGCTCCATATGGGAGTATTGTTTGAAAGATTTCTAATTTAATAAAATGGGTAGTAATTGGTTATTAGGAGAGGGTTTAATTGAAATAATTGGCATGCACGCCAGTGGGTTGATTTCATTTGGTATTTATAATGCACAGTCACAGTGTTTGTTCAAGGACAGGGAAATGGGTGTGAGGTGGTGCCCATATTTCTCAGTGAGGAGTTACAGCTGGTCTCTGGGAAGACATTTATTCAAGGAAGCTATTTAGTCACTGTTCTCGAGCTTGGGTTTTGAAGATGGATTTTCTTCATTACAGTTTGATGCAATTACACCCACGCTGCCGAGAGCGAGGGCCTTCTCTGACACCTCACTTCCCACTTGGGATGACTTGAGATTGGTCTTTCTAGTCATCCTGAGCAGCTCCACCTCCCTGGCACAGGGACATCCCCTCCCCGAGGTGCTCACACACACACACGTGCACCAGTGTGCTCGCCCACTCCAGGGATGTTCAGCCTTTTTCATCCCCTCTTGGCTGAGGTTCCTCAAGATCTGTGCACGTGGCATCAGTTTCCAGCTCAGCAAATCGTCCCCATGTGGAGAACGACTTTATAGTCTCATTCCAGGGTGGAGATCCCTCCAGCTGCCATCTGAGAGCTGTGGTACAGGGGTTGCTGTGAGCTGGAAGGCTCTGCTGCAGGAGTTAGGAGTCTCTCGGGTCACTGGAGGTGTTAGATGGTGAAGAGATGGTGCCACAAAGAACCATTACATCTCCTCAGCCTCTGCCAGAGCTGCCATCCAACAATTCTGCCTTTTCATCCCGCTCCAAAATGCTTTTAAAGCTCGATATTGTCACTTGGTTGGGATTCTTCCCACACAGTGTCTGCACTTAGAACTGCCCGGTGCTGATGGAGAGGTTTAGTGCCAGCAGCTACTGTGCTAAAATTGAGAGGAAAAACAATTTCTAGTCAGCTCTTGTTATGGTCCCTAATGGGAGATATTTCTCTCTTGCTAAGAACTTGTAAATGCATTTTAATGCCGGATGCAGAGCTCTGTGGCTGAGAAATGTTCAGCCTGGCAGGGTTCAGCAGAGCAAATATTTCTGCTTGCAGACATGTGCAGAACACATTGCACATGCACGAAGGGTGGATGACTTCTCAGCAGTGTGAGTTAAAACAAAATAAACAGCCCAACAACGGTGAAAAAGCAAAGCCCAGCTCTCAAACCCTCTCCACGGACACCCATGGACGTGCCTTGTTCAGCTAGGGGAAGGAATCCTGACTTTTAAGGCCTTTTTCCCCTCTAAGCTGCCCTGTTGTCTTAGGGAGAGAAGAGAGTAGGGCTGAGCCTGCTGGTGCAGATATTAACACAATCATGGTATAATTTAATCTTGATCCCATTAAACACCCTTAATGATTGGAGAGTTTCTCACTTGGTTTAATGGACTCTTTCCAGATGATGAGGCTGTGAGATCAGACACTTGTTATAAATGTCTGTTTATTAAACAATCTTTCTTCCTAAAAGCTTCTGCCTGGCCAGAATTAATATAGATGGAGAGGATGGCATTTGCAGTTTGCCTTTCAGGACACACTGTGTAAAAAATTGGGTTCTATTCCTTTTTATTTTCGTGTGTCTTTATATGAGAGATGGGAACAGGCCAGGACATTTTTTTAAATGTACTTTTAAGTTTCAATGTATGAGGCAGTCAAGACCCAATATCCATGAAAAAGCATCTGCTGTCAGGCTGACTCCTGGAGCAGATATTCCCTTCCCAATAGATAATTTGGTCAGAGGAGTTGAACCAGGAGCTGACAGGCAGATAAGACCAATGATGTCTCATAACCTGGCTTAAAATCTTTTTTTCTGTGGCTTTAGTTCACATTTTCCTCTTGACCAGACGCGCTTGGCAGAAGGCAGCTCTGCTTTTGCATGCATATGGCTGTGCTTATGTCCTTTGGGGGGAATTTCAGGGGTTTTTGTGCAGAAGAGGCTCCTAGAGCCTCTTACATCACGGGCGTGGTGTTTAACACAGTCATCTGCACACCTTGTTCATTTATTTCAGAGTACACAAGGTGGGTAGATACCTGATGTTGTAAAAGACCTTTGCCATCACACATGTGCTATGTTGAAGGCTTTTAGGGACACGGTGCCTGGTGGTGGTTTTGATGGCTTGAGCATGACATAAGAAATCTTAATTTTCCCTTTAATGTCTTGGTGCTGACCCCAGCTTTTGGCTGGACGTGTAAGCACAGAGACCTTGTTTGTCAGATCCTTGGTGGCACAGACTCATAGAGTGTTTGAGGCTGGAAGGGACCTCTAGAGCTCATCTGGTCCAACCTCCCTACACCTACCTAGGGCAGATTGCTCAGAGCCCCATCAAGCCTGACCTTGAAGGACTCCAGGGATGGGGCCTCCACCCCCTCTCTGGGCAGCCCATTCCACTGATCTGTCACCCTCAGATTAAAGAACTTTTTTCTAATATCCAGCCTAAATCTCTCCTTTCCTAGCTTAAACCCATCACTCCTTGTCCTATCATTACAACCCCTTTTGAATAGACCTTTCCCCCCCTTTATGTAGCCCCTTCAGGTACTGGAAGGTCACTATAAAGTCCCCCTGGATCCTTCTCTTCTCCAGGCTGAACAACCTCAACTCTCTCAGCCTGTCTTTGTAGGAGAGATGCTCCTATGAAGATCATCTTGGTGGCCTCCTCTGGACACGCTCCAATATGTCCACATCAGGGCACAGCATGAGCTTTGACTGGGGCATTTCCCATCACCTGCCTGGCACTGGTGCCCATCACCACCTCCCATGTCCCAGCAGAGCTGTCAGCTGCAGCACGCTGCACCTTGGTAAGCAAACTTCCCTCATTCAAGTTAAAATAAGAAACGTACTTGGAGATCAATGGTCTGGTACAACCCCTTGTTCTAGTCCTTCCCACACACCATGATGAGGCTGTCACAGACTCCATGGAGTTCATGCCTCATTTCTGCAGCACATTGTGAATGTCTCTTTATACGGACTCACCGTTTTCTCTGTCTTACATAATGTATTACAAAATGAACGGTGATGGAAATGGAAAAATATATGGCAAGTGGTACCTAGCATGATCCAGCAACCTTGGGGAGGGGAGAAAATTTTATTGCCATGAGATGCAGAGCTGATGGAGAGCCCCAAAGCCTTTCTCCTTTGAAGATTCATCTTTTTTTAAGAAAAACCCCCAAAAAATCCAAGAAAAGAAGAATTTTTAATATTTTTTTTAGATGCTAGAATTCTCTAAGTAGGAATTCTTAGAACTGTTAATAAGTAAAGACTGTTTTGCAGTCGAACTGATAATTTCATTGCAATTTTAATACTTTAGTAGCAAAGTTGCTGCAAAAATACCATGCAAAAAAACTGTGGAGTCCTTTAAAACTGCAAAGTAGGAATCACTTTGGCATTTGGAGAGTGTCTGTGAAGTCTCTTGCTGGGGAGCTCTGCTGGGGAGCTCTGTGAGGTGTTTTGCAGCAGTGAGTGAGCCACCCGTGCTCCCAGCTCCTTGAACGCCCTGATGTGTCTCCATCCTGAGCATCATCAGCTCCTGAAGACACTTCATTGCTGGGCTTGAAGGGCTGGCAAGAGGCTTCGTGTGGAGGCACAAGGTGCCTTTTCAGCTTGTGCTGCCTGTGGCAGAAAAGCTGGGATGTGTCCTGAGGGAGCAAAGTGTCCCCTGGAGCAACAGGAGCTGGGGGTGAGCACGGTGCTGATGTCTGCCCTGCCCTTAGCTGCTGGCTGAGGATGCTCAGAGCATCCCTTTCCTTCCTCCAGGTCTTGGCTCAGTTTGTGGCAGGAGGGCAGCAGGGGGAATGTCCTCAGAGGGGAGCTGTGGGGCTCCATCCCTGGGAGAGGCTGGAGGGAAGTTCAAGGACTGCCATGGTAATTATTCTATGCGACATGGGTTTATTGCCTGGCTGGCAGCTTGGGCACAGGGACCTCTCCATCCCTGCCCCTCCTCTGGGTATCACAAGCGATACCTGGGGTGTTTACAAGCTGTTTTCAGACCCCTGAGGGAAGCATAAATGCTTTGACTAATAAACATTTATGGCACAAAGCTCGTTACAGCTGGGAGGCAACAAATCACAGCCACTGGCAGTGCAGAGCAAGCCCCCTCCTGCTCGTCCCTGGCAAAGCAGCTCTGCCAACCCTGAGCCCTGTGCCAGGGGAGCCCAGCAGCCCCTGCTCCTCCTGGCTGGGCTGTGCTCCTGCCTTGCCACCTTCCCTGAGCATCACTGCTCAGTGCCCGCAGTCTCTGCTCCCTGCACAGTGCCAGGGCTGAGTCATGCTCTGGAGACACTGCCCAGCCCTGCTGCCAGCTCTGCCAGGGTGAGGACCCTGCCACTGCTCTCATTACATCTTGGGAAGCCCATAGTGACCCCGTTATGTACTCATCTGGAAAAGTGGCTCGGCTCTGCCTGATTGCTTTGCTCTGCCAGGAGACTTTTCATGCTTTGCTTGCAGATAATATATTTAGGTTTTACCCAAGAGCTTTAATTTCCCTCCTGGCTTGAGCAGCTGTGACAGGTAGAGAGATACCTTTGGCCATCTGAACCTGTTATCAGCTTTGTTAAGAAGTGGGAAGAGATTACGAGTCGCTGGAAAGCTTCAGGGTCTCTTTGCTGTGCTGGTGAGTGTGGAAAAGGCACCTCAGGAGGAGGAAACCGGTCGGAGGTTTCGTGGCTTTGTCGGGAGATTTGTTCAGCAGCTGCTCGGGTCTGCTCTATTTCTTCTCCCTGCCAAGTTAACATACTGAGTTTGCAGCTTTCGTGTTCGTGGCTGATGAGCCACACTTAGAGAGGTAAAAATGGGTTTGCAAAGGCTGCGATGACAGTTCTGGGATTCAGGCTCCTGCGTCGCAGTTACATAAAGGCTCTGCCAACTCCTGGGTAGTTGGGGAGTTACTTGGTGAAGGGGACCTGCCATCCCTCCTCGGGACTAGCCCAGAGGGGACGTGTTTGCAAACCCCCTGTACTCAGGGCATCTTGGTGGCCTCCTCTGGACAGCCCCCAGCAGTTGGTGCTGGGGGTGCTGCCTGGTGCTGGGCAGTTCCTGAAGTCCCAGGTCTGGAAGGGAGATGCTCTGCCCTCTTCTAAACACTGATGTTTTGAAATTGTTAACATTTGAAATGTTAATGCAGGGAACTCAGGGAAGAGGAGGGAAATCAAAGGCCCCCCTAGTGTCAGACACACCGTCCCCCTCCGGGCTCGCAGCCTGCTTGCAAGCTCTCTATATATTTTCTTACTTTACATAATTTTTCCATCTCTCTCCATCAGCCCAGCTCTTCAAAGGCTTCCTTCTGTTTCCAGCATCCTGGCTGCTGCTAAATCCGCCCTCCTCTGCGCTCTCTAAAACGTTCCTTCTTCCCTGAGACTCCACTGGTCCAGGTTATCAGACAAGTCTCCCAGCTTGGCCGAGGAGCCCGAGCTGCTGCCAGGTGCTGTTGGTTGTGCTGCCTGCTTCAGCTGCCAAGGCTAAAGAGGGGAAACCAGGGAATAAAACGCAGCCAGTCAATTTCTGCCTGTGTCATGCAAATTTTTCAGGCTCCTTGGAGGGCCGGGTGTCTGGTGCAGCACCCGTTGGCCAAAGCTTTCTGCAGCTGGGTGATAGTGCTGGTGCATATGAGTGTTCCCCTCCTCCAGGATCCCTCCTGTTGGGTTTTCTTTGGTTTGTTGTGGTGCTGGTGGGGATGGAGCAGCCCCACAAGCCCGCTGTGGTTAGAGATGGCCCCATGGGGTGGTGCAGCAGGGAGATCCTCGGAGGTGACACCCTTCCAAAGGTGGACGTGGTGTTGCCTGCAGTGAACGTGCTCCAGTGGAGCCTCCTGAATGGGGATGGAAACTTTAGAGCAGTTGTGGTTCTTGCAGTGACTGCTCAGCCCGTTGCCATCCCAGCAAGCTGCTGTGATGACAGAAATCCCTGCAGCTTGTGAACTTTTCCTGAAATGCTTTTAATGACAGCTTAATAATAACACTTAGCGCTCGGTACAGAGCTTCTCACCCCTGGAACCAAAACGCTTTGCTGCAGAGGGTAAGGACCATTATCCCCCATGTTGGCAGGAGGGGAATAGCTGGATTTTGTTTGAGAGAATAATTATAACAAGTGGAATTAATCAACTTTTCATATGAATGGCGTTGCTTTTTAAAGACAAATGTCGGGAGAGAGTCCTGGGTACAAAGGAGAGCTCACAGTGGTGTAGATCCATCTGAGGGCTTCTCCTCAGTGCCTGTGGTGCAGAGGCATTAACCCTGCCAGGGCAGCGTGTGGAGGGAACAGAAACCACTGAAAGGGAAGGTAAAACAGGGCACGGGGTTGAGTTGCTGGTGCTCTAGACCCTGGTGAGCAGGCTGGAGAGCTGCTGTTGCCCTAACCCCGTGGGTATCTCTCCCTCTGCACTTTGCCTCCCCAGCTCCTCAACACCCCATTGCTTGGGAGGACTCTCCCAGCTCCTGACTGTCCCCTGGGTCTTGGTGCATTCCACGTAGTACTGGAGAAATTCCACTGGAATAATGATTGTTTCTAGTTTCTTAGTCGGAGGGCTCAAAGCTCCTGTAAAGTCATTGAGTTGGGCTTTTTTCCCCTCCTTCCCTGTTCTGCTCCACATCCTTCTCTTGCATCTTGGCCCTCTTAGAAGTGCAGGGGAAAAGGGCTGGTTCTTGTGCTGAGCCCCAGGAAACGGAGGCTTGTTTTGGCTGGGGCCTCCTGGTGTGATGGTGAATAATAATAATAATAATAATGCCTCTGTGCACTGTGGATGCAGGTGGGAGAGTCGCTGAGATGCTTTCTGGTGTCACTGCTCTGCTGCTCACAGCCCACTACTGGTTCTGTTTGTGGAGGTGCCAAGACATGGATTCACTTCAAAGAAAACTCCAGTCCTGGGAAACCCTCCCATTATCCTTGGCAATCTCTGCTGCTGAGGGCCTCTGCTTGCAGGAGAGGGGAAGGCAGGAGCTGTGATCCAGCAGATACAGAGAACTACAGGAGCTCAAGTGCAGACCATGTTTGCAAGGACTTTAATTGCAAAGTGCTGGTCCTGAGCTGGCCTGGAGCAGAGCTGAGGCAGCACCAGGTCCTGGCTCCTCGGGGAGATCCACATCTCTGTGGAAGCCCCAGGTCACCTGGTGAACGACAGGTAGGAGTCACCATCCATCCCTGTTTTCCAGCCCCTTCAGGAAGGGTTTCACCATCTATGCCTGTGAAACCCTGATTTTCACTGCACAGCTCATCTCTGAGAGAGATCTGCTGACTCTCTGAGTGCTGAGGTCCTGCTCCCATGTTGGTGGCCATGTGCCAGAGAGGACCTTCCTCTCCAGCCTAATGGAAAGCAAGTGGAGAGAACTTTTAAAATTGATTCGGGGTCGATGCAAACAATATTTTCTAAGCACTTTTATTAATAAAGACACACATCCTTGCTGTCCAGAGAGGGTTCCCAAGCATTTGCTCCAGTCTAATACCTCTGCAATCTGAAGTAATCAATGTATTGGTGGTGTATTTTTGACTGTGGAAGGAACCCAAACTCTTTGGATTCAACCCTCTCATTGGCTGCAACTCCACCTGCTGATCAATAGTCAAAAATATGGGCAGAAGGACCCATCTTGTTAGGAGGAGAGTTACTTGGGCCACCCTTGTGCAGGGTGTGCTGTTGAGGAGAGCAGATGAGGGGCTCCTGGGGACCTTGGGGGGGTCTCTGAATGTCTGTGCTCCCACCACATCCTTGTGCAGAGGAGCAGCACTGACCCCACAGGGATGGAAGGGCCAAGTCCTGTGCAAAGAAGCAGGACAGAGCATCAACATTAGGGTATTTTTGCCTTTTTTTTTTCTTTTTGTCCAATTTATTTGAACTGAAGCAAATGTCAGAGGAAGAAACACTCCAGTGAGGAAGCAGAAGCTTCATCTCGTGTGAGTTTTCAACTTCTTGTTGGAAAAGAGAACAACTAGTAAATAGAGAAAACCAAAATTCATATTTTCACTTCCTCAAAAATACTGATTTTGAGGAAATTCTGCTGCAGAGGGTCCTTCCCCAGTGCTGCTTGGTGCAGCTCAGTGCTAGCCTGGCCATGGGAGCATCACGGGGGGCGTGGAGCTGGTTTTTTGCAGGGCTGTGCTTGAGCCTTGGCAACCTCAGAGCATTGGCAGCTCCTGAAAAGCTATTTTGCAGAAAGCACGGTGCCAATGTAGGGCATTCCCCGGGCAGGAAAGGGCAAAGCTGCCACGTGAGTGCTCCTTGGAAACCTCTCGAGCTGGGTCAGAGGAGGTTGTGATGTTTGTCAAAGGGTTAGTCCGTGTGCTGAGGGTTATTAAGCCATTAACGTCACGTCCCTGCTTTGGTTGAGGATTTGAAATATTGGAAGCGTTTGTGGTGGCAATAAAACTGCCTGGAGCATTGCTTTGCCTTGGAGTTATTAAATAAAGGCAGGTCAGGACGGGTCTGCAAAGGCAGCACAAGCACAAACCAGCCTGGAGGGAGCAGCTGGAGGGGCTGGTGATGCTCCTAGAGCGGGTCATCAGTGTGTCCATCAGTGAGAGGTTCTCTAGTGGGATAATAATGAGCTTTAATGACTTTTCAGCACAGGGTGCCTTGGTTATTGCTTTGTTTGTATGAGTAACACCTCTGCCATGGCTGGTAAAGTCTTGTGTGAGATGCTGGTGTGGTTGTGAGCACAGATATTCTCTAGCAAAATGTGTTTTCCTACACAAGTTGCCTTTTTGGGGGGGTTTGGAAGCATCTTTACATAGCGGATGCCTCTCAGGGTGACTTCTCAAGAGTTTGAACTATATTAACCTGGCTCTTGTTACAGAAGTGTCTCACCCTGACACTTTTGGGTTGTATCTTGACAGAAAAGGTTTGTGTGCCAGAAGAACACGAAATAAACCCAACCCCTTCCTCTTCCATCAACTGGTTATAATGGGTCAGGTTGTGCTTTATTAATAATACACTGAATACTTTATTAATACACTTTATTTTTTTTACACTTTATTAATAACACACTGAATAGGTGTGTAGAAGGAGTTTGGGCAGCTGGGATGGAAAGCTGCCTGGATCAAAGGAGAATATTTATCAATGCAGTTGCTGCAGATTAATTAAGACTAATGCAAAAATCCGCTTCTTTCTCAATCTTAATTTTCAGAAATATTATTACCAGTGTAACTGCTGCTCAGCCTTTCCCAGCCCCTGGCACAGCAGTGGTCTCTGCAGAATGCAGACGTTGGAATGAGACATCAGCACTTTGTGATGGGCTCTCCACCTAAAATTAAACATCGATTTCCTGGCTCCCAGTCAGATGGTTGGTGTTCAGTTAGTCGGGCAAATATTCCTGGACCAGAGGAATTCTTATCTGCACTTTGATGTTGCCAGGGTTGTGTTTTGTTGATTTTTTTTTTTTTCCCCTCCTGGATTCCCTTGGAAGGTGTTTGATGTGTATCTTACCCTCGTATACCTTGAGTGGAGACACAGACAATGTATCTGCAGAGCAGACTCATCGAGCTGTATTTCAGGTTATCTTTATGGCCATGGCTCTTTCTAGGAACGTACGGTTTCCCAGCAGGAATGGGCTGTGCATGTGTTTTGCCTGGTGCATTAATTTGAGTTCAGGGTAAGCAGCCATGAATGGACACACCCTTCACTTGAGGAGTTCCAGGAAAGCAGCTTTGTCCATCCAGTGGGATCCATTACCCTTTGACAGGCAGTGATGTGCTCCACCAACAACCCAGCACTCAAGTGCTTTTATTTTTTACTCCAGCTCTGGAGTCCTCAGCACAGCAGAGACATGGACCTGGTGGATGGGAGGGCTGGAACTCCTCTGCTGGGAGAGTTGAGCTTGTTCAGCTCAGGGAGACCTTCTGGTGGCCTTTTAGGACTTCAAGGGGCCTGTCAGGAAGATGGGAACAGACTTTTGGCCAGGGCCTGTTGGGACAGGACAAGGGGTGATGGGTTTAAACTAAAAGAGAGAGATTTAGACTAGAGAGAAGGACGAGATTTGTTGATGAGGATGGTGAAGCACTGGCCCAGGTTGCCCAGAGGTGTGATCAATGGCTCATCCCTGGAACCATCGCAGGTGAGGTTGGCCGGGGCTCTGAGCAACCTGCTCTAGTTGCAGATGTCCCTGCTCCCTGCAGGGCGTTGGACTGGATGGTCTTTAAAGATCCTTTCCAACCCAAGCCAGCCTGTGATTCTATGATTCTATTTTTCCTTTTTTTCTCCTCACCTCCCAGCCCAGAGGACCAGGGCACTTTCCCTGCACTGCTGATGGCTCAGTGACCCAGACAGCTCCAGGCTGCATCTGCTCTGAGTTCCTGCTCTACTCCTTCTCCTCCAGCTGCTCCTACTGACACAACAGTGCTCAGTGACTGGCTGGGAGGTGGCTCTGGAGGAGACAATGCTGCCAGGGCTGTAGGTCTTTAGGTGAAGCGTGGAACACATTGTGTTGCCTGAGAGAGGGATATTTTTCTGACAGCACGACAGCAAAGGAACTGCTTCAGCAGCCCTGCTCAGATCTGAGCAGCTCCATGGGGTTATCCAGCCTTGGAGAGGTTCTCCTCAGCCCCAGGTGACCTCTTTTCTCCCTTGGAAGGGAAGTGGCTGTTGAAATCAGCAGCCCTGTTTGCAGCTTTCTCATGACCCTGCGTCTCATCACTTCCCTCTCTTCTGCTTTCCCTGCCTTGGTTTGTGCTGAAGTGCTTCACAAAAAGGTGTCTTCATCTAGAGGCTCCCGCAGGCGGGAACTGAGTTTCTCAAGAGGTTCTTTGATGTGTTTTTTTCTTACCTCTGCACAGCCAAAGTATGACAGGAGAGTTTCCATTTTCTGTTAAAATCCCCCAGGTCTTTCCCTAATAGCTTTTCTGGTCGGAGCCGCTGCTGGATGGCATTAGTGCTGGGATTATCATTTAAGCTTAAGCCACTTTTCCCATCAAGCCTCAATCCTGAAATTAACGTTCTCCTGGAATTAGGAAGATTCTACAATACAATGTAGGATCTGCAAATAGCTCCCTAAAAGAGAGACCTGATTACCCCAGTCCCAGTGAGTCCAGTTGTCCAGGAGGATTCATCATGCCCTGAGCTGGGCACAGTCCAGTCCTGAGGGTCAACAGCAGTAATTGTATTTGGGGCTTGAGAGCATCACCCTGAAGTAAACAGATATGGAGCAATAAGCTGAAGATGAGGCTGGAGCAAACCATGAAGCAGGAAGGAATAAATCTGTTAGAAAATGAATGCATTGAGCTAATGAATCATTTTGAGGCAAAAGGAGAAATTAAATGTATGCTGAGAACTGGCACGTTAGTAAATGGGCTGTGGGTTTTTATCCATTTTACATTTGGAAATACTGAACTAAAGTATGTCTGACAGTGAAATCACATTAAGAAATAATGCTCTGAGTGGGGAAACAAGAGTTTGTTTAACAGGAGACAGGGACCTGGTGTCTCTCCCCAGAGCACTGGGGACTTTGTGTCATGGGTAAGACATGCCAAGGTACCACTCTTGGGGGAGGAGAACATGAGCAGAGCTCAGGTGAGAGAGAAGGACAGGACTGGCCTTTTCTTCCCAGAGTTTGATAGAGGATGGTGGTGCTGGGTGCTCCAATTGCCTCATGGGCATGTGGAAGCACCAGAAGAGAGTGGAGTGATGTGATGCAGTGTGGTCAGGACACACAGCTGGTGCTCAGACCCTGGGAAGACCCTTCCAGGTATCCCTATGTTGACTCTTTGTACATCATGTTCATTCTAAAGAAATCCTGTGGTGGGGTTTATTTGCATTGGTTGCTCATGTCATGATGTCTCCCTGGTGATCAGTCAGTGACTTTACCCTTCATTTAAAGTGTGGAGTGGAGCAGCATTGCCACGCAACAGCGGTGTGCAGTAGGGTGGCATTGGCACACCATGGGGCACTGGTGTGCCATGGGTTGATGTTGGTGTGTCATGGGTTGATGGTGACATACCGTAGGGTAATGTTGGCCTGTTGTGGGGTGATGCTGGCATGTCATGGGGCGAGGTTGTTATGTTGTGGGGTGATGTTGGCATGTCATGGGGTGATGTAGGTGGGCGGTGCCAGGCTGCTGCTGTCCGTGGTGCTGAGCCCTGGGGTTGCAGCTCTGACCCAGCACTGCAGCACCCTCGTGGTCCTCTTGAAGATGCTCTATGTTGAGGGCTGGCCTCAAGCATGAGCAGGAGCAACTATGGACTGGTGGCATCCCCAAAAGAGAGTGGGATGTCTGACTAACCTTTCCTGTGTGCTGGGGGACTCATGGGTTTAGGTCCTGCTCGGGACACACCTGGCTGGAGTGAATTCCCTTTTCTGCTTGGCATCTTGAGAATTCAATGCCAAGTGTGTTCAAGGAGCAGCAGCTTTTGTTCTCACCTGCAGAAGGAAAGTTGGGTTGTTCTGGGACAGGTATTGGCCAGGCGAGCAGAGCTTGATGGTCACTCAGAGGGAAGCAGCAGCAAGTTCCTCCCTGCTCCATTCACAGCAGGTACATTTTGGAGGGGATCTTGCTCAGCTGCTTTGTGTCCAGGAGCCAAGTGTGCTGAGTCTGTTCCCTGGCACGCAGTCCACACGCTGCTCTCACACAGAGGAATAAGATAAAATAGCTTCCACCCCCTCACATTGCTACTGAAAGGCAGGGATGGGAAAAAAATAATCCCTCAGCCCCTGCCCTGCTTGTGGTGATAAGAGCAACGCAATCATCTTTTTTTTTTTTGTAAGGGAGGGAACCGAGGCAGTTACATTATTTACTAAACGAAGCTGTTGTGGAGCTCTCTGCATCCTGGATGTTTTCTTGGCTGCCTTGCACCAAATCCTTTGCAGCAGCAAGGCCAGAGAGTTTGCCTTGACTCCCCTCACTACCAAAATAAATGTGCAGGGCAGGATTGTTCCACTGAGCAGCCGCGAGTGGGGAGAGGGAAGGAGGAAGGAGATGGTACGTGCCGAGAGCTCTCAACTGGATGCGGTGAGGATTGCGATGTACGAGAGAGTTCAGGGGGGAAAGAGGAGGAGGAGGTCGGAGAGGCAGCCCCCAGGATGGCAAGAGCCAAGCTGAAGCATTCCCCTTCGGAGAGCAATTCCCACGTTAAGACCGTCCCACCTGCCACCACGGAAGATGTCCACGGGGTGAGCCCCTTGTTGCCGGCTCGGAGGATGGGATCCTTGGGGAGTGATGTCGGACAAAGGTATTGCAGGACTGCAGTGGTGCGTGGGGCTTGGGGCTGGGGGGGGGGAGGCAGCACCTTTTCTCTTTCAAATGAGAGGGAAAGGATTAGAGCCACCAGGCTGGAGGGGTGGTGGGTCAGAGCCTTCTGATGGCTGTGTTAAAGAGCCACACCGGCTCCAAAGTTGGGTTATGAAATAGGGAGCTGGAAGCAGAAGAAAGGCAGGTCCTTTGAATTTTTTATAAGTGCTTCCAGGGGTTTTTAAACATGTCCAAAAGGCAGCCCCGAGCCTGCCCGGGGGGCTGCCACCCCACACTTCTCTGTGCAGTGCAAGGCTGAGGCTTATTTGTGCTGCATGCACTGTATATAAGCACCATGTTTGCATGGGAGAAGAGATGATCAATCCCTCATCTGAGGAATAATTTATTTACAACTGCAAAAAAAAAAGCAAGCAGCTACTGTACAAAATGCTGCAGCCTTCCTCCTGCAAGCACACAGCTGATGTGTACAGAGAGATGGGCTGGTTGTCAGGAGGATGAGAATGCTGCTTTATATTGCACTTGGATTACAGTGTTGGAGGAGAAGCCAAGTCCCCTGGTTCCGATGAGGAGGCATATGTCAGTAATTCAGTTCTTGTTGTGTTCATTCCATTTTCTGTTTAATTTCTTTAATTTCCCCCCCCCCCATCTATTCAGCCCATCCATGCTGTCTTCCTTCTTGGCAAAAATTGCCTCCCTGGTGATGTGTACTGTACATCTTCTAGGATGTAATTTGGTGCTGTTTCCAGCTCCGGTTTCCAGTGCAAATTAGCACGGTAGGAAAGCTTCTGCTCACCAAATTTTACTTGCTTGGCCTTAGACTGGAAGGAATTAACCAGCTCAGCTTCTCTCACTGGTGAGAAGATGGCAAGGAGCCAGGACTAGCAGATGTGGTTCCCACTGGGGAAGCCAAGGAGGGAGTTGTGTGTTGTGGAGCAAGGCAGGGGCATCAACGTGGTCATTCCCCTGGTGCTGAGATGTGCTGGGCACCTGCTTTAGTCTCCAGGTCTGGGAATAGAACCACAGAATCACATTTGTGTGGTTCCAGGTCTGGGAGGCAGAGTCCTGGTGTACTTGAGGAGCTGAGAGTGCATGTCCTGGTCTGATGGGTGGGGTGTCAACTCCCCAGATGGCTCCGATGCCCCTTCTCTGCTGAGCGGACACTTGGGTCTTGTGGGTCGTTGCCTTCTGACTTTGTGAGGTGATGGCTTATAAGTGTGGAGAGCTGCAAATGGGCATGGGGTGGGTGCGTTGGAACTGGATCCCTGACGCTCTTGTGGTCTCTGCATGTTCAGACAAACAATCTGTATCTGCTCCTGGGGTCGGTCCGACTGCTCTCGCTCTGTTTTCATGTCTTGCTTTCACTGCTGCAAAGCCATCAAGCATTGACCTGTTCTGGGGGAACCCCATCTCTGCAGGCATGTCCAGAACACCTCTGTTGGCAAAGCGTTGGGGTGAGCTGGTTCCCTTCCCTGTGCCCTTACAGGTACTGTTGATATACCCCTCGTAACAGTGTTCACATCCAGATGTGCTGGGGCTAGAAAAAGACTCCTCCTTGCAACCCAAAGACTCTTAAAACTCATCCCAACCACTGCTAATGAGCTGTGATTAAACACCCAAGACGGGCTTCTCCTCTGCTGCACTCAGGAGCTTAGAATCATAGAACTGTCAGGGTTGGAAGGGACCTTAAAGGTTCCTGCACAGGACCAGGGAGCCAAATCATCTGCGGGGCTGACCCTCTCTTGGGGGGAGCACGGCACAAAGGAGAGATGCTGCAAGACACCATTGGATCTGGGGGGCAGGGATCAATAATTCCCCCAAATCACATATTTATGGTGAGTCATTGGAGCCTTGCCAGAAGGCCAAGCGTGCAGAGCACACCAGAGCTCCTCAGGGCTTCATAAATGAGCTCAGTTCCTTGTGCTCCACTGAAATTCCAAGTATTTTGCTGCAGTCTTAAGGAGCTGGTGCTGCTGGGAGGTGGAGAAGTTGGTGGCAACACTTTTACACTCCTCTGGCAGTGGGCAGAGCTGCAGCTTGCAGTGTCTGGATGCTGCTGAGCCTTCCTCCTTCTCTGCTCTGCTCCCCAGCAGTGGAGCTGACAATGAAGATGGAGATTTGTGTGCTTCCCTTTCATGGCAGGAAGATTGCTCTGGGAAGGATGAATAGCACGTTTGAGATGCTTCATCTCCTCCAAAGCCAGACACAAGCAGCCTTATCAAGTTAGCAGCGACAGTTGTCACAGGGAGGGAAATTGCCAGTGATGGTGGCAGGAGATGCTGGGTCACAGGGTGTTCTCGGGGATGCAAATGAATTATTCTCTAGCTGCCTGAAGTCGGTGAAGTTTATCCTCACCTACTTTATTTACCTCCTTTCTCTGTCTCTTAGCCATGGCAGCATCTCAAAGCTTTCAGGGTTTCTCAGGCAAAGCAGGAGGGGAGGATTTGAATTTATCTGAGGAGAAGACACTCCACAGCCAAGTATAATCCACACCTGGAGGCAAAAGGAGAGGAGTTCAGGGCTGGCCCTGGGCACCCGGGACGGGGATGCTTTCCTGAGGGTGGAGAGTTGTGGGTGGGCTGGCACCAGCCCAGGCTGCTCATGTGGGTGAAGCTCCTGCTGAAGATGCTTGGAGCTACTTCTGCACATCAGGGGCTGCTCTGAGGAGGGGATGCAACCAGGGCAGGCTCCCGGGCACCTGGGGAGGGCAGGCTCTGCTGCCAGACCTGCCACCCGGGCACTGGGACCCTCCTGGCACGTAGCTGGAACAAGGCATGGAAGGTTGAGTGTGTCCCCTCTGAGCTGGGCTTTTCCTGGGGCAGGTTGGTCCCGTATGGCTTGTGTTTGGGGGGGATTGGAAAGAGGAAGGTGTGATGGGGAGGAAAGTCACAGGAAAGCTGAATTCTCCATGGAGCAGCTCCGTGTTTGGGAGGGAGCTGCTGGCAGGCGTGGGGACATGTAAATATCTGTGCTTGGATCCCATTTCACGGGCTGGTGATCTCGCTGTAACACCAGAGATGTGGCTCTGAATACACAAACAAATGTTTCTACAAGATAATCATGTCCTGTTTATGCAGCTCTGCTGGGAGCAGAGGAAGCTCTGACCACCCCTCATCCCAGGGCACACTGATGCTCCCAAGGAATCACAGACCTGAAGGTATCTGGTCCTGGAGCTGTGCCCTGAGCTGTGGGAGGGCTGGGGCTGGCAGTGCTGCCTGTCCCCTCCCTGACCTGCATTTCCACCTCTTTGAGTCGTGTTCCCTGAGCTGCCCATAGCTGAAATGTGAACTGCTGAGGTTTCGGGAAGAAAATTAGCATTGCAGAAGAGCTGGGGTTGGAGAGGAGCTCTGGAGGGCTCTGCTCCAAGCTCTTCTCGAAGCTGGACTAACTTTAAAGTTGGCTCAGCTGGCTCAGGACCAGCCCTGCTGAGTTTTGAACATCTCTCTCCCAGGCTGGAGATTTCTCAGCTCCTCTGGGTGCCTGGTTCAGGGATTGGTCACTCTCAGGATGAATAATTTTTCCCTTCCTGCATCCTCTGCCTGTTCCTCTTGTCCTTTCACTTGTGCATCCAGGAGGAGGCTGAGTACACCTCACTCATCAGGTAGCCCAGGGCAGCAGTTAGATCCTTCCCTGCCCAGTCCCACCTCCTGCAGCTTGGCCTTGGCTCTCGGTTCCAGATAATTTTGGCAGGAATAAATGGGGCTTTGCTTCAGCCACGGAGTCAACAAGGTGCCTGGAGTCTGCTTGGTGAGAACCAGCAGCTCTTGGCTGGGGGGAGGTTAGTGCAATGCCTCCTGGAGGTAAAGCACTTGGAGGAGTGGAGAAGCACCCAGATGTGTCTGAAAATGTCATTTTTGACCAATTGATGCTGCTTGTGCAAAGGAGCAGGTGTTAAACAGGTCTCACTAAATGTGTTTTCATCACTGGACACTTGCTTACAAGTGGCCCAGTGGAAAGGTCCAGTCTGGCCATTGAAACCATTCCAACCACTCAGTCCTTGCAGCCAGATTTCCAGTGATGGTCTCCATCCCAGGTTGCACCATCAGGTCCCTGGCTGCAGTTGCCCTGCTCTCAGACCATTGCTGTGTCGCTGAACCCCCTCCCAGGGGGCAATAAGTCAACAGCTAATTTATTTATTTGGTTTTGTAACGTTTCTTTAACAAGAGGGTTTTTTAAGAAAGGTCTTTTGGAGACATTTCTCTGTCTTCAGTGGATAGTTCTGCTTGTTTGCTGCTTCAGCTCTGGCTGAGGTGGAAATGCTGTGTCAGGGGCTTCCCAAGTGGGGTTTGCCCACCCCTGCTCCTGCCAACACACACGGTCCAGCCTTGGTTCTTCTGCCACTTCCCTCTTGGCTGCCTGCTGAGGGTTTATATCAGAAATTTGAGAATGCTGAGGCTGGAGCTGTCAAGGTGCCTTGGTTATGGGAGGCCAGGTTGGATGGGGCTTTGAGCAACCTGGTCTAGTAGGAGGTGTCGCAGCCATGGCAGAGGGATTATAATAGATGATCTTTAAGGTCCATTGCAATCCAAACCAGTCTCTGATCTGCTTTCCCTCTGGCTGGGCTGAGCAGCCCCTCGTGGGGATGTATTTCTGGTGGTGGGTGTCTCTGTATGGAGAGCACTGAGTCCGTGTCAGGGTTTGCTGAGCTGCACAATGTTTGCTAACAGGGTGTTGATGCTCTGTGGTGGTTGCCCAGAGTGGAACGTGACATCTCTGAGCCTTCCCCTGGCAGTAACCAAGCTCTCAGAGCTGGGGTCCAAGCACCCAGCCTGCCTGGGTGTCCATGCCCAGCATCCCTGTGTGAAGATGGTCTCTTTTTGGGTGTAGTTTGCTTGAGTTGTTCTCCCAGGACCCGTCACACAGCTCTGTGGGGTTGGCACTTCTCACATGCCATTTAACCCAGGCATTTCTTCCCAGCATAGCAGCAGACCCACTCCTCTGGGTGGGGACAAGCCCCACAGCACCATAACCCAGCCAGGGCTCAGCTCTGAGCTCCCTCCTGCAGGTTTGGGGTGCGTGTCAGTGTCTGGTCCCATATTTGTGGTGCCCATCTCTCAACTCCCTGTCCCCAGGCACAGGTTGGCAGCGAGGGGGTGGGTGCAGGTAGCCCAGGGCTGGCAGTGCCACAGACGGGCACCTGAGGGGAACAGGCTGGGTTTGGGGAGCTCTGAGCACTCCTCCCACGGCTGCTTGGTGAGGTGCCAGAGCTGCTGAGAATCTCAGTGCCCTACATAGGCACTGACATGTAGACAAGGCTCCTAACCTAAGGATGCTCCACTCGAAACTTGGGCTTGTGCTCCGTTTATTTTAGGTCTCTCAACCCCAATCAGGTCCCATCAGGGCATGAAGATGAGCACGTTCCTCCTCCTCCTCCTCCTCGAGTGGAGGTTCTCCTGCTGGTGGTGGGAGCGTGGTGCCAGCCACGGCCATCCTCTGAGTGGGCACAAGCTGCCAGCCCAGCCATCGGGGTTGTGTGGGCCTGTGATGGAGCAGGGGCTCACAGCCCACCTCCAAACTTCTGCAGAACCTTCCTCTGCCAGGCTCAGCTGCTCGGTGTGGCCGTGAGGACTCTTTGAGCTCGTTAGGAAAGGCTCAGAGATGTGCGTTAGGGCAACCTCAGCATCTGTAGGACCTTTTTGCCCAGCACCCGGGCTTGGCAATCCTGGCAATCCCATCCCTCTGGGAGAGCCAGAACTTTCGGGAAGTGATTTGCAGGCAGTGCCAGGAGCTGCTGGGCACAACTCGTCTGGCTGCAGCGGGCAAGGCTGCGGCTTTGGCACTGCCCAGTGTTTGTTTTTAACTGTGTGGTTTAGTTGTGATGTGTCAGCACCAGTGTGGGCAGCAGGACCAGGGACATGGTTGTGTCCCTGGACTGGGCACTGGGGAGGCTGCACCTTGAATTCCGGGGTCAGGTTTGAGCCCCGAGCTCCAAGGAGGGCGTTGAGGGGCTGGAGTGTGGCCAGGGAAGGGCAACGAAGCTGGGGAAGGGTCTAGAGCAGGAGTGTGGTGAGGAGCCAGCTGAGGGAGCTGGGGGGGTTGAGCCTGGAGAAAAGGAGGCTCAGAGGAGACCTTTTCACTCAACAACTCCGTGCAAGGAGGTTGGAGCCAGGTGGGGAAGGAACAAGCAACAGGACAAGAGGAAACGGCCTCAAGTTGCACCAGGGGAAGTTTAGGTTGGACATGAGGAAAAATTTCTTCCCTGAAAGGGTTGTGAAGGGCTGTACCAGGCTGGGCAGGGCAGTGGTGGAGTCCCCATCCCTGGAGGGGTTTCCAAGCCATGGAGATGTGGTGCTGAGGGACATGGGTTAGTGGTTCCCTGGCAGTGCTGGGTTAGTGGTTAGACCAAAACAATTCTATGACTCTAAGAATGCCAAGGAGAACCACGTCTGTGATTAAAGAGCCCCTCGAGGTGCTGCTGGGTGGGGAGGAGGCAGCTGAGCTCACGCTCCAACGTGGTGCCTGCACAACAGGCTCTGCTGCTGGGGAGGGTTTGTTCCTGTGACATTTCTCCAGCCATCAGGCAACTGTCAGTGGCCGCCTGGAGCAGTCGGTGGCTTTTTTGGGTACCCAGCTTCTGGAGGGCTGGAGTCTCTTCCCTTGGCTGGGGATGTTGGCTGCCCTTGCTGGTGCTGAGCACGCACAGGTTCGTGAGCAGGATCCATGCATCTCCCTCTCCCCTTCCTCTTGCTCCTTCCTTCTCCCCCTTTACTTTCTTTTTTCGTCTCCTCCCATCTGTCCTTCTCACATCAGGCTATTCTGGGGGATGAGTTTCTCACTGTCAATATGGTAGCAACCGTGGTGCATCTTATGTCTTAGAGGATGAACACGGCTCTGGGAAGCCTTCCCAAGCCAGTTACTTTGCTTGGTTCATCCTACCCCCACCACCTTGCCCCTGTCTTGGAGGTGTTTCAAGACTGGGGGGCTAAAAAGTACTAAATCTGCCCTTTCTGCTCCACCTCAGAGTCTCGGAGCAGGAGAGAGCCATCAGGTGTAGTGCTCTTTAGTCCTGGTCTCAAACCAAGCCTTGCAGGTGATTATTAAGCAGCCTGCAGCCAAGTGTGATCGTGGCAGGTCATTACTTCTGCCTTTGAAACTTCCAGGGGCTCGGAGTGAAGGCAGGATATTTTTTTTCATTTGGAAGTAATAGGAACTGCAGGACCCAAAGTGCACTTTTAATACCTTTCATTTAGCAAAACACCTCCCAGAAGAGCCAGGAGGCAGCGGTGAAGACGAGGAGATAGGGATGGAGTGGGTCTGTGTGAGCTCACATGAGCTGCCCCGTGCTGTGCTGTGCTCTCCTCCTTCAGAGCATCTCTGAGCACTTGAAACAGCCTCAAATTATCTGCATGAGGCAGGTGAGCTACATGCTGGCCAAGGGAGATTCTCCTCCCCTTTTACTCTGCTCCAGTGAGGCCACATCTGGAGGATTGAGTCCAGTTCAAGAGAGACAGGGAACTACTGGAAAGAGTCCAGTTGAAGCTCCAAAGATGCTGAGGGGATGGAGCATCCCTGTGCCCAGGAAAGGCTGAGAGCCCTGGGGCTGCTGAGCTGGAGAAGAGAAGCTGAGAGGGGATCTGATCAATGCTGATCAATAGCTAAAGGGTGGGGGCAAGAGGCTGGGGCCAGACTCTTGTCAGTGGTGCCCAGGGACAGGACGAGGGGCAACGGGCACCAAGTGGAACCCAGGAGGTTCCATGTGAGCAGGAGGAGAAAGTTGTTTGGGGTGAGGGTGTTGGAGCCTGGCCCAGGCTGCCCAGAGAGGTTGTGGAGTCTCCCTCTCTGGAGAGATTCCAAAGGGGGCCTGGACACGATGAGCTCTGGGTGAGCTGCTGGAGCAGGGGGGCTGGATGAGATGATCTCCAGAGGTCCCTTCCAGCCCCACCACACCGTGGTTCAGAGGCAGGACAGGGTGAAAGGGTGGCTGCTCAGGCAAGAAGCTCCTGCACAGCGTGGGTGGGCAGCTGATTGCTCCCCCTTGTACATAAGCAAAGCTTTTTTGGTGGCTTTTGTTCTAATAATAAGTGCACCATTATCTCTTCACCTTCTAAACCCTTTCCACTTTGTAAAGGGCTGCAGCTTGAAAGGCAATGACAGCCCTGTCTCTGCAGCACTGAAGTTTCTCCCTCCTCTGCTCTTCTCCTTTCTCTTCCCTGCTCTGCTCCTCTTTCCCTTGGGGAGATGCTTCTTGCAGCAGCCAGGAGCTCAGCATCGTGGTTTAATGGTTTGTAGGGCCAAAAGGGTTCTGCTGATCCCCACCAGCACTTAACCTGGATTAAAGATCAGGTCAGGGATGCTGCAGAGTCCCCAAAGGCTGGGGGGGAGTTTGGGAGCAGCAGCCAAGGGAGGATGCTTGGGCAGCCCCTGGGGTGCAGGGTTGGCAGCTCTGCTCAGGCTGGGCTTGCACTTGTAAGAAGTTTTGGGTAGCTGGAAAACGACCGTTTTCCAGACAAGAATTGGGGGGATTTTTAGTTTTCTTTAAAAAAGAAAAATCCTTTTTTTTCCCAGCATTTAGACTGTTTATGAGAAGTTGGGTGGGAAGCAGGGAGGGTTCAGTGTGGCATTGACATAAAGCACTTCATTCCTTCTGAAGCCCAGAGCACTTTTTTATGACTATTTTATCACAGATTGCCCCAAGCCACTGCTGGGGAGGTTTATGGTCTGTCCATCACTCTGGAGTCCCTTTTATTCGTGGTGCTTTTTGGGAGAGGGATGCTGATGGGGACAAACTTTTTAGCAGGGTCAAGGGGTGATGGTTTTAAACTAAAAGAGGGAGATTTAACTAGAGAGAAGGATGAGATTTGTTGATGAGGGTGGTGAGAGCCTGGCCCAGGTTGCCCAGAGATTCTGTGATTCTATTATTCTGTGTTTATTCACCTTGCCTGTCTGGGAAAGGTGTCCTGGGAATGGTCCCTGCTCATCCTGGTGCTCCAGGAGTCATCCAGTGATGCCAGAACTTCAGGCTTTGCAGGACCCCATCGATCTGTGTGATTAAATGTGCCCTTGCTCTTTGGTGTTTGTCTGCTTGGGGAGCTGCAGCTGAAATAAGTCCCTGTTCTTTCCCTCTCCCTGGTTGCCAGCTGGCAATATATTAGGAGAAAACCAAATAATTGGCTGTTTCTTTCCCCTAAACATCTCTGTGAGGCACAAAAGGCTCCTGTGCAAAACCAAACCGTGAGTGGAGGGGCTTGAAGAGAGAAGCTGGGCTGGTGGAACTCCTTCCCAGGGCTGCCTCTGCTTTGCAGCTGGAGAAACTCTGGGTTGTTTGTCATTAATCACTGCTCCAAGGGACAGGGCAGCTGATAGACCCACCTCGGGGCTTATGGCTGGGAGAGGTGGCCCGAGAGACCACTTGGATGGGAAGTGGCTGCTGGATGTGGAGCTGAAAATGAGCAGAGGGGGAAGGTGACAGATCAACAGCTTGATTTCTGCAAGTGGGTTATTTGTGGGCAAGGCAGGGTGTGCAGCTCCGGGGGCACAAACCCCTGCTGGGGGTGTTGGGACCCCCTCCTTGGGGGCCAGGAGCCTGCAGAGCAGAGGTGGGAGCTGTCCCCATGAGCATCCCCAGCCCCTCAGCCCCCCCAGCAGCTCCCTATGGAGGGTTCACCACCAGATTCACCCCGTGTGGGACACGGGGCTGCGTGGGAGCATCTTGTCTAGACAGAGCATCTCCACAGCCCCCCCTCCCTGGCTCCTTCCCTGGGGGCCTCCAGCATCTCTCTCCCAAGCTGAGCATCCCCTGTGGGTCTCCTGGGTGTGACGTGGGGGGACGTTGGTGTCACCAGGGTGGTGGCTGCAGCTGGTGGAGCTTGTGCTCTCTGCAGGGCCAGGAGATGAGCTCCTCCCTGCAGCTTCCACCCAGATAATGAAAGGGGAGTAGTGAACTAAATCATGTTGCAGGGAGGCTGCTCTGCCTGGTCTGGTGGTAGCTGAGGGATGAGCTGGCTCTCCTCTGGAGTGGCATTTTAATTGAAATGGGAATTTATTGCTTTTATTTAGTTTGAGCTGTGCTGGAGCACTGTGGATTCGTAAAGCACAAAGGAAAATAGGAGAAAAGCCTTTAGGAGCTGCAGCTGCCCCCTTTGCTTTGATTGTGTTGCTGGAGTGCCCAGGCTGGTGTTAAATAAGGAGAGGAAAGAGGGATTGATGCTGGGGGGGGGGCTCCAGCTCAGGGGACAGGGACTCGTGGCCATCCCTGGGGATGGATATGTCTTGAAGGGAGGAAAAATTGAATTTTTCCCTTTGCAGCTCCAATTGCTTTGTTTATAGCACTGTGCTGCTCTCTGTCTATGGGATGTACAGTACACAAGCACAATTCCTTCACCTCCCACCCACTCTTGTACATCTTTATGTTCTTTCTCTCCCTCCTCATATTACCCCCATCATTCCTTTCTGTTCTTTTATTATTATTATTATTTTGTGTGTGTGTGTTTCCCTTCTCTGGTCATCACCTGTGCCTGTAAAATCAGCTCTGGGAAGGTGTGCGTAGAAGAAACTCAATGTCAGGCTCCTAAAAACCCCCCAACCAGCATCTTTCAAGATCTAATTTCTCCGCAGAACGTGTGGCACTGGCTTGAGACAGAGCAGCAACGCCATTAAATAAACCCCCAAAACCCATAAAAAGTGGTTTTATCTGTGGCACCCACTCCTTAAAGGGGCTGTACACTGGCAAAGCCACCAGAGCATCAGTGGGGACACCTGCCAGGCGTGGTGCAGCCCCAGGCTGGTGTTGATGTTCCCCATCAGGGCTCTGGCTGCCACGCTGGTTTCTGCCCAGCAGCTTTCAGCCTCCCTCACCTCCTGTGCTACTCTTGCCCTGTAGGCATCACGCCGAGGACTTCAGCATGGACTCCTCCTTCTCACAGTAAGTTCACCTCATGCGTTGCCCCTGCGGGGAGGGGGCGAGAGCCGCCGTGGTGGCCCCGGTGACCATCACTCCTCCATCGGGACGAGGCAACCACGTCCTTCAGAGAGAACCCCCTTGTGGTTTGGTGGTTGTGTGGGGCGTGTGTGCGTGGTGGCTTGTGAGCCAAGGGCTTTGGGGTAGATCTCATGACTTTAAATCAGTGATAGATTATTCTGATGAGCACAAGGTTGGTCCTTCACCACTCTTGGCACCAAGGAGTTGTGTGTGGGACCAGCAAACCCTTCTGAAAGAGCCAAGGTTCCCACCAGGGGAGGACTAGCTGCCCTCAGGGACAGTCAGGTCTCCCGGGGGAGAAGTGATATCCTTGGCAGCAAATTGGTGATTAGCCATTAGTGAGGAGCTCCATGCGCAGACTCTAATTAAACAATCCAGATTCATCAGCAGAAGCAATTAGAGGAGCAGACTCATGAATGTCAATCTCCAGTGTTGCAAAACAAATAAGCCAAACAAAACACAGTGTGTTGCTCCATTGCTTCTCCTCTTTCGGGGCTTTAATCTTTATTATTAGTATTATTAAGAGCAAGCAATGCTGCTGCCCAGCCATGAGCAGCGTGGGGCCAGGGCTGGGGCTGGGCTGTGCATCCATGAGGCTGCTGAGATCTTTGATGGGCAACAGCAGAAGATGACCTGGGGGATGAGTGTGTCCTTGCCCAGCATCTTCTTAGCAGGGCCTGTTGCGATGGGATAAGGGGTGATGGTTTTAAACTGAAAGAAAGAGATTTAGACTATATGTAAGTTCACTAGTGGTGAGAGCCTGGCCCAGGTTGCCCAGAGAGGTGGTTGATGCCCCATCCCTGGAACCAGACACTGGAGCAGCCCTGGGATGAAGGAGCATGTCCTGCTTCACCCCAGAGCCAAACTCATGGTTTTGGGACCATGGGGTGCTGCTGACCCCAACCATGCATCACCACCCCTTGCTCTTTGGTGCTGAGGGCTCTTGCATGGAGAGATCTTCATCTCCAAGCCCCAAGTGCATCCCCGCTGCCTCCACTGCTCCGTTTGGTGCCTGGCAATGAGCTCTGCAGCTGATGACTGCAGTTGGAGAGGGATTAGAGCTGCCTTCAGGGAACGAGGGCTTGATAAAAATCCCATTTCCATTGCAATGTCCTCCCTAATGAAAAATAAACCCAGGAAAAAAGAACTTCAGCAGCAGATTTCTTCCTTATCACTGTGGATTCCTGAGGCTTTCCCAGCAGCGTGTGTCAGGGCTGGTCACCCCTGGCCCAGCAGAGATGTTGTGCCCTCCGTGTGGTGCCTTCTGCCCTGTCTTTAGCCCACTGAGCACTTGCACGGAGGAGTTCAGGGCATCATTTATCTCGTGGGGCAAGATGAGTGCCCCTGAGGACTGGCCTGGGAAACCAGCCTTGGTCTTGGGCAGGGTTTTTGCAGAAGCAGCTGCTTGGAGCTTGCTCTTTGTCCACAGAAAATAGAGTTGCAGTGATAGTGCTGGAGCCAGGATGACATTACCTGGCACCCAGCTGGGCTCCATTCTCTGCAGAGGGGTTGGCAATGTCACTCCTTCCTCTGGGCACAAACCACACTCCGTAATAAACCAGGAGATGCTGTTTTGCTGATTTATTCCTGTGGTAAGCACATGAAATCTGGAAGAAACAAGTTTTTGAGCTGGTCCTGGGGCAATGCTGGTTCCCAGTGCAGTGTGTATTGGTGTGGGATGTTTTGGTGTTCATCATTCAGGGGATGTCTTAATATGTGCTCTGCCCAGAGCCTGAGCAGCTCAGCAAACTCATTCCTGGTGCTGTCTCAGAGTGTTCCACCAGGGAACCTGGCTGAGGGACAGAGCTGGTGGGAGCAGCCACCTTCCCATGGGGCTGTGACGGTTTTGTGGTTGCCCAGAGAGGTGGTTGGTGGTTGTGACGGTGCCTTGGTGGTTGTGATGGTGCTGTGGTGGTTGTGATGGTGCCATGGTGGTTGTGACAGTGCCGTAGTGGCTGTGATGATGCTGTGGTGGCTGTGACGGTGCCATGGTGGCTCTGATGGTTTCATGATGGCTGTGGTGATGCCATGGTGGCTCTGATGATGCCATGGTGGCTCTGATGATGCCGTGGTGGCTGTGCTGGTGCCCATGAGAGGCTGATACAGGACCTGCTGAGCACCTCAGGGCTGTGATAATCCGTGGGCATGACCTGGGAATCAGGAGAAGAGAAGCAGCTTCAGTATTTTACCTCCTAAGGGATGTGGGACAAGAGTGAGCCATAGAAATCAGGCATATCTCCCTCATCTGCAATGCTTGACCTCTCAGACCATCCAGACTGTCCCACTGGTCTCTCCAGTGCTCTCACGTACCTCCCAGGCACTGAATCCTGCCCTCCAGGTCCCAGCCCTTCCTTCTGGAGTTCTCTGAAGCCATTTCCCTGCACACTTGCTGGTGCAGCCTTGTGGAAACCCACAACCTTCCTCCTTTGAGTAATTGTTCAATTACTGCTTATTGAGCACGGGGGGAGCCTGTTCCTTGTCTCTCTCCTTGGCAGGCACCCAGGTTCTCTACACACACAGCCCTACAGCTACTGCCTCTTGCCATCCCAAACCCCTGCCCGGGGAGCAGCTCATTGTGCCAGGAGCTCTAGTGGGAAGGGCTGTGGCTGCTCCTCATCCTCTGCTCACCCTGGGATCATCTGGGATGGCAAAGGCAGAGATCACAGAGGTGGGGTCCAGTTTGCAAAGCTCACCCCTTGTACCTGAATGACTGTTACCAGCAAGAAAACGATGGGGAAAAAAAGGAAAGAACATTTCTGAGGCAAATCAGGAGGGCTGGCAGGAGATGTGTCTGTCTGGGTTGTCAGCAGGTACCTGAGCCTCAAGCTGGCTGGTCTATGATTTATCTGGGAAGGACCTTCTGGTGGCCTTTCAGTACTGAAATTGGCCTGCCAGAAAGATGGGAATGGACTTTTTAGCAGGGTCTGTTGGGACAGGACAAGGCGGGATGGTTTGAAACTAAAAGAGAGAAGATTTAGAGTAGGCATAAGGAAGTTTTTACACTGAGGGTGGTGAGACCTGGCCCAGGTTGCCCAGAGAGGTGGTTGATGCCCCATCCCTAGAAACTTTTCTTTAATTCCAGGCTTGGCTACAGCCACGTTTCTCGGGTATTTACCCCGTGTGGTTTTGCAGGGAGGATGTAGAGAAGTCCTCCAGGCTGAGCCAGAGCAAGGGGATGAAGCTGGGTCTCATTTGAGATGATGCTGCCTTGACAGAGGTGGGTGTTGGCAGCCACCAGATTGCAGAGACTTCGGGTTTGTTTGGGGCAAAAAAGTCTCTGAAGAGTCTCGTTTTCATCCCACTACAAGATGGGGGAAGTTTCTTGAGAAATTTCCTGGAACAGAACAAATTTCCCACCCAGCCAGGGTGTGAGAGCAAGGACTGGAGCTGCAGAGAGAGGCTGAGATTTCTCCATGTCTTTAAAGAGCTGGATTTGTTTGACAAAACCCCTCTCGTGGCACAAGGTATCTATTACAAACCAGAGCAGGAGCACTGTGGGAACCCAATCCCTTCTCTGGAAAGCAGCAGGGCAGCTCTGGGCAGGGTTAGCAGCTCACTCCCTTGGCTGCCCAGTGAATTCTGGAGCCATCTCAGCTTTCAGGCCATTCCCAGCAGCTGTCACATGCTGCAGGGACCGGAGGGGACCTGCCTGTGCCTGGCTGCCCATGTAAGTCTGCTGGGGGCACAGAGCTGGGGGGTACATCTCTGTCCCCCCCCATCCCTGCCTCTGCCACCCCCCAGGGCAGCCCCTGGGCTGCTGTTTTTCGTGGTTTGCTTGTCTTTAAAGGGAACGTGTTTATTCCAGCTGCCTGGGGAAGGTTTGGGTGTGGAGCCAGGGTTGCTCCTGGGTGTCTATTTTCATGCCAGGCTGTGCTCATCCTGGTCTTGCAACCTGCACTTGCCTGAACAAACTATCGTGTCCTTTTTTGGGGAGCTTATCATCTTAGAACAAATTGCCTCTAATCTTAGATTAATAAAGTACAATAAATAACCGAGGCAAGAAAATGAAATTGCTCAGGCATTATGAAGTGCATAATAGCTGTAATTACACTTCCCAGCAAAGGGCTTGTAACTAAACTTGTACTGTGATGATTATCTGCAGGGCCAGGGAGGTTCGGGCAGGGTGAGGGGGGGACAGTGATGTGGTGTCTGCTCCCTCCCCACAGAGCATCTGCTGCCTGCACCCCTGGGTGCTGCCCGGGCTGGGCTGGCACCATGGGAGGGATGCTCGGCTGGCAGGAGGGATGCTCAGGTTGCAGGAGGGATGCTCAGCTGGTGGGAGGGATGCTTGGACAGTGGGAGGGATGCTTGGTTGTCAGGAGGGATGCTCAGCCATGGCAAGGGGGAAGGGACAGTCTGAATGGACCCACTTGGCTGAGCTGCTGTCAAGGCAGAGCCTGTTGGGATGTGTGTTTTCGGGTGGTGATGCAGGCAGAGTTTAGCTTGGGTTTTGTGTGAAGTTAACTTCTTGACAACAAAATTAAAGGGTACGTGTTAGATGAGATCATCTCCTGGAAATGGAGCAGGAGCTTTGATACTTGCTGGTGGTGTCTGATTGCCTGGTGAAAGGAGTCACTCGTTGAGCTGTGGGGTGGCTCTGGGGTGCTGGGTCAAGGTGGTGCCTGCAGAGGAGATGCCAGCTCTGGAGAGGGCTGTCAGGCCATGGCAGGACCTTGGTCCCCATCATACCAAGCCCTTGTTCTGCCCTCCCTCATCCTGTGTGGGACCACCACCCCATGCTGGGTGCTGGGGCTCAGTGGGGTGGTGGGTGCAGGGTCCCATCCAGCTCCAGAGACTCATCCCAGTCAGCAGCAAGGGCAGATTGTCTGCACAGGACCACATTCTCTCTCCATGCTTCTATTTCTCCATCTCTTTACAGTGATAAATACCCTCTTTCTCCCCCCAGCCCTGCTTCAGTTGCTTTCCAAGCGTTCCCTCTCCCCGCAGCTGTTATGACGGATGAGTCCACGGGCTGCTCTGTCATAAAAACTTAGATATCCCCTAATCATTCAGCTCTTTTACCCATCAGCATTTATATTCATAGTCTCGAGGTGGGCTGCAGGGCTATAGATCAGCAAACCATCTGTCTGGAGACAGAGATTTATGGTGCTGTTTGTTCCTTGGGTATGGGGGCGAATGTCTGGGAGAGGAATCGTGCTCCCTGGAGTCTCCCTCTCCTCGGAACTCCGGATCCTCGGGGACTCTGATGAATGGGGTGCCCAGAGCTGAAGATTGGAGCTGAAGGCCAGTTCCTATCCCTTCCTGGGCATTGTTAATAAGGAGAAGGAGCAATTAGCTTGTGTGATACAGTGTCGTGAGCAGTTGTGGCAGCTGATTTATGCCCTGGCAGAGATAAATTGTTTGCCAAGGCTGGCTCTGGAAACGGTTCATTTTAACACACATTAGAGCTGTGCGTACGTAGCTCTGCACTTAGGGCTGCTTGCTACTAGGACTGAGCCAGGGCTTGTAAAGTCTTCTGCTCTCCCCCCTTCACTCCCTGTCCTTGGTCCATGGTCCCAGCAGGGTCCATGGTCACCCACCCTCCTCACTGCCCCCTTCTCTTGGCAGCAGGTTCGGTGCAAACCCCTCCTTGGCTACCCTCCCTGTCCCTTAGGCTGGTCCCCATGAGCATCAGAGGAGATGCAGGCTCAGCTCCCCTCCCTGCCACTGCAGGGAGATGTTTGGGGTGAAACCCCACAGCTGCCACCATGGGTGCGTTTGTAATTTAGGTTTTCCTCCCTTGATGCTATGGAACGTCCTGGTGAGGAGGGATGTGCTCACATCTCCACGGATGGGATTGCTGAGCACTGCCAGCCCTTCCTGGGCATCCTTCCCCTTGGCCTTGTAGCAAGCACAAATGCCAAATGTCTTAGCAGAGATTGTCCCTCTGAGGCTCTTGGTCACTGTCACCTCTTTAGGGAGCTGCTCAGGGTGTGATCCTGCCAAGGGACCCAGGCAGGACACGGGGTCTGCAGAGGACACACCTGCAGGTGGGCAGCAGGAGCTCGGTGTTTAATTCCCAGTTAAAGCTCCTGATTTCCTTCTTCTCCAGCATTGTTGATGGGGACAAGGTGACCCCACAGTGTGGAGCCCCTCAGCTCTCCCCACAGCAGCTCTGGAGCCACAGGGGCTCAGATGGGTGCATCTCACCCACTCCCTGGGCTGCACCCAGTCCAGGCTGTGCTGCTCCAGCAGAGTTATGGAGATGCTGAAGGATGAGCTCTTGGAGCAGCTCAACCACCTCCAGCCTGTCACCTGGTCCCTGCCAGGCAGCTCCTGGTAGGTCCCCACCACATCATTCCAAGGGAGATCAACCCCTGGCAGAAGCAGGCAAAGTTTGACAGCCTGTATAAATTTTATCCCAGCTATCACACCTGAGGTGGTGGGTTTACCTCTGTGCATTTGCTTTTTTCCACTTAAGAACCCTGTAAATGAAAAATCTGACTTTTCAGCCTCCTAAGGAAGCCTGTGAGAAGCCCTGAGGAGCTCTGCAGGGTGTGCCACGCTTGTTAGACACCAGGAGTCAGGCTGGATGTGAGATGCCAGAGGGTGCTGCTGGGTACCAGGATGAGGGATTCTTATCAAACCCCTTCCCAACTTGCTGCCCAGCCTGCTTGGCATTAACCCTCAGTAGATATCTGTTCATCCCTGTGTTGTCAGAACAAGTGGCAGCTGCTTTCCACTATATCAGAGCTTGGGTGGCATGTTTGGCTGGAGCCAGCACCACGTGGGCACGGGGCTGGCACAGAAAGGGGTGGGGGGTTTAATGATGGTCGCTGTGAATCTGCTCACCCTGGACTGTGCCTCAGCTTGGGGACATGGCTGATTAATGACACCTTGATGACCTCTTCTGAGCAGTTTGAAGAATAGTAATAATAGTAGCACTCACTTAAGAGACTTGTTGAATACAGTGAAGGAGGGGAAGCAGCTCATTCATTGCACTTAACTCCATTATCAGCTGCAAGAGTAATGAGCAGACGTTGTCTTGCTCAGAGTCCAAAGGAGAAGATCCCTTTTCTCCTGCCTTTATGTAATTTATAACCCTGCCTGCTGTGGGTTTGTAAAGGGCTGGGGGTGTTTATAAAGTCATAGAAGGGCTCGGTGGCAGGTGAGCTGAGCCAGGACCAGGTTTTCCTACACACCCTTAATCTGGGGGTGCTTGATCCCAGATTCCACTGACATTTGTGGGGAGGAACCCCCAGCCCTGGTGAGACTTTACCCAGTCCATACAGTCGTGGGCATCCACCCTGCGTGATGGGGACCAGTGGGAGGGCTGCTGGTGGGGGGTCAGTGATGGAGGCTGGAGGTGAAGAAGTGCCCATGATGGTCACAGCAGTGGACGGGGCATTTTCAGGTTCACCCACAGCTGCTTTGGGAGGTGACTCTCTGCCCTGGCACCTTGTCCCCAGTGCCTCTGGATGCCAAGTGATGTTGGGAATTGATCGTCAGCTCCTGGGTTTTTCTGGAATGGCCAAATGTGGTATCTTAGCAACAAAGGGAATTTTTCTCCTTTTAGATCCGATTTGGTTTTTAAGAGCTTTGGTGCTGAACGTTGCTCCTACCTGGGCAGAGCCAGGGCATGGGCACACTGGGGACATCATCCTGCTCTGCTGCAGCCCTGGAGCAGATAGAACATTGCTGGGGGACACTGCTCCAAGGCCACTGCTTTTCTGGGAGGCTTTGGACATTGTGAAGTGTGGGGGAGAGAAGTTTGCAAGTCTGATGTCAGCTGGTTGTATGTGAATGAAAGCAAAGCTCTTGACCCAAAGCCCCATGGGTCCCATTTGCTGCCTTGGTAGCTGTTGATAGGACACATCTTGGTGCTCCTGGCTGGTGGTACTGGTGATCTGGGAGCAGCTGGGAGCCTGGGGTTGAGCCTGGGGTCTGCTGTGGGCTGCTCTGGTGGGGTCATCCAGTTGGGATGGGGGAACGTGGCTCCTGGGGGACTCTGGGTCCAACCTACCACCCTTCTGAAGGACTCCTCTGGGCACTTTCCCCCCCCAGGGTGCAGGTGGAGTTCTACGTGAATGAAAACACCTTCAAGGAGCGGCTGAAGCTCTTCTTCATCAAAAACCAGCGGTCCAGTGAGTGCTGCATGGGGTGACCATCTCCTGGGAGCAACCAACCCCTGCCCAGGCTGGGAGAGCTCCATCCTCTCGGGACGAGAAGCCATTGCCATCTACTGGTGGCTGTCCCCAGCTCTGGCTGCCCAGCCAGGGCTGCTGCTGCCTCTTGGTCCTTCTCTTGGGTCTTGGCCAACTTGCTTTGGGGAGTCACATGAGGAGGAGGAGGAGGGGGAGATGTTGCCCGTCACCTTTGCTCCTTAGGGACAAACACAGCCCAGGACCCAGCTCGGATAAATTGACTGGGAACAGGGAGGGTGTTGGGAGCTGCCTGGGGGGGTGTCCAGGAGCAAATATCCCCATCACAAAGCCAACAATGCCTGTGAGGAGGTCAGTGGCTGTGGGGACATCAGGAGCAGGCTGTGGGCTCCCCACCCCTGCCTCACGCAGCCAGATTAGCCTCCACTTGACTAATGGTGTTTTTATTTTCTTTCTCTGAGATGTCATTAGCTGTCTGGAGGGAGCCTGCTCGTTAATTTATAAATCCACATTTTCTCTCCCTCCCTGCATCCCGTCGTCTCGTTAAAGAGCCCGAGTGCTGCACGACAGGGGAGCCCAGGGGGAAGTTTTTAATGAAAATGTGATGAATTCCTCACTTGTAATTTGAGTAATGACCCGAAGAACTGGCTGGGGAGGGCGAGCTGATAGAGCAGCAGCTTTTGCTGCCTGTCCCTCCTCCTGCAAGCTGGAGCCTGACCATGTCTAAGGGCTGCCTGCTAATGAGGGGGACACGCTCCAGCAGCTCCTCATCATCCTCTCGCATCTCCTGGGGCCAGCAAGGAGCTGACTCATGGTTATTTTGTTCTATATTGGTCTCCTTTCTATCTGGCACCGGGTAGGACTCAGAGAGCCTTGGGCAAAGCGTGAGGCCAACGTTTGTGTGATGCTCTGGGGCTTGGTGGGGTCCAGCAATGCTCGGAGGGGGGACCAAAGGGGCTGTGCATGGGGTACCTGGGATGTTCTACCACTATGTGCCCCTCTCTGCCACAGGCTTGAGGATCCGGCTCTTCAACTTCTCCCTGAAGCTGCTCACCTGCCTCCTCTACATCGTCCGTGTCCTGCTCGACAACCCAGAGGAGGGCATTGGCTGGTGAGTGCCACCAGTGCCACCAGGCTCCCCAGTCCACCCTGTGAGGTGTTGGTGAAGATGCACCATGGATGGGTTGGCTCATCTTTGCTGGTTGAATTGGTAGTTTAGCAAAACTTGTTGGTCCTGGTGGGTTTTGCTCACTGCTCAGACCCCATTAACAGGGAAAAGGTGGTGGAGAAATCCAGGGTCAGGTTCATTTCCATTCATTTCCATTTGTCTGGCTCTGATGCTCAGGGGTACAGCACTGGCCTCCAGACACAGGCACGAGCTCCTGATTTCATTGCCATGCAAGTATCTTCTGAATCCTGCTGCCCTTGAAGACACTTCTGCTAAGTCCCATTTAAGCATTTGGGAAGGAAACATGTTTTGCCATTTAGCTCCCCGAGGTGACAGATGATTGCATAGATCAGCTTCAGTATAAGCCTATTTTTAATATGTCCTTGCTTTGTTTAGCTCACGTACAGCGTGGGGTGGGGTTTTTTTTTTCCAAGAGCTGGGAGAATTAGCAATTTGATTTTCTCTCTGCAAAGGTTGCAGACAATTAAATACATCAGCGTGCTCCAAAAAGAGGTTTCAAACCTGTGAGGATTAAGCATAACACAGCCCACAAGGGTTTAGGGCAAGGGGAGAGCTTGGCTTTGGTGCTGCCTGCTCAGAGCCCAGCTAGGCTTGACCCAGAAGCCAAAGCTCAGCAGTTTTAGCTAATTTTAACCTGGTAATTCCCATCTGCAGCCCTATATTCGAGCACTGTGCCCAGGTTGCTCCATGCCCAGCAGGTATCAGGATTTTGCAGCATCTCTGGTACAGGCTGAAGTACCTGAGGGGGTCTTATTCTTCAGTAATAATATATATGTTTCCATATATATATGGAAAGCCCTGGCTATAGGGTCAGTGTGTGTTTAGCCCCACAGAAATGTTGTCCTGGGGTCTCCCAGCATCAGGACACCCCATGAGCCTGGGGGATCCCCCCAGCACCCCTTTTCCATCCTGCTCACCCCCACTGACTTCTCTCCTGGCTTTATCTTTCTTTTCTCTCAGCTGGGAATGCGAGAAGCAGAATTACACAGCCTTCAACCAGTCCACCAAGATAAACTGGTGAGTTGAGGGTTCCCCCAGTGCTGGGGGCTGGCTCTGCTGGGATGCAGGGATGGATGCAGCTGGTGCTGGCAGCTGCCCCTGGGCATCTTTTGGTCATGGGGCTGCTTGGGAGCAGCAGCCCAGGGTCAAATCAATTGACAAGTGCCTGTGGGTGCACCCTTGGGAATGGTTTATTCCCAGTGCAGAGGCTGCTGTGCAGTAAGGAACACCAGGACCAGTCCTATGCTGGATCCTGCATCAGTGGTGGCCTCAGGCTGGCATTGGGAGGGGGGTAAAGACACTGATCATTGGGCTACAGCATGGATCTGGTCTGAATTTTCTTTGCAGGTCACACATCTTCTGGGTGGATAGGAAAATGCCACTGTGGGCTGTGCAGGTGAGTGCCCACACCTCAGGCATGGTCGTGTAGGAGCCCAGCAGGAGCTGGGGTTTGAGCTCTGCTGTCAGAGGTCTCTGGGCATCCCCGATGAGCAACCACATGGCCCTGGGTGAAAATCCTGGGGGCCAATAGGGGAGGAAAAGCTGTAGGAAGATAAAATCACGAGGCTGGCTCAGCTCCTGGGTGCAGCTGTACCAGCAAGGGGCTGTTTCCCCCCTGCCTGGGGAATAATCCCTTGGAGGAGGGTTGAGCACCCATCAAGTTCTGCTCAGGGCTCCCTGCACGCCCAGTGCTGGTGGGTGCTCACCCCTCTACCCCAAAGGGGTGTGGGGAGAGCAGACAAACCCTGTGCCATCTGTGGCACCCACAGTTTGCTCATCACAGGGGGCAGGGGGGGCTTGGCAGAGCTCTGATTGACTGAGGATGCATCGAGCGAGGTCCCAGTGGCCTTTGTCCGTCTGTCTGTGCAGGTCAGCATAGCTTTGATCAGCTTTCTGGAGACCATGCTGCTCATCTATCTCAGCTACAAGGTAAGAGGCGTGGGGCAGGCTGTGGACAGTGATGTGCAGCCTGGCTCTGCCCCCCCAGCATGAATTCATTTCTCCTCCACTGAGCTGTCTGCAGCCAGAGCATCCCAAGAGGACCTTTGTCTGGGTGATGGCTGCTGGCTGGGGCTCTTTTCCTTCCTCATCCCCCCCTGGGCTGCTGGATGAGTGTTTGAGAGCAGAGTTGGGAGAATTATGCTTTTTTTTCTGCTTTCCCTTCAAATCAGAGCTGGTTTACAACATCTCACTGGGTTTATGGGGAACCAGGTTGACGCATGCAGAGTTTCCTAAGGTTGGGGACCTGGAGTGTTGACTCCAGCTTGTGCCAAGCTCTGCTGGCTCCAGAAGGAGCAGGCACTGCTCCAAGCTGGGCAGGGACAGGCACAGCCTGACTCCTTTGGACCAGAGCCCCTTCAAAGGGCCAAGAAAAGGAACTGTGACAAATGGCATCTTCTCAGGGTCCCTGGGACAGTTGTCAGGAGAGACTCAGACCTTGCATCACCCGCCTGGTTTGGCTGCCAATGGTCTCTGTTGGTCACTCTCACCCTCTGTCCTTGCATGAAGTGTTGGTGTCCCCTGGCTTTGGGCAGCAGCAGTGATGGGCAGAGGGATGTGGTGGCTGCAGAGAGGATTATCCCGTTTGGGAAGGTGTTATCACCTCCAGCACCTCATCTGAGCATCTCTCTGGTGTGCTCCCCCCGACTGGCAGGGTCTGCAGCAGGGCAGGAGCTTTTAAATCATCTTCTGGCAGATTTTGCTGCTCGTTTAATTATTATTTGGTTTCAATTCCTCAGGGGAACATCTGGGAACAGATTTTTCGCATTTCCTTCATCCTGGAGATGATCAACACGGTGCCATTTATTATCACAGTGAGTGAAATCTTAAAGCAGCTTGAAGTTAAGTCCTGTAGTTTTGCTGGAGAAGTAAAGAAAAATGTGTCTGGCCAAGTCGTGTTTAAAACTCATAGGAAATTATTTTTTTCAACTTTCTATGGAGTGTCATCCCCCAAACCATCCTCAATTTCAGCTGCTCTGTGGGGCCACTTTCAGTGGCAGCCTCTGCAGAGGCCACTGCTGAGTTTGGGGATGGATCCTTCCCAGCAGAGCTTAAATTTGGAGGTTTTTTTTATAAAGAGCATGGATTTTCCTGTGAGTGACTCTTGCTTTCGTAGATCTTCTGGCCTCCTTTGCGGAATCTGTTCATTCCTGTGTTTCTCAACTGCTGGCTTGCCAAGTACGCCCTGGAGAACATGATTGTGAGTGACCAGATGCATCCCACTCCTTTCACCCTGGGGCTCTCTGCCCTGGGGATGCCAAGGATGGCTTGGCTGGGAGGGGGCTCTTGCCTGACACCAGCCCTTGGGCAGGATTTTGGTGCTCTGTGTGTTGGTGGGAGGTGAGGCTTTGCCAGCTGGTGACGCTTGGCTGAGCACCTGAGCAGGAGCCCTTTGGTATCTGAGGACCTGTTGGCTGTGTATGGACAGGGACAGCCTCCAGCAGTCCCCAGGTTATGGTGCTTCAGCAGGATGAGATATTTCAGCCATTCCTACGTGCCCACTCAAGCTGTGTCTCCTGGCAGCAGAGCCTAAACCTGCTCATAGAAATTCACATCCCTTTTCAAGGGCCAAATTCTGGCCTGACCTTCATCTTGGGGCCATTGCTGGAGCCAGCAAGACAGCAGTTGATACTTGGAGAAGTATTTTACCCTCCGAGCTGATGAGAGCCCTCTGAGCCCTCTCCTCTCTCCCCAGAACGACCTGCACCGAGCCATCCAAAGGACCCAGTCTGCCATGTTCAACCAGGTCCTCATTCTGATCTGCACCCTCCTCTGCCTCGTTTTCACGGGGTGAGTGTTGCTCTTCACTCCACTGAACCATCTTCTTCATGCAGGGGAACCAGCTTTGTGTGTCCTAAGGGTGGCTGGTGGGGATGGGCTCTCACAGGGCACAGGAGAGGAGGAGGTGGGGTAGGACCTTCCCAGCTGGGAAGACCCCCAAGGTCTCCAGGTCCTGCCAGTGGGATGGCACTACCAGGACATGACGTGGTGATTTGGGAAGTTGGAGAAGGTTCTGCCCTTTAAGTGGTGTCTTCTAGCTTGTGCCAGAGGGGGTTGTGCACATTGAGGAAGGTACAACTGTTTGGAGCTGCTGGTTGGGTTGAACTCCCACGTTTTTGGTGTCTCCCCTTTGCTAATGGGACAAGTCCTGAGTTTGGGTATTGGGGGAACGACGGTGAGGATTGTGCCCCAGGTTTCCACTCCCATCCGTGGGCTTTGGGGGACCCCCTGCACCACCACCCCCAGGTCCTCCCTGCCTTGCTGCATCCCCCATCACACTGAACACAGGGAAGATCCATCCCTGTCTTAGAAACTAGTTATATGATTTGTACAGAAACTTTTGAAGAGGTGCATGTGAGGATGAGGGTGTTGGAGGGACGTGGGCGATGTGCACACAGGGGTCTCAGAGCAGGGCTGTGAGAGCTGCAGGGGCAGCAGCTTCATTGCAGGGCTCATTCACCAGGACCCATCATGTTCCCTGGTTTTGACCACGCTCTTCCTCCCACCAAGTTTCCATGGCCCCTGAGCTCGTTTGTGTAATAGACCTGCTAATTAACCAGCCCCTCTACCCAGCACGTTGCCAACAACAAGGGCATCTCTTTATGGAGGAGTCAGTGCTCATCACTGGGTACTTAGCTCTGAATTAGGCTTCTTGAATCTTCCTCTGGCTCCCTTGGTCTGGCTTTGAAGCCTGTAATGCCATTAATTGCTGGATGGGCAGGAAATGGAGCTTTTAGGCTCATGAGTCTTTGGAAATAAAGACAAGCCTTTGATGTGAGTGACTAATGCAATTGGGGGGCTCATCAGTGCTCCCTGCCCATGGACGTGCTCCTTGGCAGATGTGGCTGGGATTTGGGTCCAGGATGACTTTGGTAGCACTTGTGTTTGGCCAGAGGACTTTGAACTTGCTGGTTTGCTGCTGCCTGACCATGGGGAGGGCAGGGGCACAGGGGTGGGAGTGGGTGATGGGATGTGTCTCCTGCCTGCTGGACCATATCCCCACCATCACTGAGAGCCCTTCCCTCTGCCTGGGTCCCTCCAGAGTCTCCTTGCCACAGCCGTTTGCTTCCACAGTTTGGTTTTACTGATAGAAGGGCAGCCCTGGGGTGATGTTCAGTGTGTTGTCCATGGCATGGTCCTACTGTGACCCATCACCCAGAACCTAGACTGGCCCATGCTGAGCAACCACATCAGACTGACTCCATCTGTAGGCACCATTAGCTGAATCATTCTTGTTGGTGACAGAAATCCACTGCTGATGCTGAGAGGGTGTTACAGACACATTTCCTCCGTGGACGTGGGTGTAAGTCACCTTCTAGGGTTCCCCACTGACTTCAGCAGACACTGCCTGAACCCTGGGCTGGGGAGCACTCGCTGTGATGTGATTTTCTCCCTCCAGGACCTGTGGCATCCAGCACTTAGAAAGAGCAGGCGAGAAGCTCTCCCTCTTCAAGTCCTTCTACTTCTGCATCGTCACCTTTTCCACCGTGGGCTACGGAGACGTGACCCCAAAGATCTGGCCCTCCCAGCTCCTCGTGGTCATCATGATCTGCGTCGCCCTGGTGGTGCTGCCACTGCAGGTGAGACCTGCCCAGCTGAGGGTGGTGGGGGCTGCAGAGCCTGATGTCCCCAGCTCTCTGCCTTCCTTTGCAGTTCGAGGAGCTCGTCTACCTGTGGATGGAGAGGCAGAAGTCGGGGGGCAATTACAGCCGCCACCGAGCCCAGACAGAGAAGCACGTGGTCCTCTGTGTCAGCTCCCTCAAGATTGATCTCCTCATGGACTTCCTCAACGAGTTCTATGCCCACCCACGCCTGCAGGTGAGAACTTGACGTGTTCTTGGCCAAAGTTTGCCCTTGCTGGTGGTGAGAGCCCTGCCCAGCTACAGGGGATGTGGCAAAGAATGAGGTAAAAACCATCAGCCCAGCACTAGCCAAGTAGAGGTGACAAGTGATACCCTGTGGCCACCTCACTGTCATCTCAGTGGTGGGGCTCTCTCTGCCTGATCCACCCCGTGTCCTAGCCAGGCCTCTTACAGCAACATGGAGAGGGACCAGAGGGACTTCTTAGAGGGTAAGGATATCTTTGCTGAGTGAAGAATCTCAGACAGAAGCAGCACATGTAGTTGCTTAACCTCGGTGGGATTTACCCAGCTCTTACTGCAGTGTCCTCACATAGCAAGTGATCTTCTTGCAAATGACTGAGCCAACCCTTTCCCCCAGGAACAAGAGCATCACAGACATGGTTCAGATTTACATCCCATTCCAACACTCACATACACTTCATTACCACCACCAGCCTGGGCTCCACAGCCAGGCTTTAAAATCCTCCTCATTGCAGGAGCTGCAAGAGGCTCCTCTTTGCTGTGGACCTTCTAATTCCATAGTCAGCTCTGTCTGCAGTGGCTTTGCTGTGCAGAACAGGGTGGAGAAGCTGCTGAGGTGTTTCCCAAGACCCTTGTAGGACCTTGGAGCAGAAGCTGGGGGTGTCACTCATGGGAGCAAATATCAGAAGCCCCAGAGGAGGCAGCAAAACCCTTGCCTGGGCTCACCAGCCCATGTGAACCCCTCTCTTTCAGGACTACTACGTGGTGATACTTTGCCCAACAGAGATGGACATCCAGGTGCGGCGGGTCCTGCAGATCCCTCTGTGGTCTCAGCGGGTGATCTACCTCCAGGGCTCTGCACTGAAGGACCAGGACCTCATGAGAGCCAAGTGAGCTGAGGGACATGGTGATGGACATCCCTGCATGCCTTTGCTGGGGGCTGGCAGCACCCTGGCTGGTCCAGGCAGGTGTCCAGTTAGCTTTGCTGGCCCCTGCCATTCCTGAGGTCACTGCTCTGGTTGCAGGATGGACAATGGAGAAGCTTGCTTCATTCTCAGCAGCAGAAACGAGGTGGACCGCACGGCAGCGGTAAGCCAGGCCTGGGGATGGCCCAGGTGGACATCGTGCAGTTCTTGGGCCAGTAGGGACCAGGGTCATCACTGCATCTTGCCTCTGCATGGCAGGATGCACCCATGGGTGCTGGGTTTTGGGGAGCAGAGGGTGTTGGAGGAACCCTTGGTGAACATCTCCACAGCATCCGGGTGCTTTGCATCCTGGGGGTAGAAACACTGGGGAAAATCAGCCACCAGCCAAGTAGCTCTTGCTCTTCTCCCTGGCTAGGACCACCAGACCATCCTGAGAGCCTGGGCTGTGAAAGACTTTGCTCCCAACTGTCCTCTCTATGTTCAGATCCTAAAGCCTGAAAACAAGTTTCACGTCAAGTTTGCTGGTGAGTCAGAGGGTCTGCTCACTTCAGTGGGCTGGACTGGTCTTCCCACCACCACGGGTGTTTCCAGTGGTGCTTCCACCTTGGAGGAGTCCGTCACCTGGTGCTGAGACTCCTCCTGATTGCTGGGAGATACCTTAAGGCCATCAGCCCCTTTATGGTGATGCCTCCAGCAGTGTGGCTCTGGGATGGGTTGTGTGTGGACACACCAGACCCATGGACGTGGCAGTGGTGCCCTCAGGGAGCTGGTGTCCTCCTGGATGGTTTCCAGCCTGCATCCCTGAGTTCTGTCTCTGATGGACTGAAAGCCCTCCTAGACTGGCAGGAGGAGGAAGCACCCAGCCCCTCAACACCACCCCAAGATTAACACATCCCTGGGCAGTGCCAGTCCAGGAGCCCATCCCTCCCCCTTCCCTCTGCCTTTCCAGATCACGTTGTCTGTGAAGAGGAGTGCAAATACGCCATGCTGGCACTGAACTGTGTCTGCCCTGCCACCTCCACCCTCATCACGCTGCTGGTCCACACCTCCCGAGGCCAGTGAGTGTTGCCCTCTCCATCCCTGCCTGTCCCTGCCTGTCCCTGGGCCAGCACCAGGGGTCCCAACCTGGCACTATGGGGGGATTCCCACCCGGTCCCATCGTGGCACCGGGTGTCCCAACCTGGCACAATGGGAGGTCTCATTCTGGCACTATAAGAGATCCCATCGTGGCACTGGGGGTTCCATCCTGGCACAATGGGAGGTCCCAACCTGGCACAATGTGATGCCCCATCCTGGCATTATAGGAGATCCCATCGTGGCACTGGGTGTTCCAACCTGGCACTATGTGATGCCCCATCCTGGCATTATAGGAGATCCCATCCTGGCATTATAGGAGATCCCATCCTGGCATCGGGGTTCCATCCTGGCGCAATGGGAGGTCCCATCCTGGCACTATAGGAGATCCCATCATGGCACCGGGTGTCCCATTCTGGCACTATAGGAGATCCCGTCCTGGCATCGGGGTTCCACCCTGGCACTATGGGAGATCCCATCCTGGCATTATAGGAGATCCCATCATGGCACTGGGGGTTCCACCCTGGCACTATGGGAGGTCCCATCCTGGCATTATAGGAGATCCCATCCTGGCATCGGGGGTTCCATCCTGGCACTATAGGAGATCCCATCACGGCACTGGGGGTCCCATCCTGGCACAATGGGAGGTCCCATCCTGACACTGGGGTCCCACCCTGGTGTGCTGCTGCTGTCGTTGCAGGGAGGGCCAGGAGTCCCCGGAGCAGTGGCAGCGGATGTACGGGCGCTGCTCGGGCAACGAGGTCTATCACATCCGCATGGGCGACAGCAAGTTCTTCATGGAGTACGAGGGCAAGAGCTTCACCTACGCTGCCTTCCACGCGCACAAGAAGTGAGGGCATGGGGGTGATGGGCAGGGTCTGCATCACTGGGGGGTCAGGGCAGGGGCTGGAGGGTGCTGTGAGGTCCTTCGTGCAGGGGCAAAGCCCAGAAGGGGCTTTTCTCCAGCTGAGGGTGCCCACGTCGTGCTCCTGACCCAGGTACGGCGTCTGCCTGATCGGCATCCGGAGGGAGGAGAACAAGAGCATCCTGCTGAACCCTGGCCCACGCCACATCATGGCAGCGTCCGACACCTGCTTCTATATCAACATCACCAAGGAGGAGAACTCTGCCTTCATCTTCAAGCAGGAGGAGAAGCAGAAGAAGAAGGGCTTTGCGGGGAGAGGCAGCTACGACGGCCCGTCCCGCCTGCCCGTGCACAGCATCATCGCCAGCATGGGTGAGCTGTGGGGCTGGGGGGCAGTGGGCACACACTGATCCAGCTCCCTCCTCAGGCTTGGGGTCAGTTCCTTCTCCAGGGCTGGTTTTACTTTGCTTTTTTTTTCCTGCTCATGGCCCTGGGTTTTGCTGGAGCTCCTGGAAATCCTTTTCCATCCCTCACCCTGGTTGCACACACGCTGCTCCTTGCACCCAGGGTGCTCTCAGCAAGCTCAGATATCATCAACACTTGTGATGTCCATTACCATTAGTGATATTTGCATCAATCCCTCAAGCCCTGGCTGGAAGAATAAACACCGTTGGGCACATCCTAAATCATGTTTATGAATCACAGCCCGACCAAGAGCAGTTTGCTCTGCAGCAAGTGCTGCATTTCCACAAATCAAAGCCCCCGTGAGTCATTGTTTCCAGCTTGTATCTGGGGGGAGCAGGTTCTGGGGGGGCTGCGCTGCACGAGCAGATTATATTTCAGGCAAATAATTGATGGGTTTGTCCTCATGAGCAGCAATTTGCATAGATTATCCCCCAGCAAGCTGCAGAGCAGCATTTCTCAGTGTTCTCCTTCCACAGCTTGTTGGCAGAGGGACCTTTGGTGAAGAGGAAGGAGAGGGAGAGGAAGGGCACGAGTGCCAGTGGGGCAGCAGCTCCTGGGCTCTGCCTGCTGGGAAGCTCCTCACCTTCCTCACCATCTAAAAATCACTGGCCAAGACTCAGGTGACAGCCAGTGGGGGTTTCTGATTGTGACTTGGTGGCTCTGGTCAATAGTCCATAAATATGTTTGATATTTGGAAGCTGCTGGAGGAAGGATGGGGACACCTCTTTTGTCCTGCATGAAGATAAAGAGGTCAGTCTGTTCTCCCAAGTAATGAGTGATAGGGCAAGAAGAAATAGCCTCAAGTCCTACCAGGGGAGTTTGGACCAGATGAGCACTTCCAACCTAAACCATTCTATGATTCTATGATTTAGGGATATTAGGAAAAATTTCTTTCCCCCAAAGGGTTGTCAAGCCCTGGACCAGGATCCCCAGGGCAGTGGTGGAGTCCCCATCCCTGGAGGGGTTTAAAAGACATAGAGATGTGGCACTGAGGGACATGGTTTGGTGGCACTGAGGGACGTGGTTTGGTGGCACTGAGGGACGTGGTTTGGTGGCACGGAGGGACATGGTTTGGTGGAACTGATGGCACTGAGAGATGTGGTTTGGTGGCACTGATGGACATGGTTTGGTGGCACTGCTCCACCTCATCCCCATGCAGGGCTCAAGGGTGCGACACTTTGCTCTTCACCTCCTTATAGCATGTTCTCTGTGCTCCCTTCCCCACCATGTCCAGGTACAGTAGCCATGGACCTGCAGAACACGGAGTGCCGCCCTGCCAACAGCAGCAAGCTGGCACTGCCAGCCGAGAACGGGTCGGGCACCCGCCGGCCCAGCATCGCCCCCGTCCTGGAGCTGGCTGACACCTCCTCCCTGCTGCCCTGCGACCTGCTCAGCGACCAGTCCGAGGACGAGATGACCCAGTCGGACGAGGAGGGGTCAGCGGTTGTGGAGTGAGTTGAGTTGACTTGAGTCAAGGTTGGGCTTGAGAGCCCTGGGGCTGTTAAGCTGGGGAAGGGAAGTTGAGAGGGGATCTGATCAATGCTGATCAATAAGATAAAGGGTGGGGGCAAGAGGATGGGGTCAGACTCTTGTCAGTGGTGCCCAGGGACAGGACAAGGGGCAATGGGCACCAAGTGGAACCCAGGAGGTTCCATCCGACCAGGAGGAGAAAATTCTCTGGAGTGAGGGTGTTGGAGCCCGGCCCAGGCTGCCCAGAGAGGTTGTGGAGTCTCCTTCTCTGGACACGCTGCTGGGCCCCCTGCTCTGGGTGAGCTGCTGGAGCAGGGGGGGGTTGGACCAGATGATCTCCAGAGGTCCCTCCCAGCCTAAACCATTCTATGACTCTATGATCTTCTCTCTGCTGCAGGTACGTGAAAGGCTACCCACCAAACTCCCCCTACATTGGGAGCTCCCCGACTCTGTGCCACCTTTTGCCCGAGAAAGCCCCGTTCTGCTGCCTGAGGCTGGACAAGGTAGGACAGGGCCATGTGTGGCTGCACCTCTGGGAGGAGAACATGGTGGGGGAGTGTCCACGAGCCACCTGCTCTGCTTCCACCACACAGGGCTGCAAGCACAACAGCTTTGAAGATGCCAAAGCCTACGGGTTTAAGAACAAGCTGATCATCGTCTCGGCAGAGACGGCTGGGAATGGGCTCTACAACTTCATTGTCCCCCTCCGTGCCTACTATCGGTCCCGCAAAGAGCTCAACCCCATCGTGCTGCTGCTGGACAACAAGCAAGTACTCTTCCATGGATGTCCTTCATCACACCACCCTGTGCTTTCATGCCACGGGGATGGGAGCGTGGGGCCATGGCTGATGGGTACCTCAGCTGATGGTGGCCCTGGGGACTCCTGTGTGGGTTTTTAGCTCTGTCTTTGCCCCATGGACTTGCTGAACCACCTTGGTCTCTGTTACTCTTCCTCCAGGCCTGAGCACCACTTTCTGGAAGCCATCTGTTGTTTCCCCATGGTTTACTACATGGAGGGCACGATTGACAAGTAGGTGTTTCCACCTGTGGCTGTTGTTATTTATGGTGCTGCCCCTAAACCAGAGTCATTTAGGTTGGAAAAAGCCTTTAGGATCAAGACCAACCTTTGTCCAACATCTTCCTGACCCCTAGACCATATCTCAAAGCATCACTCTACTTGTTTTTTGATCCCCTCCAGGGATGGTGACTCTACCACCTCCCTGGGCAGCCTGGTCCAGTCCCTGACCACTCTTTTAGTAAAGAACTTCTTCCTAATGTCCAGTCTAAACCTCCCCTGGTGCAACTTGAGGCCATCACCTCTTGTCCTGTCATTAGTTACTTGGGAGAAGAGCCCAACCCCAGCCTCACCACAACCTCCTTTAGGTAGCTGTAGAGAGCAATGGGGTCTCCTCTCTAACNTTGTTATTTATGGTGCTGCCTAAATCATAGAGTCATTTAGGTTGGAAAAAGCCTTTAGGATCAAGACCAACCTTTGTCCAACATCTTCCTGACCCCTAGACCATATCTCAAAGCATCACTCTACTTGTTTTTTGATCCCCTCCAGGGATGGTGACTCTACCACCTCCCTGGGCAGCCTGGTCCAGTCCCTGACCACTCTTTTAGTAAAGAACTTCTTCCTAATGTCCAATCTAAACCTCCCCTGGTGCAACTTGAGGCCATCACCTCTTGTCCTGTCATTAGTTACTTGGGAGAAGAGCCCAACCCCAGCCTCACCACAACCTCCTTTAGGTAGCTGTAGAGAGCAATGGGGTCTCCTCTCTAACCTCCTCTTCTCCAAGCTAAACGATCCCAGTTCCCTCATGTCCTCCAGACCTCTTAACAGCTTTGTTGTCCTTCTCTGACCCACTCCAGCAACAGAATGTTCACAGAATGTTAGGGATTGAAAGGGACCTCGAAAGATCATCTAGTCCAATCCCCCCAACTCAACAATGTGTTGAATTTACCCCAACCCAGCCTCTTGGGTGATCCCATGAGAAGCCCCAGTGTTGGTACCATAGAGCTGAGCCCACCCTCGGCTTCTCAGTTGGTCAAACCCCCCCCACGGATGGGTGCAGGAGAAGATCTGGTGTTTGGGGGCAGCCTTGCTGCACCGCTGCACGTCGCAGTGTGCTGCTTCCCTGTGTCATTCCCAAGGGCTGACCCTGCGCTCTTCTCTTTGGGGACTGCCCAGCCTGGACAGCTTGCTGCAGTGTGGCATCATCTACGCCGACAACCTGGTGGTTGTGGACAAGGAGAGCACCATGAGCGCCGAGGAGGACTACATGGCTGATGCAAAGACCATTGTCAACGTCCAGACCATGTTCAGGTGAGGGGTGACCACATCACGGCCGCTTCCCTCTGCTGGAGACAGGGCCAGAGAGGGTGCTGGTGGCTGGGGACGTGCCTACGGGCAATGGGACATATCTACAGTTGGGTTCACTCTAGCAAGCAGCTGTTTCTGATCTCAGGCAGGCACAGGGATGGTTTTGGTCTTCCTCAGGCTTTAAATGCAGGGACATTTAAAGTCTCTTTCCATTGCAGGCTCTTCCCCAGCCTCAGCATCATCACAGAGCTGACCCACCCCTCCAACATGAGGTTCATGCAGTTCAGAGCAAAGGACAGTTACTCTCTTGCCCTTTCCAAGCTAGAAAAGGTAAGAGAAGGTCTTCCCCTGGGAAGTCAACACTGAGAGTGGCTTCTTTGAGCTCCTCAAGGTCCTGCGAGCTCCTGCATGCTGGAGTGACCACAGTTAGAATGCATCTACATGAGGTAACCTGCAGCAAACAGAATAAGTCCAGTTGATCTCTGGACTGGCCTCTTCCTTCTACCTATTGATGTATTTATTCAGTGGATGAAGTTTGTGCTGCTCTCACACTGGACCTCTGGGTCAGGCTTAATGCTGTGGCTGCAGTAAGTGAAGCAGCAGAGTCATTGTGCTGAGACAGAGCTTCTGATGGGGGAGAACATACCCCTGAATCAGACACTGGGGCATGTGAGGGGGCCACATCCAGCCCATGTCAGAAAAACCCAACCATGTCTCACATTTCCATGGAGAAAAACCCTCTTCCACCCAGTGCCCTGGTTCACACCCACCAGAGATGCTGTGCTGGTGTCCTCCAGTTTCTGTGCTGTGTGTGTGTTGGAGAGGCTGGGTGGTTTTGCTTTGCTACCTGCCCCTGTGTGGGTGCTCACATCTCCCTTTCCTCTTGCAGAAAGAGCGAGAGAACGGCTCCAACTTGGCCTTCATGTTCCGTCTGCCCTTCGCAGCTGGGAGGGTCTTCAGCATCAGCATGCTGGACACGCTGCTCTACCAGGTGAGACCCCAACGGGCTCTGGGTGATGCACCCCTCAGCTGTGCCACCTCTTGCATCTCCCAGTGAATACCTGAGCAAACCTTTTCTCTGTCTCCCTGCCCCGATGTGTCCCCACAGTCGTTCGTCAAGGACTACATGATCACCATCACTCGGCTGCTGCTGGGCCTCGACACCACACCAGGCTCTGGCTACCTCTGTGCGGTAGGTGCCAAGGTCCTCTGGGTTGAAACCATCAGGTCAAGTCATGGTGGGATCTGTCACCCTGCTCACGGGGGTTGAGGGTTCCCCTCTTGCCGCCCCTGCAGTTCCCCAGAACGTTGCCAGGTCATTGCTCTCCTCGTTGTGTTCAGGGAACCTCAGTGCACCAAGAGCCCAACGGCTGCCAAGGACCAAAGTCCCTGTTTTGAAGGTCACAAATTGCCCTTGGTCTTTTTTGTGTAATCCAGCTCACTTTTGGGATCATCATGGATGAGTTGGGATGAAGCTCAGGAGCAGCCTGAGGTGCTCCTCGGTGGGCTCGGCATGGCCCAGAGTGGTTGATGTTTGTCCTCTTGTTGCTCAGATGAAGATCACTGAAGATGACCTGTGGATCCGGACGTATGGCCGCCTCTTCCAGAAGCTCTGCTCCTCCAGTGCTGAGATTCCCATCGGGATTTACAGGACGGAGTCACACATGTTTGCAACCTCCGAGGTAGGGACATGTGCCAGGAAGGGGTTGCTGGTGGTCCTGGCTGAGCAGAGATGTGGTCCATGAGGTCAGGCAGGTCCACGAGGCCATGGGACCTGGTTGGAGCAGCTCTGGGGAGGAGCATGGGGTGGGGAAGCTCTGCCTTTGCTTTGTTAGCAGCCCCACATCTGCTCTATGGGGCTGGTCCTGGTTCCTCAGCCGGGTTGGTGGAGATGCCCATCACAACCTGGCTGGGGGAAGGCAGGGGGAGGATTTTCTTGTCCCAGCTCCACAGTGTCACATGGCACCAAGTGCCTGGGGAGCGGGGGGGGGGTGGCACAGTGGGGCTGCCCCTTTGCTGGGCTGACACTTTCTTTTTCCTTCCTTTTCCCCCTTGCAGCCCCACGACATCAGAGCGCAGGTGAGTGTCGCTCACATCCAGCCATGGGCACTTGGGCATCACCCTGCCCGTCAGTGCTGCCTCCTGGTCCCTCCTGGCTTGTGCCACCAGCCACCAAAAGCCACCACACACCTTATGCCAGTCATCACCCCAGTGCTGGCACGGTCCCCATGGAAGGGAGATGACAACTGGGCCTTGGTAGCCAGAAAACAAACGTCCTTGGTGCCCTGAAGTGTAGTTAAGTGGGATAAGGAGCAGGGACCAGACTCTGTTTGAAACAACCTTCAGTTTGCATTTTTCTAAAGCAGCTACAGGCAGCCAAACGTTGACATCTAATTAAATTCACTCCACCTCTTTCTTAGAGATGCTTTAAACCACTCTATGAATAAATTCCTGCTCCCCATGGGGATTGCTGAGCCAGAGATGCAGCAGAGTGGAGGCTGTGGGGTGAAAATGGGAGACAAGGGCACAACCATCCCTTGGGAAGCTCAGAGATAATCGTGTGAGAGATTTTTAGCAGGGTCTGTTGTGACAGGACAAGGGGTGATGGTTTGAAACTAAAAGAGGGAGATTTAGGCTAGAGAGAAGGGAGGAATTTTTGACTCTGAGGGTGGTGAGAGCCTGGCCCAGGTTGCCCAGAGAGGTGGTTGATGCCCCATCCCTGGAACCATTGCAGGGGAGGTTGGACCAAGGCTCTGAGCAACCTGCTCTAGTTGCAGATGTCCCTGCTCCCTGCAGGAGGCTTGGGCTAGATGACCTTGAAAGGTCCCTTCCCACCCAAACCAGTCTATGATTCTATGCCCGTTAGACTCCACTCGAGTGAGTTTTGGACAGCCCAAACCCAGTGTCCAGGTAGTTTCAGCAGGACAGAGATGATGTGCTGGGAGAATGCGTGCGGGTCCAAGGCAGGGAGACATCCCACCCCACCAGAGACTCCCCTTCCCCTTCCGTGACCTGCTGGGCTTCCAGTCACAGATCTCAATCAATGTGGAGGACTGCGAGGACACCAAGGACGTCAAGGAGCACTGGGGCATCAAGACCAGCCACCACAGGAACTCCTGCTCCAGCGACCAGTCCGAGCACCCCCTGCTGCGGCGCAAGAGCATGCAGTGGGCGCGGCGGCTGAGCAGGAAGGGCAACAAGCACTCCAGCAAGACGGCCGAGTGGATCAACCAGCAGCGCCTCAGCCTCTACCGCCGCTCCGAGCGGCAGGAGCTCTCCGAGCTGGTCAAGAACCGCATGAAGCACCTGGGCCTGCCCACCACCGGCTACGGTAAGTGCCGCCCGCTCCCCGCGGTGCCGCGTCCCGCCCGCGGGCTCCTCAGGTAACCCTGTGCCGAGCCTGACCCCCCCCAAGCTGAGCCTAGCTGAACTCCGAACCGAGCCTTACCCTCTGCCAGACCTAACCCCCGCACCAAGCCTACCCCTGCACCAAGCTTAACCCTACACCAAGCCTAACCCTGCACCAAGCCTAACCTCGCTCTAATCCTAACCCCACTCCAAGCCTAACCCCGCACCAAGCCTAACCCTACACCAAGCCTAATATTGCTCCAAGCGTAACCCCACTCCAATCCTAACCCCGCTCTAATCCTAAGCCCACTCCAAGCCTAACCTTGCCCCAAGCCTCACCCAGCAGGCGTTGCCAAGCCCAGCTCCAAGCGATGCCTCATTCCCCAGCTTGCTTGTGCTTCTGCAGACGAGCGCATCCAAGGCTGAGGTCCCGCAGAGCCCCCTCGCCTGTCCCCCCTCTCCCCAGCCAACCACAGGCAGCCACCCCCATGTCGGGGCTCTGGGATGGGTCCAGGCAGGGGTTTGCAGCAGCAGAGTGACTGCAGCTGGGGTGCCACGTCCTGCTTGTCCCCTGCTTTCTGGCCATGTAGAAGTGATGGTTGAGGACACGCTGACACCAAGTCAGCAGAGCCCACGAGCCCCTGGAGCACGGCAGGGAGAGGTGAAGCCCCATCAGCTGGTCCCTTTCATGGCAGACTTTAAGGCTTCATAAAAACCCTTCCATGGGGAGCTCTCGGTAGCTGCAGGGCTGAGTGGTTTGCTTCTTTGCCCGTGGAACTGGTGTCTCTGGCCGTGATGAAGTGTCCGCAGGTCCATCCGTGCAGCCGCATTTCTCGTGAAGCTTCTCACCTACCCGTTGGTGCTGGTCTGTGTCTCCCCCCAGATGATTCCCCACCCCTTGGTTATGACCAAGTCTGTAGCCCGCAGCTTCCTTGGTTTGTTTGGTTCGGGTTTTTTTCCTTTTTTGTTTTTTTTTTAAGCCATCCTGTGCTGCTGCCTGTTTGCTCCATCCTCGAAGAGCGTCCGTCTGCTCCACGCCAGCCCCTGCCCACGCAGGCTGGCACCATAGGCTGGGTTGGGTTGGGTTGGAAGGGACCTTTCAAGGTCATCTAGTGCGACCCCCCTGCACTGAGCAGGGACATCTGCAGCTAGAGCAGGTTGCTCAGAGCCCCATCCAAAACCATTCTCCAGCAAGGATGGAGCTGGTTCAGGAGGTTGGGGAGGGGGAATTCTGCCTCTCCCATCTTGGCTTCTCCCCTGTAGCCCTTCAGGCATGTGAAAGAAGAGGAGAAAACATAAAGAGATGCAGAGCAGGAGAGGGTTTGGAGTGGAGGGCAGATGGGGTGGCTGTGGTCATTATCCAGCCTCCCCAGGGCTTGTGGCAGGGCAGAGCAGGGACTGTTTCTGGGGGACTTCAGCTGGAGCTGGTGGCATTCCCTGCCTTAAATGAGCTGTTTTACACGGCTTCTGGGAAACAAGGGGCACCCAAAGCACAGCAGAGGCACCTTCCCTGCCTGGGGGGCCTCGTTTGAAGATCCCAAGTGTCCACTTTTCAACCAGACAGCTCGGAGAACCCTTGGCTGGGTTAACATCAGGGTTTGCATCCTTCTCCTGGCCCATCCCACAGATTTTGCCTGGAGCAAAGCAAGGGGGAGCTCCAGCAGGTGAAGAGGTCCAGGATCCATCTCCCAGGAGGGCAGGACTGGGGTGTTGGGCACTGGGGGGGGGGACCAGCAGCTCCCTCTGTGCCCAGCTGTGCTGGGACTGTGCGTTGTCACCGTGTGTCACTGTCAGTGTCTGGACACCCATGGCCTTTTGGAGGAACACGTTGCTCTGCCTTCTTCCCCCTTTCCTTTTTTTTCCTTTTGCTCATTTTATTGCTGCAGTGCAGGAGCTCGTCTCTGATATTTGCCGAATCATGGCTTGCTGACCTCTCTCTCTCTCTCTGTTTATGTCTGTGCCTTTCCCTGTATGTTCTGTAGAGGATGTAGCAAATTTAACAGCCAGTGATGTGATGAATCGGGTAAACCTGGGATATTTGCAAGGTAATTCCCTTTCCCTGGGAGTCCCGCGTGACTCATGGCGTGCAGCGTACAACAAGATCATGCCAGCTAAGCCCAAACCACACCCTCGCCAGTTTTCACCTTAGATATCCCAGCTTTTCAAGCATTAATTTGTTGGGTGGCCTTAGAAACCCATAGACTGTCCTGCACCGCAGGGCTCCACAAAGCCATGGAGATAAAGAGCCATCAGGGACCTTTTTCTAGTTGAATTCTTACAGGGAAATCACAGCCCGCAGCTGGCTTTGAAAGAAACCCTCCCTCCATTGCTCTGCAGGTTGGTTTTTGGTCTGAAAAGCCAGTTCAAGGCAATTTGAGGAGGGGGTTTGTGTGGGGATGAGCACAGCAGAGCTGTGGTGAGATGCTGGAGCTCCTACCCCGGCCCCTTCACCTCTTTAACCACACGTGGCTCAGCCAGAGCTCGGGGACCAGGCAGCTCTTGGAAGGCCCTTTGCAATCCTCGCTTTGCATTGCTGGATGACTCTTTGGCATTAGCAGACCCTGCTTTTTAACCAGGAGCTGCTGGGTTTGGATGCCCCAGGGCACCTTGTTGGTGGAGCTGCAGGGTTATAGCATCATTTACCTTCACACAGTGGTGTAAAGTGCTCTGGAAAGGTCCCTTTTTCCTGCAGCAGCCTGGAGATTAGGAACAGCCCAACCTGGCTGTACTTTAGGCTTCGCTAGCCCACACTTAAGGTGAAAAGTTGGCATTTTTTTCCCTATAAACTGTGTCCTTCATCAGAGAGGCAGCCCCAGCTGGGGCTCATGGAAGCCCCACGCCAGCAGAGTATATTGCCAGCTGGGCAGAGCTCAGACCCCGCTGGTATCTCCCCATCCTGCAGAAGAGTTGGGGCTGAGCGAGAGCCCATGTCCTGCCATAGAGGGGTCCCAGCCCCATCGATCCACCCCATCACCTGCTAAACCAGGAGACACCCCCCAGGGGAACATCCCATGGGGCAGCATCGCTGTGGGGGCTGCGTGGAGCTCAGTGCTGGCTCCCCCCTCAAAGAAACCCCCCCAGATGTCTGGAGGGAGGTGCTGGGCTGAGCCCTGCTGCTGTACCAGGGGGATATGGCAATATACTTAGTGGGTTTAGCAGTGCCTGGCTCGGCTGCATGGGGGTCAGGAAAAGGAGCTTCCATGGAGCAGGGAAACCTGCCGAGAGCCAGGGTCCTTCCCCACCTCCCCCCGTCATGGCCAACCCCGTGTCTCCCGTCGGGTCCCAAGGTCCATGTGCCCCCCGTGCCCCAGCATTGCCACCCCCTGGCCCTGCCTCGCTGTAAGGCTGAGCACTGGGATGGCCAAAACTCTCCAGCAGCTCCAGGGACCAGGGGCTGGATCTCCTGGCACAGGTCGGGGGGTCCCACGCACCATCTCCCTGTCCTCCAGCAGCTTCTGTGGCCTCAGAGGTGTCTTGAGCAGCAATTAAAGGTCTCCTGTCCCCCTGCAAGCACCACTGGCTGTGGTCCAGCCGCAGGGATGCTCCAGGGTCTATCTGGCCATGCACTGGCCAAATACTTGGCAAAGGCAGCCCAGGAGGGACCTGTTTGCACTCTGTGCAGGCGCCAGGCCAGGCAGATGCAGGGGCTCATCTCACAGCTGGAGAAAAGCCCCATTTCAGAGGTTTCACTCCAATGCTGAGTCTCTAGGGCAGTGATACTCCTGGCTTGGCCACCCCCTCCATGCCTGGGGTGATCACAGCCCCATGGGTGCAGTTCTGGCAGCTTGTGTCCCACCATGTAGCAGGGCAGCCTTTGACTGGGGGGGGATCCCCACCCTGGGAAGGGGGACGGGGTGGTGGAAGAGGCAGGAGAGGTTGGAGGGAGCAGCCCCAGTCCCTGGCAAGATTGTCCAAGATTGGCAGATATATGGAGAGCACTGATGCTGCTCATAGAAACTTTCCTGATCTCCTGGAGAGGTGCCCCAGTGGGAAGCCTTGCAGCGAGCTGGACTCCCGCCGCGCTCCCCACGCTGCCCTTGGCGTCCGTCTGTCCATCCCCTCCTCCATCCTGTCCATCCACACCCCATCACTCGCTCTGTAAATGGTGTCCTCTGTCGCAGCTTCCCCCCCCCTCCCCGCCCGCCTGCAGCCTTGCACCCCCATCCATTTCACCCATGATCTTGTTCTCAGCTATTTCGGAAAGCTCAGGGAACCCCCCCTTCACCCTGTGCAGCACCCATGGGTGCAGCTCCTGGTGGTCCTGAGCCCCCCTGGGAGGCCACCATGGCTTAGAGCTGTCCCTGAGTGGCATCGACGGCTCTGAAACTCCACAGAGGTGGGCAGGAGAAAGGAGCCATCATTGAACTAAAGCCTGGGTGATGCTAAATTGAGTAATTCAAGAAGGGGAACAGTGGGCAGAGCGTTCGAGCAGCCCCGGGTGGGGGGTTTGGCTGCCCTGACCCAGTGGTTGGAGTCATTGTGCTGAACCTAACGTGGCAAGACTAACCTGTTCCCTTTTTTTGCATTGAACCAAGGTAAGAGATCTTACTTTTCTTTGGGATGGGGTGGGGACTTTGAATGTGTCTGCCCATCCCCTGGGCCAGGTCGTGGTGGGGGAGCAGCTGGGGAGGCACAGCGGGAGGTGGCAGCAATGTTCTTGGTGCTCTCCTGGTGGCAACACCACTGGCTGTGGCCTCCCCCAATGAAGAGACCCCTTTGCTGTCCTTGGGGACAAGCCGTGACCCCTCAGAGCTGGGTGCTCGGGGATGGTACAATGGGATTAAAGGAGTGAGGGTCACCAGGGTGTCTGTCCCAGTGTCCCTTGGGGTGTCTGTCAGGGCATCCTTCACCTTTCCCTTCCTCTCGCAGATGAGATGAACGACCACCAGAACACCTTGTCCTACGTCCTGATCAATCCCCCGCCGGACACGCGGCTGGAGCTCAACGACATCGTGTAGGTGCTTCCCCCACCCTCCCTGTGCCCCCAGACCCACCCCAGTGCCATGGGCTGCCCCCTCTCATTGCTTTCCATGATTTCTCATAAAGACCAGTGGGTTTTTCCTCCTTCCCGGGGTGTTCCCCCCACCCTGCAGCCCCCCAGATCACCCATCACTGCTCGGGCTGCAGAGTGGAGCTTTCCCCTTGACTTTTCCCACTGGGCAGCATCAGGAGTAAATAATTCCTCATCCATCCCTGGAGTCATTCAAGCTCAGGCTTGATGGGGCTCTGAGCAGCCTGACCTAGGTAGAGATATCCCTGCTTGTGTAGGGAGGTTGGACACAATGACCTCTAGAGGTCCCTTCCAGCCTAAAATAATCATAGAATGTTTTAACAGCTGCCTCATCACCCTGAGCAGCATCTCCCAGCCCTGCCATGGACATCCCCACGTGTCCTGGCCTCAAGATCCCAATTTAGGGGCTGCACAGCTCCCTCCTGCCCTGGGGGAAGCGGGTTTGGGGGGTGTTGGGGCTCAATGGTGTAACCAAGGCTGTGCCCACAGGTACCTGATCCGCTCCGACCCCCTGGCCCACGTGGCCAACGACGGCCACAGCCGCAAGAGCAGCTGCAGCAATAAGCTGGGCTCCTGCAACCCCGAAACACGCGACGAGACCCAGCTGTGAGCAGCCCCCCCTGCCCCGGCCGGGGGCCGGGGGGCTCTGGGGAGAGGCGGTGAAGAAGAGGATGGCCGGGCAGGAGAGGAAGGCTGCTGCCACCCGTAGCTGTGGGGGAAGGCGATGCCCAGCCTGGCTTTGTGCCACAGAAGGGGTGCCCGGACCCCCCCCCACCCCAGGGCACACCGAGGGCCAGCAGGAGAACGTCCCGTGGCTTTTAACTTTTTCTACGAATACCGCAACTAGTGAGAAGGTCTTTGCTGGTGCTGGTGGGACGTGGCCAAGTCCAGGTGACAACTGACTCCGTGTGCACAGGAGGACTGTGTTGAGCATTGCCCCAGATGGTGCCAGGTGGTTGCATCTGATGGGGTTTATCAATACAAGAGCAAAACTGCACCAAAACCCTCCTCCTCCTCCTCTTTCTCCTTCTCCTCCTCTCTTGGGGTACCCAAACTTCTGCTCTTTCCCCCAGCTCATGTTCTCCAGCCTCTGTTGGTTTCCCGTTATGGGCATCGATGTGAGGAGCACTCGGAGCTGTGCTGGGAGGCCAGGAAGGACTCACTGGTGGCCATGGGATGGGTGGGACGGGATGGGACGGGGTGGTGCAGCCCCTCCAGTGCCATGGCAGGGGCTGTGCTGCCTCCAGCACTTCTCAGCATCTCACAAACCAAAACACCCCAAAAGGAGGTGACCAAAAGCTGTGCCATCATTGGCACACGTGCCCGGCTCTGGTGCCCCATCACTGCTGCTGCCAGAGCTGCTGGGGCTGCCCATGGGGACTTGGGGGTCCCTGTACTGGGGGGTGGGATGGGGCAGGCTGGCCGGGGACATGGACCATGGGTCAGCGCCTTATCTCAGCCCCTTCCTCTCCTTCCAGGGGCAGTTTGGGGCTCGGCACAGCCTGGACATCACTTCCCCCCCTCCCCTCCCCTGGGTCACGAACCAGTGCCACCATTAAAGGCAGCAGGTTCTGCCCAGCCCCGCATGGGCAGCCTGGGAGCTCCGTCCACCCTTGCTCAGCTTTATCCCCCAGCAAAGCCCCGTGCCCGAGGCTTCGCCTGCAGCAGAGGTGCATGAACGTCCAGAGCAGCGTGACCCCCCCAGCATCACCTTCCT
>VYZX01025155.1:506088-530884 GCA_013401335.1 Brachypteracias leptosomus | reverse complement strand
ATCACCCCCTGCCCCCCACATCACCCCCCTGCCCTGCCCTGCAGTGCCCACCCCACAGAGCCCCGGCCAGGGCACCACGACCAGATGTATTCACCATCTCTTTTTGCACAGGTTGCTGTGTAAAAGGTTTTCTCTGGACTGCCAAGTGACTGACCGAGTTGTTACCTTTCTATACTTTTACATTCATATATTAAAACGCCAACGTGATGATTTTTTTTTTTTAAAACCAGAAGCCTGTAAAAGCACAATGTCACCCCGAGACCCCCCCCCTCTGCCACCCCAGACCTGCTGCCAGCTCGGCAGTTTATTGCCATTAACATTTGCCATTCGTTCCTTATGACACCCCCTCCCAATAAAAGTTGTTTACAAAAAAAAAACCAAAACCCAACCTGTTTAAAATTGCAGTTTTAAACAGTTGGTGAGAAGTCGTGGGGCAGCCCCAGCCCTGGGAGAAGCAGTGATGGGGGAAAACCATGTGTGGAGATGCCCAGGGTAGGGGTAGGGCCCACACTCTGTGCCTGGATGGGGTTTGGGGTTGGTTTTAGGGGATTTTATTGTCATTTTTTCCCCAGGAGGCCCTGGGTGACCTGCAGCAAGCACCATCAGCCCCAGGTTAGAGCAATGAACCTGCTCCTTCTGCTGCATTTAGCAGCAGGCACAAACAGAACTGTCTCTGATGCTGTTTGGTGTTTTTTTTTCATTATTCATTTTCTATCTCTTTGGTTAAGGCAGATACATGTTTTATTTATTTCCCTTTGTACCTCAGCATGCCAAAAATAACATTTAACAAGAAATAAAGAAAACTCTGAGGCTAAAAAGTTGAGTCCGTAACGCACACATTGGGTCTGAGTTAAAGCCTCAAGAGTCTGAGTTAAAGCCTCAAGATGCCTCCAGAAAAGCCTCATTGAGTGTTCCTATATTTAATTATCTGGATTCCAGACTGATTTTCCCATCCCCACTTAGCTTCCAAGGGAGAGGGGAATGAAGCAGTGTTAGAGCTTTAAAGAAAATCCCCAACACAACCCCAAGGAGCTCAGATGATGTATCTACATGTGTAACTACTCAGAACATCAGGTTTAAATATTTTAATTTTCACTTGCCTGGCTGCTGGGGGGACAAGCTCAGTCAGGGCAGAGTTTGTGGGTGCAGCTCCTGCCATATCTCTCAGCTAAACCCACCCAGCCCCGAGCCTGATGTGCCAAATTCCCCAAGCCCTCAACAATCTGAATTCTCCCCAACCCTTAATTTGGGGAGCTAATTCTCAGCAGAGGCTACCAAAAGACCTCTGGCCCACGTGTGGTTTGTGATGCTATGAAAATACCCTCCCTCAACATCACTGCATTTTGAGGATGCTTCTGTTTGATGTATAAAGATCTGTATTTAACTGATGCTACGTGTACAAACCCTTCTTTCTATGGTGTACATTTATAGCAGACATTCTAAGGGGGTGGGGGAAGAAATCCTGTAGATATTTAACCTGTGGTCAATGCAAGTCGAAGAAAAAAATGGTTCCTTTTTTTTCTAATTCCTTAGACTCAGTTATAATACTAATGTAAAAACAAACAAAAACAAAAGTATTTTATTTTTGTAACGGTCCCGGGAATGTTGATGCATCAAGAAGGGTTAATTCTGCTTTTAAAAGGGGCTGTCTGGGAGGGGGCACAGCCAAGGATCTGCCCCTAGTCCAACTGTCCTGCACTTCCCAGGGGAGAGGAAAACATCAGCTCTGGCAGTGAACTTGGACTGCTGAGAATAAACTTAGAAAAATAGGATTTTTCTGCAGGAAAGGGCTGTATTCCAACCCTGGGGGATGCAGAAGGGGGGGGAGGGCTGCAGTGTTTTTAGGTTTACCAAACAGCTCCATCACCAATGGTTTCATACACTAAATATGGACTAAATCCACCTATCGATGCATTAAAGTCAAATCAGATATTGAAACAAATGTTAGAGTATATTTATTTTCTCCTATACCCTTTTTTACTGCAATCTATACATGGCATTTTTATCCCCCCAGTGGCAGAGCTGCCATCTCTCCAGGTCAGCTCCTGCATGGATCTTTACCAGCAGCAGATGGAGCTCCCACCTGCCCCCTCCTGCTCCCTGCAGACAGCCCCTGGAGAAGGTTTTGTACAAGTGCTGTGAAGATGCTCCACATTTCTGTAAAGACCCCTGGCAATAAAAGAGCTGCATGCAGCAACAGCCCAGAGCACTGTCATCTTTGGGAGGGGGGCAAACCTTTATTTCAAACCCCATGGCAAGAGTTCATGTCTCAAGACATCTCTTCCAAGGCTGGGATATGTGAAAATGGATTTTTTTTAATCTCAGCTTTCAAAACTTTGTGTATGAGTAGAAAGAACACATCAGAGTGGCTGCTGGGCTACAGCACAACTCTGACATTGAATATAAAGGTCATTTAAATCATTTATTTAATCATAGAATCATTAAGGTTGGAAAAGACCTCTAAGATCATCAAGTCCAACCATCAACCCAACACTACCCTGACCTCTAGACTTGTTTCTAGAGCATACTGCACACAGAGATTTTAACTTTGAGACCAAATGCAAACAATAGGCAACTAGAGACTGGTTTTATTAGATTTTTTAAGAAAACACTGTAAAAATGATAATATTTACTTAAAATCATACAGAAGGATGCAATATACCCTTAATAGCAAAGGTGATCCCATCATGAACATACACCTACAAGTGAGGAGTTTGGAAGCTGTCCAGCCATGGTGTAAATACACCCAAGCAAGGAGCCTGTTAAATTTAAATCATGTCATTAAACAAAACAAATCTACACGTGGAAAACAAGCTCTGATTCTCCAGTAGAGCTGAATTAGAGTGATGATAACCAAAAGCAGGTAATTTCCACACCACCATCTTCACTGGTATAAAACCCATCAACGACCACAGAGGAGGATTTAATTCTCCACCACAGCAAAGGGCTCATTCTGAACAAGTATTTCTAATTCTGTGGTTTATCAGCTACCACACAACTCAGTATTTTTTTTGGACATCTCTGCACTTGGTTGGTTTAAATACAGGATTGTTATTACCAGTGGAGCTTGTCCACGTGCCCATGGCATCACAGTGCCCTTCATCTCCTGAGGGACTCCACTCCTCCTCAGCAGTAGGTTCTTGGCTTGGTGGCACCTGCTTTTTATCTTGCTTCACCTTCCAGCCCAACAGAGGCAGTAGAAGAGGGAATAACACTGCAAAATGAAGCAAAAAATTCATTTAAAACTTTGCCCTGGTTGAGAAAAATTAGCTTCTAACACTGAGAACTTCTTTTAGAAGAGAAAAATCTAAAATATATGCTAAAAGGAAAAAAAAACATAGCATTGATGTGGCTGGGAAAAAAAAGGAGACCAAAACCATTAAGGATTTTTTATTTTACTGTAAATTCAGGTTTTATAGTTATTCCCTGAAAGACATACATTGAAAAGCAGGAAGTTTTTTCCTTGGTAGGATTTCCACATAATTCCACAGTAACTCTGGGAGGTTTGGGTGCTTCAGAGCTGCTCTTCCAAGTGCCTCATCAGGATCCTAACAAAAGTGAACAAAGTGAAGAGAGTTTCAGACAGTTTAAGTGGCAGAAATTACATTTTTGATAATTCTGGCTTAATTTTTAAAAGAAGAGCTTAACTTACCACTTGGAACAGAAGATCAAACCCACACCTTTTTATATGCCCACTTCAAATCAAACCAAAATAGACCTTGATATACCTGTAAATAGAAAGCTCAGGAGCATAAGGGAAATATTTTGCTTATATAATTTTATACTGATAATTTATCCAAACAAAATAAACTCTAAATATGGAATCATAGAATCATTTAGGTTGGAAAAGACCTCTAGGATCAGCAAGTCCAACCTTTGTCCAGCATCTCCCTGACCCCTAGACCACGTCTGGAAGTGCCACAACCTTTGAGGTAGCTGTGGAGAGCAATGAGTTAGTTACCCCATGATAATATCAGTTCACTCTCTGAATGCCTATCTCTAATTAATTGCAAGATTTTAAATGCCACGTGGCCAATATACTTACATTTCATGACAGGAAATTCCTCCTGTAATTCTGGTGTGTTTATCCTGACAACTGGCATGAGATAAAGGAGTTGAACAAGGCAGGGAAACCTCTGGTCAAAAAACAAGTCAAGATTTCACTGTTTCTTCTCTCAGCTTCTGAAGCACAGGACAGGGGTGGATTAAATGTGGTGTTGTATTGTGAGCACTCACAATTACCTGTGGAGAAGTTCTTGGATGTTCCCTGGTTGCTGCAACAACATGTTAAAGCTAAATCCATGACCAGACTCACCCCCCATGGAAATTTTAAGTGTATCACAATAAACATGTTACACCAAAAAATATTAGAGATAAGATGAAGTGAATTTTTTTCTCCCATTTTTAATACTCTGCCTTCTTATTTATAATTAATCTGTGAGGACAAGAATTCAATTTGGGAGGGCTTTAATGTGTTGAAAGATGTATATTAGATAGCTAAAAAATATTCGAGTCAACCACATGAATCTCACAAACTGTCCTGGAGAGTATTATATAAAATATTTCACTTATCAGAAGCACACACAAAATACTTCACAGATTTCCCCAGTTCTGTGTAGCAAAGCAATAAAAACAGGTACAGAATTAACCTCTCAATCTTCTTTGCACGTCACCCTGGAGTGTCACAGGGAACAGAGATGTCTCTGATGTCTTGGAATTGTTATTCTGGCATCCCAACAACCAAAGCTGCTCAGGAATTGTCCCTTGTGGCCCCTCCCCACACCAGAACACAGCCACCTTTAAACTAATTCCAAACCCTAATTAACTGAGCACTCTTTAATTGGATAACCATAGCATGGATGACACTTCATACACAACCCCAGGTGTGATCCTGCTGTCAGAAGGTCCAACAGCCACCAAATCCCATGGGAGTGAAGAGGACACATTGTGTTGCTATAGTTTAATAAAACACCCCAAAATTAGTGTTCTGACTCCCTCTAGTGATTAGTCCTGAAGACTTGTGAGGAAAAGGGCCAAAGGAGTGGAAAATTCAAGTCCTGAGACCTCACTCATGTTGCTCTTACTTCCCAAACCACTGGTTGCAGTGAGAACTCCAGAGGTCACTGGTTTCCATGCTCTTTAACTCTCCAGCAGAGAAGGGAGAAAAGTCAGATTATTTTTTATTAATAACCTCATTTTTAAGGCTTTTCAGAATGAGTATTTTCAGATTGCTCTTGCTTGAACTCTACCAGAGAGCACAATGAGAATGAGACAGAGACACATTAACCACAAATGCAAACAGCACGTGGAAATACACAACAGACCAATGTATGGAGGATTGGGACAAAGAAATTGCACTTAAAAGCACTTTAAAGATGTACATTCTTGTATTTATTATGTGTAAGAAGCTAGTAAGGAATTAAGAGAAGTTCTGCTCTGGATGAGGAACTAATTCTTCAGAGTAAACATGGCAAGAGGGTTGTGATCTGTTTTCAGGCAGCACTACAAAAAGCTGACAAAACATCAGAAAATTCAGTGAGAAAAAAAAATAAATCTCTTGTTTTTAGACACCTATTGCAGTTTATTTCCCTTCTACATCAATAGGAAAAGCTGCTACTGTGGTGGTACCTAAAGGTCCCACTCTCTCCTCCTGCCCAGCCTCCCAGGACACCACAAAGCCCTTTGTGAGCAGCTGGAAGGTTTTTATCCAAAGCCAGTTGTGCTCTGACACAGCTAAGAGGGGACAACCCTGCTCCAATTAACCCTGCTGGAAAACCAACTAAACAAACAGCTTCAGCTGCAGGTTGACAAATTATTGCTACTTATCCCCAGGAGGCCCCAGACATGACAACTCCCCACATGTTTGGGCCCTAAGGTATTTACAGTTCTCTCAAGTGCTGAGGAAAGGCCAAAATTGCATATTCTAAGCAGGGGTTTATTGAAGAGGTGACATCAGTTGGTGCAATTCATCCATGAGTTCACCCAACTCTTCCTGCACAGTGATTTTCAGCCATTGAAGGGTGAGGGATTAGGTGTGATGTCACTAAACCCAGTCAGAAATGCTGGATATTCAGTTGGGTAACCACACCAAACCCCAGGCCAACAGAGACACTCACTGGCCAAGCAGTGACCACGTTTCAGTTGACATTCTGAATTATACAAAACCTATTTAAGAAAATTAATTGATTCTCCCTCCTATAAACCACTTTGCCTACACACAGCTACAGTTTTCCCCTGTTCCTCTGCACATTCACCCACAAATTCCACGTTATTCCAAGCTTCTCTCTCCTCCTGTTTCCAGCCTAAATGAATCCATCATACTCCTTGCCAAGGTATCTGAGATCAATGGGTTTTCAATAACTAAGACTCAAGACTGTTCATTTTTCCAGAGAATTTAATCCCTTAGAAAATTACTTACTCCTCTACAAGACTAATGCTGCCTACAGATGAAGAACTCCAGCCTCCTCTCCCTCTCCAAATGGGTGTCACCTCCCACTGCTTCCAGCAGTAAATGAAGCCACGAAGCAGCAGGAAAAATAAGGACCTGATCTAGTGGAATGAGATCCAGGAGGACACTGAAGGTGCCATTTTATTCCAGTCCTTTCTATGAGCAGCAATATCTGAGCCTGAATGAGACACAGAAAAGTACAAACTGCAGGAACCACTGATTTTGGTGTTGGGTTTTTTCTTAAAACTCTACAAACAAGGACTACCTTATTTGAAAAAAATATTGTAGGCACTGAAAATTATTTCTACATTGGAAAAGTGAAATTTGAATTCTCAAACTATAGACTTCTGTGCAACCAAGATGGATTCATTGCAAAGCTTAATCCACCAGCTTATTTCTAAATTCTACAGGCAGCTTGTTTTACAAACCACAAGCAAGCAAATACTGGAGAGACACAAAAGAAATTCTCTTGGTGCTTCCAAAATTCTGTCACTAACTGAACACACGGACCAAAGAAAACCCACCAAGAGTCTGAAGACTGATGAAATAAATCCTTAAAGAGACTGTTAAATTCCTTTCCAGTTTTCTGAAAGCCTTTTGGTTAAATCCTCACATCACAATGAGGGTCAGGAGAACTAAGCCCTTGTCATCAGGGTATCACAGCTACTTCCAGGTGAAACACAGAATAGCACATCTTTAAAGCATATTAGTTCTTGGAGGGGATGGAAGGGTCACAACAACAAAAGGCCACGTGAAATAAAAAAGGAAATCAGTTAATGATTTTTATTAAATTTCAGTGTTTCATAAAATAAATATGGTATATAATATCAAACAGTGAGAAATAAAGCACAAGCATGAAGAGCATGGTAACAAAAGTTACACTCATGATGGTGTTTAATACTTAAGCACTTTAGAAACCATAAAGCCTTTTAATTATTTACAAGCAGCAAACTATCTAACATCATTTACAAAGTTGCAGCAGCCTAGTCAGGGGAAAAAAAAAATAAAAATAAAACTGGAGAGACCTCACTGGAAGACCTTCACTTTGCTCTATCTATCAGCACTTTATTAGTACGTACCCTATTTTCCCCTTATGTACAGAACTCTCTCACTTCCATGACTCCCAATGTTTCATCATTACACTGCACTGTTAGAGCTCAGTTCATAGCTAGGATGGTCTAGTGCCTCTTGCACTTCAGATACATATTCAAGTAACACTTCAAAAGGAAAGTAAACATGTGCAAACCAAAGTCCTAAACCTCCATGACCCTCAGGGAGTGGTGTCCAACTGGATGGAGCAGGTGCATGTTAAGCAGATTAAATTAGGTCATAGCTACAGAAACCTCCAGCCAGGGTCTGAACCAGGGAATGGGAATATCAGAGAGAAAAAAAAAAAAATAAAAGGAACTGAACTGCAAATATACCCTGTTACCACAGACAAAGATTTAATCTGCTGAAACACGACGACTTTTAAGGTCATAACTCAAGATTTAATATTTCAACATGAAAAGAAATCCAAGCCATTCGACTTATTTGGGCTTCTGAAACAAATGCAAATGTCTCTGTTTTAAAAATTGCTTTTAAATGAGAAAAGAAAACAAATCAATATATATTAATATATCACCCAAAATAAAATAAAAAAAAAACAAAAACAAAACCCATAACACACTCTTCATTTTCGAGCATGCTGCTCATTCAGAATAAAGACAGGACAAAGAAAGTAGAATTACATTTCATGATGTAATAAAAACATTAAAATTTGTGGTCATTAAGTGCACCATCGTACAGGAGGAGCGTGCTCAGAGTGGAAATGTTCTATACCTACCAGGATCCATCTTTATTAAAGCAAATTTAGGACACTACCTGAAACTGCAATGGGTAATAACTGTGCTCCAGTCAGCTTGCCCTTAGTGTCAGTCAGGCACATCCAGCCAGTAGCACCCGGAGCCTCTTCATGACTGTATTCCAGAAAGCTTTACATTTGCAAATCATTTTTCTGTTATTTTTTTTCTAAAAAAAAAAGACTGGCTTTTGCAATCCTTGCAATGCTCATCCTAAACATACTGCAAGTAAACTCTGCTCTGAGCAGCACAAGGTGGGGCTTGTCTCCGAGATCTGAGAGCTGGACTTTAGGTTGGCAGTAGATACAGTACAACTGGATGTATCAAACAGTTCCTCAAAAAAGTCTGAAAGGAAGAGTTCCCTAAAGACTGCTTAAAAAAACCAAACCAAACCCAAACCACTTCACCCAAGATCTGTTTAATCCTTCCACTGAAGTTCAGAGCTTGCCAACCGTAAGAATGACAGGGAAGAGGAGGGGATGAGGCGGAAACAGAACGAAATGATTCCCAATTTGTACCGAGGAAAAGCTTCAAGTAAAAGGAAATCCACTGGTTAAAGATCTTGCTACATGCACCGTCCCTCATCCACAGAAAGCCACAGCAGTTAGCATGGGGTGTAACAGCAGATTTATCATTCCTAGAAAACACTGGCAACGTTCCTTCATTCTTCACTTGCATCCACGGGTTCTGGTTAGAAGCTTCTTAAAAAAAAAAAAAACCCAAACGTTGATGGTTCTGCACGTTTCAGACCAAACTGGAGGAAAATGGTAAACATGTCTTCTTCTGATGCAACCCAGCTCAGCAACCTTCTCCCCAAGAACTCAGGGTCATTTACGAGTCTGAGTCTTCTTTGGCACTGCAGGTCGCTTGGCTTGCCACAAGTGGTTGTGAATAGTAAGAGCATCCACACTGACAGACATGGTTTTGGCTGGAATCACATTAAACTGTTTCCTGTCCGAACTGTACTTATAAAGTTTGTCAATCATTTTCTTGGTGATGCTCTTTGGCCCTGTTCCTGTCAGCTTGTAGATTTCTTCAGTGTCAGGATAGTAGCAATAAAGTGCTCTAAACTGGCAGCCAGCGTCGCGGAACAAGATGATGTAGTGGTTGGCATCACATTTTTCTAGTTCCTGCAGTCAAAAAGAAACAAACACACAGAGATTTCCACCAGTGAAATGCCCACGTTATCTCGAGCTCTAAACTTTCACATAGAGCTAAACAAACATTTAATTTTTTTGGAAAACTGAATCAGTAACTAGGATTTTCAGTCCTGGAAGTTACAAGTTGTGTAAGAGCATCAGCAGGGTTATGAAATGAGCATTACAGACACATTCTGTTCTGATTCATTAGTCATTTTCTATTTTAATGTTTACCTCTAACATTGAATTCTTAGGTGGTTCATTCACTTTTCCAGCAGATTGTTAAAATGCCCATGTTATGTCAAGCTTTAAGGTTTCACATAGAGCTAAATAAGCTTTTTGGAAACTTAATCACTAACTAGGATTTTCAGCCCTTCTGGAAGTTACAAGTTGTGTAAAAGCATCAGCAGGGTTATGAAATGAGCATTAGATACACTTAATTCTGAATGCATTAATCATTTTCCATTTCAATGTTTACCTCTAATATTGAATTCTTGTGTGGCTCATTCACTTTTCCAGCAAGACAGCAATGAGAGATTGCATTGTGAATAATGGGCTTGTTGGATTTGCTGCTGGGCTCCTTAAATAATTTTGGACCTAAGGAAGAGAAACAGGTAAGAATTATTTGCCCTAGATTAAGATTTCCATTCAAAGTGACCCCCTCCAAAATTATTTTCTCCAATAACTTACTTTGAGATATATTAAACAGAACAGACACCTGACAATGTCTCAGCAGTAACTATGGGTCACATCAAACACTTCACTGCTTTTTATGACCTGCTATTCCTAACAACACCCAAGCTAAACCAGAACAGTCACCTGTGTATTCTGCCACTGAAGCAATTGAAGAGGCTGTTGAGGCATTCTCCCAGTCTCTTTCTGTGTTCCTACTGGGATTTCTGCTCAGTATTGGTAAGGATTCCATTGACTCAACTCTGGGAGGGAATAAAAAATATAAATTATACTCCAATATTTTGTTTTTTTCCCCCTCCTATCTTAAATCAATTCAGCAGTTACTGGTACTGACTGGAACACACTGTTTTCCCTTTTCCTCCCCCCAAACAGTCAGGTTGTCCCTGCTAGGCTATCAAAGCAAAATTCTATTATTCCTTTGGAGAAAACAAAACAAAAATTGCAAGTTTGTACAGAACATTGTATTTGGCAGCCACCTGAAACAGAAGATGAATTCAGAAATTACTATGGTGCCTCTGTGAACTGAGGCAAACAACACTGACTCCCAACTCCATAACCAAGTAAAAAATGAAGATATTAAAACTCAGCCTCTACCTCTGTGATGGTGTGCCACCAGAGTGCACACTCTCAGGCTCAGTTGTTGCTGCTGAGGCCAAAGACAGACTGGAACCAGACTGAGCACTGCTCAAATTATCAGCTACAAAAGAAAAGAGAAAATGTGTGAAGCACAATCTGTTAAAAGATATTTGTAGACTCAGTGAGAGCAAACGAATCAAACCCCTCACGTGTGGAAGAGCACTTGGTCCCGGAATCACTGTAGGATTCTTCCCGATGGACTGACTTTGGCCTGGGTTTTTTAGGCTTGGATTTGGGCTTTCCAAGCCCTTGCTCCTCCAAAATTTGCTGCTGTTTTTTCCTTAGATATTCTTGCTTGATCAGTTCTCTTCGAGCCTTCTCCTCCTCTTTCCGTATTCGGTCCTCCTCGGCTTTGCGCCTGAAAAAGCAAACGTTATATTCACTATATGACAGTTTTCCTCCTCTTAAAGACAAGATAAGGATTCTCCAGGTGTTATTACCGAGCTTCATCTCTTTTTTGTTCCACCTCAGCCTCCAACTGCTGCTTCCTAATCCGAGCCTCCTCAGCCTTGCGCTGCTGTTTCAGCAGGAACGCTGCCCGCTTCTTGGCGAGCTCGTCTTCTGCCTTCTGCTCATCCTGCAGGATCCACAGGGAGAAAAAGTTTTAAAAAAAGGAAAACATCAATCTGGACATCACAAGATTGCTGAAGATCCCAGGAAAACTTCTGGAAACCTTTACATGTTTAGAATTGATGAGTGTAAATCAACTCTAAACTTTCTGTTGTTCAAGGAAAAAATTGAGACAGTTTTGGTGGTCCCTTAAGTCTGTGCAGAGGGAAAAAAAAGGGTAAGGGTCTCATCTTACTCTGATTTGTTTTTAATTATGCTTAATCGATACAAAACCTCCTAGAACTGCAAAGTACAATGCAGCTACCACGTGGGCCAGGATGGACAGCAAAAATAGCCCCAGCAGAATGATAACCTTGGAGTCAATCAACATTAATCACATCATATAAAAAAAGAAAAATTCACCAAGATTGAGACAGACCAGCTCAACTCTCTTGAAAGAGAAATTAAAAAAGAAAGTATCATGGCAACACCATGGTATTTACAATCATTATTGTTAAGCATAAATGAAGATACTAAATGTCTGATAGTACTCTGAACTTTGCTTGCATCCATTTAGCCTTACAGCTGAATTCTTCATTAGAAGGACTTGACTTTTAGGCTGTTAAGCCACTCAAAATTGGAGAAATTTGGGTGCAGATGCCCCAGAAAACCCCATTTCAGACTCTGAGCTCCCTGACAAGCGTTAAAACTTGTCCTCTACTAGATACCTGTGTCTGTCAGACTTTTTTTCTTTCAGTTTGTACAGCTTCCCAGAATGCTGGGAGTTCAACATGGGAAATTCTTCCCTTGCATTCTGTGATTCTTTTGTATTTACTTACATAAATGTTTGTATGTTTGTTATCCAGATAGGAAAAAAACCAAACAGAAAGAGAAGAAAAGCAGAGTTAATCCTGGTTCCTAGTATAGTTCACAAGAACCAGGACTTCACATATAAGTCAAAACCTTCTTTCTCCACAAGCAATTCTTTTCCTATGCAGTTTTTAAAACCCTGATATTGCAACCAAACTGGACCATGTTCCATCAGAAGAATGAAGTGAACACACACACATAGATTCTAATGCTGAGCAGACATATAGCCACCACCACATACAGAAAGATATTATATTTACCTTGAAGAAGAAACCAACACCAGACTTCTGATCACCTTCACTAATTATATCTGTAGAGCTATCCTGGTTTTCAAGTTCTCCTTCATCTGGTGCTTTTAAGTCAGACAAGTCTACTTCAATGAGGTTGGCCTTGCTCCTCAGTGGCTCGTCCACTGGGACATTCTCTTTTCCTGAGCCATCAGAAGAATTCAGCCCCGTGTCCTTGAAGCTGTTGTTCACCTCATTGCTCATTTCAGAGATAATATTTGCATCTTTGGAGGTGGAGAGAACAAGTGCCCGTTGATTGCTCTCATCGTGAAGTCTATAGGTATCAAAGAAACACTTCTCTTGAGAGCCACCCCCATGATCAGGGCTACCTTCCAGGCCCAGCTCTGTTGGGGTCTTGGACAAGCTGTTGGATGGAAATGGTCTTAAGTGGGACAAGGTTTCTAGAGTTTGGGTTGGGGTTTTAACACGTGCTGAATTTGGCTGCCTGTCTTTAGTGACTTTCAGGTCAGCTGGTCTCCCTGCTCGAGGGCTCCTCCCTTGACCGAATCGAGGTGGTTTACGGAGACTGTTCATTCCAGTTGGTGACAAGGGCTCCACAAAATGAATTGATGGTTTTACCTTTTGGTCCTGAGAGTTACTTCTGGTTCCTGGTGATGGCACTGATGGAGACTTCATGAGCAGCTCCTGCTGCTGAGAAATCTTCAGTATAGCCTGCTGGAGTGTACTGATTGTTTCATTTAGCTTTTCAATAGAAAGATCACATTCATTTATATCCACATCAGTAACATTGTCTTCTAGGAGGGCAACAGAAATAATTTTACTCTTTTCCAAGTCGTGTATAGCAGCAGGGTCTTTTGGTTTATGTTGCTCAGCAAAAGCCAGGCTTTCCTGCATTTTGACCTTTGCCACTTCTTGAGAATCATTCAGCATTTCTTCTCTCTCCTCTTCTTTCCCAAGAAACTCCTCAGATTTGGAACCCAAAGAAACCTCATCTAAGTCTTCACCGTTGTGCCGAGAAAATTCTTTTGCAAAGTGTTCTGGTTTGAGAGGCTGGGGGCTATCAGGAGACTTGCCTTTCTTGACAACGTGCAAGAAAGCTGCCTTGCCCAGTTTTAGTCTCTGCCTGGCTGACAAGGCTTCCATCTTCTTCTTCTGAGCTTCGATTGCCCTTCGTTTCTCCTCCAGCTGCATGTGAAGCTGCACCAGTTCTGAAGCGAGAAGATTCACGTTATCTTTGTTTTGTCTGTTGGGGCTTTGTTCTCGTTTTTGTTTCCAGGTGGTCAGTGGTGCTGGGCAGCTCTCTGAGCCATCTGGTGTGGTCTTCTGGGAACTACTCGTGCTGGACTTTGTTTCATAGCTGTTCAGCCTCTGGAGCTTTCGTTCTGCAAAGTTGGTCATCCGGACACTGCCGCTGGCCACGGACACGCTGCTCACCTGAGAGATTGTACTCAAGCAGGGGCTGGAACGGCCACTGGCATCATCCTTATCTTCATGTTCTTTCACCTTCATGTCTTCTTGCAGTTTTGCAGACTCCTCCTCACCAATGTATTTAGCAACTATAGGATGGTCATCAATGACCACCAAATCCTGCTCAGCATCCTCTATGTCTAAGAGATCTGAATCAGAGTCCTGTCTCACCATAGTCCACGTAGTATCTGCAAGGTGTGAATGGAGACCTTTCATGTAACTCACATTGACTTTACTCACTATGTCATCCTCAGATTTAGCAGCATGAAGAAAAAATCCGCCAGTGGATAGCTCCTGAGCGGAAGGATCTAAACTGCCACTAGCCAGAGGTCTGGAAGCTTCTAAACTTGCCTCCACCAGTGCCACCGAATCTGCAGTACCAGGATCTGCAACTGGAGTGAAATCAGAACTAGAAATTGGAGTGAAAGTCCTGTTGAGGTCATGCTCACCATGAGCACTGTTTGTTTTCTTGCGGATCAGAGGTAAGTGTCCTTCATTTAATCTCTTTGTTACAAAACTCCTTTGCTTCCCCTCCCCACATTCCTCCTCCTTGTTGATGATCTGCTTCTCCTTTGCTGGTTTTAGGACAGCAGGCATTAAAGGCTCCAGGTAGAAGCTGTCAGGTTTGCTTTCTGAAGTCTCACTGTTTGTTTTTGGAGACCATGCAGAGGCAACTATGCTGGGCACCCTGGCTGCTGCACTCTGCAGGTCAAGATCTCCACGGTTTGGCCTTTCTTCTGACCTGATTATTGCAATAAGCTCTTCATCTTCATCCTCAATCTCAACGTTGTTCAGCAAGCTCTTCCCATTGGCTTTCACTGATGGAGGATGGGGCTGGTTTTTGGGGGTCACATTAACAATGTTTGAAGCAAGACTGTCTTTGCTGATGGATCTGGCCAGGCTAATGCTGTCACCAGACCCAGGGTCCACATCAGTGCTGGCAGATTGATGAAGAGCAAAAGGTGTTGGCTGAGACAGAGGCCTACAAAAGAAAAGAATACTCTACTGAGGCTCAAGCACAAAATTTGTTGAACTAAGGACCATGATATAGGCAGCTACAATTTTTGCTCCATTTGAAAAATGTTCCCTGCATCAGAAGTGACCAGAAATACTAAACAGCAACCTCAGATGCTTCAATTCTCTTACAGAAAATCACGTTTAAAAGTACTTTTGATGGCAAGCTTAAAATCAGTCATTCTGAAAATCTACATTAAAAGAAAACAAAATTAAGCAACTACCAAAATGAATCCCTGGAACCACTGCAGGTGAGGTTGGGCTCTGAGCAACCTGCTCTAGTTGCAGATGTCCCTGCTCAGTGCAGGGGGGTTGGACCAGATGACCTTGAAAGGTCCCTTCCAACCTAAACAAGTCTACAAATCTAAGCCCAGTTCTAAGGCAGGGATATCACATTTTCAGAAGGAAATTGTCCCAGTCTCCTTTCACTAAACAGCTCTGTAACACTTCAATGCATCTCTTACCTGGGTTTCCTGTCTGGCCATGCCAGCACTGCCCCTCGTGGCTGCCCGTCAACGCGGGTCAGGGAATTGGAACGGTGCCGATGACCTGAAACATGTTTTAAATTGTTAACAGTTTAGAAATGGTCTTTAAACTACCACTTTTGTTCTATTTCACAGCAAACATAATAAGCTCTTTCACCAAGAGATGGCAGCAGAAAACAGATTTGCTGAAATATTAATCAAAGACAGACAAAGCCTGAAAAATACAATGAAAAATGAGCACGTGTTATGTATCCAACTTCTGGATTTCCAAACATGAAACTCTTCAATTTGCTTTCCTCAGCAGCCCCTCAATACTTAGGAGGGAAAAAAAGTCCTCCCTGTACATTGTTAGAGCCTAAGGAGGTAGAATGTTTCAGTGATAGCTTAGCTGATAAAAGAAATTCTGAGCATCTCTGGGTAAGTATAAGCCCTGGGTTTTCAGTAATTTAAAAAAAAAAAACATTTAGGCAAACTACATCAAGCACTAAATACATCAAGCACTAGAGTGAATTTGCCATTCTGGATCACAGACTGACTTCCTAAGACTTTTTCTAGTCTTATGAACATTTGGCAAGTGGCTTTTTCCTTCCTTTTCATGAACTGACATTATTAGTCTTAATGTCTGGCACTAAAGATTCTAAGAAATAAGCTCAGTTGTGAGAGATAAAAAATATTTTAAAAGTTCAATAACTTCCTTAAAAGATCTTTAAAATCTTCTAATGCAAACAAAGATGATTTGCTCAGACTAAACATGCTTACCACTCAACTGAGTGATAAGTTTAATTCCAGTTTAATTCCATTTTAGATCAAAATACATGAATTTGTACTTTTATTCACTACTGTATTGACATTGATGGTCACTGCCCTTTGAAATGCAAGTTCAAGGCAGACTTACCAGGGCTGTCTTCTCCCTGTAAAGATTTCTGCTGCTTTTGTCTCAAAGGGAGCAGTGGGTGGGAAGGGCTGAAGGCAGGGCTTCCTCCTTTGCCACTAATGCAGAAAAGCAAAACATTAATCAATATATTTTCTTCTAGAATGACAGAAATAATTGCAAAGTTACACTGGTAATAGTTACCCCCACCCTTCTTGAAACACAGTCACAGATCAATAATTTTAAAGAAGCTACTTAAAGAGAAGAAAAGGTTCCACAAAGTTAAACCTACCTCCAGAAATCAAACTGTTTAAGTTTCCAAATACAGCTGGTTTAGAATGTAGCTCATGTAAATAGTGTAAATAGTCCATCAGAGACAAAGTAAAGCCTGAAAGAACTTATCAGTTGCCATCAAACTTAGGTCAGCTGAAAAATCTTGTCATTAACCTTCTTGTATATTAGATTCTATGTAAGTTTGTTTTCTTATTGCCATATTTTTTGGTTTTCTTATTCTCATATTTTTTCCAAAAGTTAGATTAATGTCTTTTTATGCATGCTTATTGTAGGGGGGTTGGACTAGATGACCTTTGGAGGTCCCTTCCAACCCTGTGACTCTAGGATTCTATCACACAATGGTGACAGTTACAGCAAGATCAAACACATGAAGTCCAAAGGAATACTTTGCACTGTTATCTCCAAGGCTGCACACAACTCAAATTCTCTCCATTTTTAGAAAAATCAGAAGGTTTAGCCCAGGTTACCCAGTGAAAGACCATGAAAAGTGACTCACAGGTAGTCAGGCTCCTCAGGGTGCAGGTAGTACCTGCTGCAAGCTTCAGGGCCTGCCTGGGCTGAGGGCTGCACCTCTGCTGGGGCTGCACTGGCAGGACTGGCCATGAAACTTCTCTTGGTGGCGTTGGAAATGGGGACTGGTGGGCGACTGCTCTTCTGCTGCAGCACTGCTTTAACTGGAGGACATCAACATCACTTTATTAGCTACTAAACTAACCACACACAACAGGTTTTCAGGTTGCACTGTGTCAGAATGAAAACTTTGACAGCACTAACATGAAACCTGAAGTGCTAGTGGTTATTTAAAGTATGTATCTTATGGTGACCTTAAGGGAAATAAATTGCAAGTAGATAATTAGATAATTTTTCCCCTAAACCCACTATCTCATTGAAAAAAATCAGATCTAGGACTAACTTTCCTTCTTTTTACTGCTTTCAAAGATCTCCAGCAAGCAGAAAGGTTGGGTAGAAATGAAACTCCAAAGCAAAAACTGCTGAGCAAGTTTCATTGTAATGTAAGGATTTTACATGCTAACATTAATTAAACACTTACCATCTTTTATTTCCTGAATATCTCTTGGCTGTACAAAGTCTGGTTTGACATTCTCAAACCACCAGAAGAGCTCTGCAATGAACACCATGACGTTGGGCTGAAACAGAAAAAAACACAGTTACAGATACAAATACAATAACAGAGCACTGATGAGTTACCCACATTTAATTTAAAAATACATCCTTCATTCTTTCTCTTACCTTTAAAACCAAAGGAGCATATAACATGTCCTCCAATGTGAGGTAAAAGCATTTGTTGAGATATTCGTTTGAGAATTCTCTCAAAAGTTGAATATTATAAAGGCTGTCTGCAATTGATGTTACCTCCTTCAAACAAATATCTGGAGAGGTGAGAAAGATGAGGAAGTTATGACATTATTCCAAAATATTAACTTTCCATCCACAACTAACTCCGTACAGGAACTTCACAGACCACTTGTACACCATCATTTAATATTTATTGGCTACCAGTGATATTTCTCTACCTGTTAAGTACCAGAGGGACAGGAAAAGGAGGAAGAAAACCACCAATAAAACAGTATCAGGTTTGTATTCATTTTAGAATCCCCACAGGAATCTGTTTATCACTGCAACAGAAGAGGTGAGCAGGCTACAAAGAACACCCATAATGATAAAATGCAGAAGCAATTAAACCCAAACATATTGATTTGCAAATAACCAAAGGTCACTCCCAGGATTCACAGTGCTGGCTCCTTCTGACACCATCCAGGAGCTCTGCAAGGAACAACATATCTCAGAAATTAAAAACCAATACAAAATGCTGATTTATAGAAGTTTCATGCAACAGGCTGGATTCTTTAGTTTTTACTGGATTTATTTGTTTTTTCCAGAAACTTTTACTACATACCATCTAGCTTCATTTGCTCTGGACAGTAGTAGTGTATCACAGCTAGAAGAGCAGCACCATCACTCCCATCCTTCATCAAATCCTCAAGCAGAGGAAAATAAGGTAATTGCCTGCTTGAGAGATGGTCTCTTCGGTAACGCACCTACCGAAAGAAAACAAGTGTTCATGGGATGCCAACAAAAAGGGGGAAAAAAAGGGGAGGGGAAAAAAAAAAAGGAATGTTTGTTAAGCACTGAAAACTCTTTCCAGTGGATCCTTCATAGCATTCTGCTCTAAGGCAAAACCAACCTACAAGGTTCTACTTTTCTCTCAATGGAAGCCAATTCTGAAGGACTGGTGCTTCCCTTTTAATCCTTCTCCTTGTATCTGGAAGCAAATCGTGCTGCTCAATTCCTCCACAGTCACATATTTGAACTTATTACAAACAATTTCAGTCAAAATCCTTCCACACAGATGCATGAATGCAGCAGATCCAAAGAAAGAGACAAAGAACTACATGAAAACGCTCAAAGCTTGGGAAAAACAAGACAAAACAAAGCAAAAAAAAAAAAAAGAATTCAGATGAGCCAGTGATTTCTCATACGTTACCTACACCCCCAGACTTGTCATCGTGTCCACAAAGCTCTCTCAGAGAGATTCAGAGCACTGTATGGCTGTCAAGCCAGTACACAATACTAGTATCATGCAAAAATAAAAATCACAGCCTGTTCCAAAACTGGTCAGCAAGGGGAGCATCAGGCCTGTTACAGCAACAGCCAAACTCTCCTTGGTTTCACTACAGATCAGTATCAAACTCCCTCGTGTCAGCTGGAGTATGGCTGGAGAGCAGCTCAAGCCAGTGAGCTACAGAACAAATCTTGGCATTGCTTCTTGCCAGCTTTGCAAGAGAGGTTTGCAAGTTGCTACTCACTCAGTAGCACACGCCAGCTACACTAGAAGGCTCTAGGTTTGAGCAGCAAAGCAGCAGAGCTACAGAGCCCAGCAGAAATCCCCTGCAGTGCTGGAAAAAGGTTCCTTTTACACTTTACTGCATTAAGATCACTTGGCATTTACCAAACTGTCTTGACTGATGTGCTATACAGAGAATTATTTAATCAGAGGAAAGCTGCATGTCACCCATGGAATTGCAGGCTTTCCAAGACACTCTGGGAAAGCTCTTTACACAAACACATGTNGCCTTCAAAGTGTCCAGGGATGGGGCTTCCAGCACCTCTCTGGCCAACCTGTGCCAGTGTCTCCCCACCCTCCTGGGCAACAACTTCTTCCTAACGTCTCATCTCAATCTCCCCACCTCTAGTTTTGATCCACACACTTGTATGTGTCAATTTAGGATGGCACAGGCTGAGAAAAATCTCTGTTCAAATTGATCACTTCTCATCAGAGTAATAAGAACCAGTTTCATTTATTTGCTTTGCACAAATGTTACGATTCCCTGGCAAAGGCATCTAACTCTAAAAGCTCCTCTACACTCTAATGCTATTTTTCTTGTCCTTTTAGCAGGTGCAAATGATTTATTTTTTTTTCCCCAGCCTGGAGCACTGCACAGATATGTAATGGAATGGGAATCATACTGTACCACACGAGCATATTCCACTGGTTCCAGCATGCAGTGGGACACAGCATGCATCAGATCAGGCTTACACAGAAAGAAACAGTGAGATACACGAGGGTGATTATTTCAACAGGAAAAAGAGCAACCCAAATCTCTTAGCAACATCCATTATGCACTGGAAATGTGGTCCCTCAGCCTGGTAAGTATGCACACCAAGGTGAACTGGTTAGCTTAAAAGGTTTGTTATCTGCTTAGCTGAAGGAAGTATATCAAAGACGAAGTTCAGAAATTTGTTTTTAAACCCTAATTCCTCCTGGAGGTAAAGCAGATAGAAATATTTCCTTCCCAATAGGCTTAAACAGAATTTAAATCAACTACAGGCAATACTGAGAACTAAAATCTGTAAGAATTCCTTATTTTAGCTTTGTTGAAATAAAATCACAAATGTACCTTCTCAAGAATGTTTTTATGAATTTAATTTCTTATTTTTAACTCCACTATTATTCTCTTAATTATTCAGTCTTTTATACCAAAAAAATCTGAATTCTTTCATATATTCTCAGCTGAGTCTTGTGGTCTGTTCCCACCTCCTCACCCATGCATACAATTAATGACATCTGTATGCTTTGAAGTGCAGAAATGGGTGCTATTGAAATAGAAATAACTCTATATTGAAGAAAAAAAGAATTAAAAGGGATACAGGGTGACAGCTACTATGGAGACTGCAGAATCTCCCAGTAAACCAGTATAATCCAAGAGGTACTGGACTAGCAGTGAGATAACCTCTATTTACTCCTTCCTTTACCACCACCTTGCTCAATGATATCCTGCAAGTCAAACCCATTCCTGTAGTTTCTTCTACTCTCAGCCAGTAATCACTGAACAAAACAGAAACCTACTCAACTTCCTCAAAAGGCTATCAAATAATTGCCTCAAAAACAAACACCAGCTTTAAGCACATTGAGTGATAAGCACTAGGTCAATATTTCATTACATCCTGGTGCTGGCAGGGAGACAGGGTGTTGTCAGAGTGTTTATTAGCCTGCAAGCTCTCATTCAAATTTCCTTTATTTCAGATATTTAAAGTTTTTCCTGTGGCCCAAACATTTGGTTCAAATAAATAAAGGATTATAAGGCAGAGGAGTGGGACTGAGCTCTCTGTGGGAAGGCAGAGAGGCTGTGGGGAGAGGTGACTGCTCCATCACACCATCCTTTCCAACTGCACTGCTCTTTGGAATTTGTAACTGAGACAAACAGCTCTCACCTTCCCAGAGAGAAAATGACCAACAGCAAACCCAGCAAGTGCAGGAGAAAAGGGAAACAAGGCTTAGGGAAGCAAAGGAACAAAGAATAATCTCTGCAAGTTAAAATAAAACCAGAAAAACTCAGCCAAAAGAAAGGGGGCTTGACTATTAGGGGTATAATTTTATTATTTTTTATAGATAGTGGAACTGATGCCCCATTTCCACACTTCATTATAAAAGAAAATAAGCCTTTTGTTCTGGTGTGTAACTGCCTTTCCTCCCTGCTCCACTCTCATTAGTTTAACACACAATTCCAGCAGCCATCATGATGGGCCCAAACTGGTTTGTCAAATCTTCTAACCCCATCTCAACGAGTAACGGGGCTCTGGGTTTGGCAGATTGATTTGAAACCTTTGCAAGAGCATTATTTAATGTACTACTGCAAATATCTACGTATTGTAACTACAGATTCAAAGATTAAACAACCATTTAAACCAACCAGCTTTTGTACCACCTCAGTGCTGTCAGCAATTGCCCACTTATAATAAAAACAGTGACACAATTATTTCAACTTGTTAATTTTCTAATTTTTTTTGCTGCTACTCCATAACTTTCACTCCTGGAAACAATTTTGAGATGCTGTGAAGTGATTATGCTGTATGCTGTACAGTATGGAAAGATCATGTCATGAAAACTAAGCCTGATGACCCAGAAGGTTACACAGTTTTATTGTGGGTTTTTTTATTTTCAAAGACCATCTAAGAAGCATTGTAATGGAAGCAAACACTCAGAAGAAGTTGAGAAAAGCCATGATTTTGTGGATGACAACTGGTGTAAAAGTAGTTCACTTACAGGTACTAATTTCCAATACCATTTGGAAGGAGACTGCTCAGGAAGCAAGGAAAGGAACGTAGGAATAGGAGAGGAACATCAGCAATGCAAGTTAAAAGCAGTAATACTTAAATGCACTTCAGCAATAAACACTTTCATGGTTTAGAGGAGTCGTAGCCTAGAAATTTGGATTTTAAAGTATTAAAAATGAGATCCAAAAGTCAACAGAGAGTAAAATAGTTAAAGGGATCCTTCAGGCCACGCAGCAACTTGTAAGTTAAACAAGGGCCCTTTAGTCCCTTATCATTGAAGGATATTATTTTACATTAAAAGCACATCAAACCCCTTTGCCACTAACATCAAACAATTGTGCCTTGTTCAGAAGTCCCACTTTGAGCCCCTTTGCACAGCAATGCCAATTGGAGGAAAGAACTTTGTTTTTCTTCAAGCTTCCCCAAATCCTAAACCAGGAGCTCAGAGAGCTGGTATACATTGTGTTTGAGAGAGATCTATTTGACATGCTCCAGAAATGAAAGTGTACAATATTTTGCAATGTTAGTGCATTGTGATACTATTTCAAGGGAAAAAGACACAAAAAACACACACACACACCACGTCTGAATGCCAAGAGTGTGCTTACTACACAGGACCTCAATAAGCCTCTGAATATACATCAGACAATTAACCCATGCACAATGAGGATGCTCCAAGAGCTCTCAAAATATATAATATATATTTTGTGCTGTGAAAGCTGAGTCGTATTTAACCCATGTAAAGTTGATACAAAGGATTTTAAGTGGAAACAAGTTATTTTAGTCCAACTGGAACTTTAGGGGAAGTCAGAAGATACAGTGGGCTTGAAAGGTGGGGAAGGGCACTGAGGATGGACACAAACTGCATGCATTAAACCTCAGGAGATTTGAGGACTGAAGGCCTCAACACTTCCTCTGGCAAAGAAAATACTGAGATGTTTGTGTTTAAACCCCTTAATCAGCAATACACAAAATCCCAACTGAAGACCACTTTGTTTTACCTTTTGGTGTCCTGGACTTTCCATTAGTTGCTGTTTTAATTTAATTTCTTTCTCTGTTATCTCTCTCATCTTGAGGTTTACCTAAAAGGGCATAACATAGAAAAGATATTAAAATACAGGTTCTTTTTTGAGTGTGACTGTTATCACTCAAAAAGGTTTCAGTAACTTAACCTCTACCCTTGGAAAAGTTTCAGTATTTGTTAAATGTATTCAAGCTAATCAGCATTAAGTCTACCCTGTTATTTAACATGAAACAATATTTCACCTTACAAAAAAAATCCCCCACAGCAACTTGTCTGAAAATAGAGCCCAATTTCTATAGTTTTTCTAATTTAGTCCTTAATTATCTTCTTTTAAAATTTAAAATTTACCAGCTTTATTACAGCACCTCTAATAAAAAGAGATTGCATCTCCCTGCTAGGCTGATTCTCTTTCCCAATGCCTATGGAAAACTTGGGAAGCCAAGCAATAAGATGAAATTAGAATATGCTGCAGTAATAAGGGAATCAAATACTATTAATAATAATAATCTGTAGTAGGAGGATATTACACCCAACTACCATTGGACTGGAGGTACAAGTAGCACCCCAGTAATTAAAGCAGTTCTCTTCATCAAGGGGGAATGATGAAGAAATGCAGAGGCAAGAACAATGGAAGGAAGGCTCTCCTCAGAGCCTTTTTACAGATCTGAGGAGTGACCATAAGAGGGATGCTTTTCCCCAAGTAAATCCTACCTTGTTGATCCAGAAAACCATTGCATCCTCCAGATCATAGGGCAGTTCTTTCGAGGCACTGAACGTAGAGAAACGCTTGACACTAGTGACCACCTTCTCAATGCTGATCATCTCTACAGTGTAGGCCATCATCAGAGCATCAATCATTGCCATGTGGGAGCTCTGCAAGGAGAAAACAGGGAGTGTTGGAAAATTAAAAAAAAATTACAATTCTGTAGTCTAACTGTATTTAAAATGAAGCATTCCTGAGGTTAGTGACCTAGAAACGCAGAGCTCCTCATTCCATTCCCTATTTTAACTAGCGTTAAATAAAAAGCAGCTCATTAGGTGGCTTTAATTAAGCTAACCATTTTGATTGGTGCAGAGCCCAGATCAGATTCAGACACAGGTGTATCATCACTCTCCATGACGTAAATCCCCTTCCGAGACAGAGCCTGGATCACCGACTGGTGTCCCTGCAGAGCAGCCACCTGATCCCCCTTGAGGATGAGGCTGCAGACGCGGCAGTACAGCTCGCTGGACAGCAGCAGCTTGATCACTGGAGGCTTGATGTGCTCTTGTTCGTACTGGTCTATGTAAAACGGGTCCTTCAGCTCCTCGGGGACATTGTCTGCAACAGCCAACAAGAGTTTCAGTGAGTGGCACCACTAAGTGGAGGAGTTCTAAACAAAAGGAAATCGGTTTTACCATACATCTTTTTTACCATCGTTATTTTTTACCATACGTTCTTTTTACCATCATTTTTAACCATATATATTTTTACCATCATACAGATTTTTTACCATCATTTTTAACCATATATATTTTTACCATCATACAGATGTTTTACCATGCTTCCCTTTACCATACAGATTTTTTACCATGCTTCTCTTTACCATACAGATTTTTTACCATGCTTCCCTTTACCATACAGATTTTTTACCATGCTT
>VYZX01025155.1:385900-495972 GCA_013401335.1 Brachypteracias leptosomus | reverse complement strand
CCCCCCGCCCCGCCGAACAATGCGGGCAGGTCCCGCGGCCCCCCCCCCGCCCCGACCCGCCCCGCGGGGCCGCGCTAGGGGGGGGAACAGGGGCAGGCCCCGGGGGCAGCACCTGCGGCTCCTTCCCTCGCCTCGCCCGGGAGAAGCAGCAGAGGTTCCTCGCCCGCACCCCCATCCCCGCACCGCCCCGCACCGCTCGCCCCGCCGGGGCGGCGGGAAGGCGGAGAAGGGCCGGGGGGACGACGGATCCCCCCCTCCCCGCCGCCGCCACGGCCCTGCCCGCATCCCCGCCCCCACCCGGGAGGAGNNNGGGCCCCGCGCGCACGCGCCGGCGGGGGCGGGTTCAATGCGCAGGCGCGTGGAAGGGGCGGGGGGGAACCGGGGCCGGCCGCCTGCGGCCCGCGCTAGGCAACCGTTGTCACGGCAACGGGGACCGGCCCGTAGCCTCTACCCCACTCCCGTCACGGCCCCGCCGCCCCCGGGGCTCTGCCAACCCGGCCCCGACCTGCTGCGCGGAGCTACCGGAGCCCGGGTGGGCCCTCGCAGCCCCGCCAGGCCCTGCAGCCCGCTAGAGGCACGGAGGGACGGGCCTGGGCAGGCCGCGGGGGCTTCACCCTAGGAGGGAGGGAGAGAGGGATGGAGGGAGGGGGTCCGGGCCCCCCCCGGGTGCTGACCCCGCGCTGCGGCCTCCAGGCCCTGGCTGCGGTTTCCAAGCACCTGGGTCCGCCGTGTGGGAGCGGTGACAGTGATGGAGAAGGGGCCTTTCTGGTAAAAAATGGGGCGAACAAGGAGAGTGGTGGCTTGGGCCGCTTTGGCCTCCATGTGTCACAGCCACTGTGAGGTGGGTCTTGGTCCTTGAACCCCCAGCCCAGGAGCTGTGCAGGGTTTGCACTGGTTTAGGAGCCTGCTTGGTTGTGGTGACTGGGGGCCTCTGAGCTCCACCACCACCAACCCTTTGCTGCCTTCTCAGCCTGGAGAGCCTTCACAACGTGGTTGCCACCATTGTCATCCTCACTTGGGCTTCCATTTAACGCAGAGAAGCACAGAAATGCCAAAAAACCCTTTCTTGATTATAAATCGCTAGCTGTGGAAACACTCAGGCACACAATAAAGTCCACTGTAGTAAAACCAGGCATTTGCTTAATTGCATGAAGGGTTGAGATCTCTCTCTGGTGCCAGCCACAAAACGTTGGTTGATAATCAGCGATACTTCACTTCAGGTTATTCCAGACACCATCCCCCAAGACTTGCTGTGGAGCTGCTCCTGATCAAAGGATGCCCAAGTCATTCATCAGGCAGAAACCTGACATATGCATCTTGTGTGTTTCTTAGCAAATAAGGAATTTCTCCACATGGTTTGTGGCATGATCCATAGATAAGAGCAAAAAATGCCTGACAGGTGTAAGGCGTTGACTGCTGTCCTTTGCTGGGTGCACTTAGAGCATCCCAGTCACCCTGGGGCCATCCTGCTGGGTGCAGTGGGACACTCGTCCCACCCTGTGCCCCACGCTCGGCTTGTGACCAGAGCGAGATCCTGCAGATTAACCCACTTGAGGAGCGAGTTCCAGGGCTCAGCTGGAAAGTGAAGCGACGTGGTTAAGCGGGGAGAGGTTGGAGCCTTTAATGCTGCTGCTGGACAGATGAATTATCTTCATATCCAGCTACTAAAAATGTGATTATAAGTTTAGCTGCACAACGGGGAGAGCAGATTGACCTTATTCTACCTAATTTTCTTTGTTACCATTCGCATCAGTTATTTTTTTGTTGCGTACATGCGGATCACATAAATATTTCCAAATTATTAAAGATTAATCTGGGTTTAATTAAGATTCAACATTTATTTCCTTATATCTTTTCAAAGTGCAAGCAGAGGGCACCCTGCTTCGTGTCATCAGGAAATAAATCCACTGCTCAAAGGTTACTCCTGCCTCTATTGCTCTTCCCTGTCACAGCTTGTGCACAATTACAGGCTCTGTCCTTCATAAACCACTTGCAGGTTGGTTGATAATTCCAAGAGTTCCCTTTTTCAACACCCTTTTTCCAGGCTGGCATTTTGTGACGTTCTGGTTGTAACAAGCTGCTCTTGTGTTTAGATTAAGCATTAAGGCCCAATCCAAATCCCCTTAAACTCAAGAAGAATGTTTTCATTTACGGGCTGGCTCGGGCATTAAAGGGGCTGCAGGAACAGATTGGCCCTTGGCCTCTTGGAGCAGGTGACCTGCAGGAGAGGGTGAAGGTGCAACCAGCAGAAAACCAACCTGCTGCTTCCTCTGAGACATCGTTGCTGCAGGAAAAGAGCAGATCCTGCTGTTAAACTCACCAGGAACAAAATATGTTTTAAGAGGGTGGCTGCAAAGCCAAGCCAGTGTTACCTGGACCCCTGAAACTCTCTGAAGTGGGAAAGTTTGGCTGAAGAAAATGAATATTGTGGAGAAAAAGCGTTGGAGGAAGCGTAGTGGTGAGGAGAACCTTCCTTCTACAGGCTTCTGCTCCACCAAGGATCCTGACCTTGCAATCTTCTCATGTTCCAGCCCTTTCCCTCACTCAGAGCTGTCCAGATCTGTGCTCACATGTTGCTGCCTCCCAGTGAAATTCGCTGCTGCTGCTTCCTCTGTGAGAATACCCTGAAACTGCTGCTCGAGGCACCTGCCTGTCCTCGAGTGGAGGCTGAGATGGATGTTTTGGAAAGCTGCAGGTGATGCTGAAGTGGTTTGTCAAGAACTCGGCACCGTCCCACACGAGCGTCCTCAAAATTGTCCTGGAGATACAAACCCTGCGTTGGAAAGGGGAGGCTCTGAACGTGTTTGCTTCTTCTGTGGGAAAACAAATGACTCTCCCCTATTCAGCAGCAGCAAATTCATCCTTCATTTGCCTGCCCCTCGTTTCTTTCCTGCACTAAACATGCTCCGAGGCTTTTCTCCTGGAAAACAGTACCACGTTGCTTGTCTATTTGGAATTATTTCCCTATTAGGCTCCTGGATTCCTTAACCTCTCAGAGTGGGTGCACACGGGCACTGACAAACACTCTGCAACGTGTCCTCCAGCAGCACTCCCTGATTAAGTAGCAGGAGGTGGTACCCTTGAGAAATTAGCATATTCAAACATGACACCTCTTACAAAGACCACAGGTAGAATAAGAACATCGGTCCATCGTCATCCCGAGGACATCAGAGATAAATTCATAACTGTAGAAATATAAAGATGCTGGGATCATAGAGGGTGGAGATACCTGCTGGGTATGTTGGGAAAGCAAGAGCTGACCCATCAGATTCAGCCAACAGGGAATCGAGGTTCTCCCTCAGTATTACAAAAAGGACCTTCAAATGAAGGAGAACTTCCCCATCCCTGGAGAGGTTTCCAAGCCCTGGAGATGTGGAGTTGAGGGACGTGGGTTAGTGGTGCCCTGGCAGGGATGGGGGAACAGTTGGACAATCTGAAAGGTCTTCTCCAACCTAAACGATTCTATGATTATATTTATATATACTTCCATAAATAAGGAGTATTCTGGAGCTGCTCTCCCCTCTGCCTGGGTTATAACCCGTGTCCTTCAGGCCTCTCATCAGCGTGGCTGCAGGGACACGTGCTGCTCTACCTTGGCAGGTGGGTGGCTTCATCTCGGAAGAGCTTCTTTGCCGTCAGTCTTGCTCGGCACCTCCTGCCCGTGCTCTCAGGAGCAGCAAGAGGAGCCAAATGCATCAACAGGATCCATTTCAGATTCAACCCGNTAATAAAATAAAATAAATAAATAAAATATTGCCTGCGTGAAGATAATTTCTACAGTTCTCCCCAGAATTCTGCTGTCAGCAATCACTTTATACCCAGTTCTGTAGCTCCTGGTGTATCAAGGAGCCACGTGTGCAACAAACTGCATTTTTCATGTAAATAAAGAAAACAAATTCAGTGCAGGTAGCAGGACTCCATTGCATTCATGCACCTGTATCATTTTGAAGGTAACACGCACCCAGGCTCAGCTACTATGCTGATGAGCACAACAAGTTATTCAGATTTATTCTTTTCCCTTTGTTTGCAGCGTGTGATGGGTATTAAGGGATGTTTCACACCCCTGGGGCTGCTCCTGCCCAGGGATACTGGGACCAACCAGCTGGGCAGGGAGGGGACTGGGATAAGTTATTCTCCCCTTGCATAGTTATATATTTANTTCCTTGCAAAATGCCCATGATGGTCAGAAGAGCAGAGAAGGGCCGGGGTGGAGCAGTGAGGAGCAGCCCGTGCTCACCTCCAGCCCTCTCCTTACCGCTCTATTTTCAGCCCTGCACTAATTTTGAACACGCCTGGATCTGCTTCCCTCTGCTTAGTCCTGCAGGGCCTCGTTTGCCCCGGGGCTGAGCACTTAATATCCTCGGCTGGGATCGACTTAGAGCCGGGCAGCTTCTGGAGGTCACAGCGTGAGGCTGATGCTGCCACCACCTCCGCCAGCAGCAGCTCTGGGAGGAGGAGAAGCCAGTGTCCTCTAGGCCACCAAGCTCCAGCATCCCCCAGCACACATACAAAGTTCAAAAAGAGTTACCTCCGACTAGAAATCCACTAAGGAAAAAGAGAGGGGGGCAAAAANTGCATTCATGCACCTGTATCATTTTGAAGGTAACACGCACCCAGGCTCAGCTACTATGCTGATGAGCACAACAAGTTATTCAGATTTATTCTTTTCCCTTTGTTTGCAGCGTGTGATGGGTATTAAGGGATGTTTCACACCCCTGGGGCTGCTCCTGCCCAGGGATACTGGGACCAACCAGCTGGGCAGGGAGGGGACTGGGATAAGTTATTCTCCCCTTGCATAGTTATATATTTATGGTAAATACAGTTTTACTTTCCAAAGTGTCCCTAGGGGGGGAAAAAAGTGCTTTTTAAGGAGAAATGGCAGCTCTGCCCCTCTCAGAGAGATCCCTCCCCTGGCTGGGGCACAACCCCCGTCACATTGGAAATAACACTGATATTGAGCCCTCATCTCCAAAGTGCTGCACAAACATTAATTAATGGCCCTGTTCCTGCCAGGGGGCAGAGCTGGCAGAGGTGGGGGGCTGGATCCTGGAAGCCAGAGCTCCCTTTGGGAGGAGGGGGATGAGCCCTCCCTGGGCTTGTGGTTTTCTGCAGGCACTGGTGGGTTTTAAGTGCCTGCATTAATAACAGGAGGGGGTTTAGCCTGGGAGGTATTTTTATCTACAAGATTATTTATTCTCCAAGTCCCCGGGCTATGTTTAGGAGGATGACGGGTCAATAGCATTTACAGCCCACCAGGTTTTCCAGAGAGACTTGGATACCAAGAGGGTTGGTCCCAGGGAACCTTCCCTGTGTCTCGTCCTTCCCTGAGCAACCCCAACCAGAGGCACCCCAGGGACTGGCTGGGTGAGCACTGAAAGGTTTCTGAGCGTTCCCATCATCTAATTAATGAGCAAAGGAGATTTTTCTACATTTCCACATAGCTTTATATTCATTAAACCCTTCTCAGCAGCCACGTTTGGGTAGTGTTGGGACAGAAATGGATTTTGATGGGAGCTGTTGATTTGCTTTACCCAGATGATTCCTTTGTAAAAAGCACTTTTTTTTTTTCCTAAGGACACTTTGGAAAGTAAAACTGTATTTACCACAAATGTACAACTATGCAAGGAGAGAACGACTTCTCTCCAGCTTTTCCACCACTATTTAAACATCATTGGAAAGCAATGAATAATTGAGAGGCAGGAAAATAATTAAGAAAAAAAATCTAATTGAATTCCAAAATGCAACATCTGCCCCTTGCCCCTGCCTGCACTTTGTGAGGTGCAAGAGCTGAGAGCAAGACTGAAGGAATTGGGCATCTTCATCCCAATAAAAGCCATCGTTGGGTTTGTGGCTGGAATTATTGACACCCCAATAACCTGACTTCCAGCAAAAGGGCACATAAAGCTCCTCTCTCCCCAAGAACCAGTTGGGGTTATGCTCAAAAACAACCTCCTGAGCCCCTGCTGAGCACCACCTGTGGGAATCCACAGCAGACTCCAGCCAAGCTTTTCCAGGGCTGTTACAGCATCATTATTTCACCGAAGTCTCTGACATTCATCGCACAGAGGGAGGTGTTCATGTGGGAACAAAATTGGGGCCGCCTTGTTCCAGGTCCCCTGAGGGATGCACAAAGGCCAGAGCTGCTGTAGGGTCCTGGAAAATCACAGGAGGGATGTACCTGGCCCAGGTGTTCCCAGCTTTGCATTATGGTCTCAAGATGTAGGGGATATTTGGAGGAAATTGCTGCGTTTTAAGGGTTTTCCCCTCCATAAATCTAAACCATGCAGCCCTGGGCTGAGATGACAACACCAGAACACACTCCAGGTGATTTCATGTGCAAGTCTCACCCCAGAGAGCTCCTACAGATCAAATTAAAGCTCCTCCAACTCCACCACAGGAGAATCTGGTGGGGCACGGGCAGCAGCTTCCCACTGAGTTTTGGGTCATTCCCATTCAGTGTGTTCAGCTCCTGCTATTCTGGTGGGATGTGGCTGCGGGTTCACCTCATCACAAGCCCTTCTCCCTGTCCCCTTGTGTCCTGCCTCTAGCAAGGTGCCAGAACAAGCTCTGCCACCCTCACCCCCTGGGTCCTGGCCAGCCCGCACATGCTGCACTTCAACACTTTTAAATCTGTAGCCAGAAAAATATATTAATGTACAAATTAGAGCAATTGAAACACCTCAATCCTGCCTGGCCAGGTCCTATTTACAGCAAGAACTTAGATGACTGCAAAACTCAAACACCCAGCAGGAAACCAAGCCCAGACAGCACCTCTGAGCCCCCAGCAAGCTCTGGGTGATGGACCTTGGAGAAGATGCTTTGGGCTGGCAGGAGCAGGCAGGGGCCAGCCTGGTCCCCACACTCCTGGCAGGGACACCAATGCCCTGGAGCCCCATCCCATCCCTCCCTGCTGCAGGGCTTGGCACACAGGTCCTGAGGGCTGGAGCAGACATCACCTGCCAGCCCTTCCAAAGGCTCTGGCTCACTCCAAGGTTGGCCAAGGCAGGTGTGGTCCTGCACCAGGAGGGGTCTGGGCAATGAGGAAGGCTACGACACCATGAGCAGCACCCAGGGCTGAAACACAACGTGGCTCAGAAGGGTCCCATCCTGCTGTGAGGGGTGACCTCGTGTCCCAGTTGAAGCTGGTGACTCAGGCCACCAGGCATAGATGCTGCCCATACGTGTGGGGCTGGATGGCCCCATCTCCTACGTGCTGAGCTCTAGCACCCTGGTCCCCAGCTGTGCTGAGGCTGGTACCCCAGGCACTGCTCTGCCCAGGACCCCCTCGGTCCCTGGGGTTCAGAGCAGCTGATAACCCCCTGGCTTAGCCCTAAGAATGGGGCTGACGAGACCCCCGGGGCTGCCAGGAGCACATGGAAAGGGGGATGCTGCAAAGGATGCCCCACATCCCTGGGGCTGGGGCACCGGGTGCTGGGCAAGACACACGGAGGACGCTGTAAGACCCCAGCAGAAGCCCCCGGGAGGGTAGATCCACGGCAGCGCTGACTTACCGGGGACAACCGGCGACATCCTCGCAGCCTCGGGCGTCTCCGGGGGCTGTGGGCAGGAACCCGAGACATGGGAGCCCATGGCACGTCCCGGGGGCTCAGAACCGAGGGGCTGGGTCCCCTCTGCTCCCCGGGAAGGGGTGGGGGGAGTGGGGCCGGGCTGCGCTCCCCAGCATCGCTGCCGTCGCCACGGCAACTGCCGAGTGAGTCACGCCGGGCTCTGGGTGACATCAGAGCTGCGGAGGAGGGGGCCGGGGGCTGGAGGGGCCCGAGGGCGACGCTGGGAGCGGATATTCCCAGTTTGGTTTGGCTGGTTAGAGTTGGGAGGGTTTGTGCAGTGAAAAAATCCAGCTCCAGCCCCCCCAGGGCAGCATCTCCTGGTGGTGTTTTGCAGGAGACCCACGGAGTCGGGATGGGAAGAGCTGGGGGTCACTGGGGAGCCCCTGCAGGGCTGGGAGCAGGGCTGGGGCAGAAGAGGACAGACAGACACCCTGGGCAGCTCTGTCCGAGCTCTCCTGTGCTGCCCTTGGCCTCGATTCTGCTCAAAACACAAGCACATTAAGGAGACTGGTCTAGAAATCACTTACCTTGGCTGGTTGCACCTTGGTGCTGGGCACACAAGCAGGAGGAGGTCACCTTCAGGGTGACATGTTGGGACCCTGGGATCCTGCCTGCACCCAGGATTCACTCCCAGCTTCCCAGCACCAGTGACCTGGCTCCATGGGAGCTGAACAGGGTCCTCGCTTGGAAACCAGTGAAGAAAAGGGAGAAGCATCAGGTAGACACGTGCCATGGGGGTTTAGGGACCACCACACAGACGTGCAGGCATTTTCCAGAGCCTTTTGGCAGCACTTTTGCTCATAGCCCTGTGGGGCTTCCTCACACATCCCCCATAGTGCTGACACCCCAGCCCCTCTCGCTCCTTAGATCAAGCCTGAGGAGACAGAATGAAGTATTTTTAGTAGGGTGAGAGCCCCGCACGAGGCTCAGCAAGAGCAGCCCTGGGCCAGGCAGTGATGCAGCACCTACATCATCTCCAAGAAATAAACTTCTCTCAGCCTTCCACGAGAGCAAGCCCAGGGGCATCACTCACCCCCCTCACTAGACACCCTCCTGGGGGGCTTCTGGGTGCCCCTCCTTATGTGAGGCTGCGATGGAGGAACCCAACACTTGGGGGGTTTATTTTTAGCACAGTTAAACTATAAATACAGCCCAGGGTAACCTGGGGAAATCTGAGCAACTCCTTGGGCTGGGCAGTGAGAGCCCTGGGGAAGCCCGTGGTGGTCAGAGGGTCTGTATCACGGGGGCTTTGGTGGGAAAGGCACTGTCCTGCTTCCAGAAACCAGAGCTGGAGGTAAAGACAAAGCCCTTCAAACATCTTATGGGCATGATGCTCCTGCTCTGGGCTGGCAGGAGGAGCTGGCTGCTGTCATCTCCTGCCTGTGCTGGCAGGAGAAGGGAGAGGAGGGATGGGGAAGGATTACTCGGTGCCCACAGAACAGATTTAATGGAGGATTGGGCATTTTTTTTTCTTTTCTAGGTTAGCTTCCCAGGTGGGAGCAGGGGAGGAAGGCACCTGTCCAGGAGGAATCCAGGAGTATGGGGGTGAATGCAGAGAGCACCCCATGATGCATCACAGGCAGCCTGGCAACCAGCTCCTGGGCTGGGGAAAGCACAGATGGAAGAGGGCTCTGCAGCACCCAGCCAGCACATGGAACAGGCAGCTGGTGTCCTTTTAAGGATGGTTTAGGAGGGTCTGAACTACTTTCCTTTTCTCACACATGTTGGGCCAGCAGCCCCCATCACCTGGCTCACCCCAGCTGGGCTAGTGCTGCTGCCTGGCTGCCAGGAGAGGAAAAACCTCTAATCTACATGCCAAGACACCCCAAGAGATGTCCCAAAATCCCCCAGCCCTCATACAATGGGAAGGGGCTGAGGTAGCTGCAGCAGGGAGGCACTGGGGCTGCACTATTCCCTGCTCAGCAGCGTTGAGGAGGAGCTAAATCAATAATTCCACCAAAGCCCAGGCACGTGGGAGCTGCCCTGGGCACGGGACTCCTGGGCACAGATTCCCTTCCTCAGAGGACAAGTAGAGGTTCCCTGCTGCATACCTGTGGGTTATGCCCAAGCTCCGGGCTCATAAAAGCCAAGTAACCACATCATGCATAAGCACCACGAGCCTCCCATGAATCATTTTTCCAGGGTGCACGAGCAGCAGCTGCTCACACAGCACCGAGAGCTCAGAGTCCTCACCAGGAGCTCAGCACGAAGCCTCCTCAGCCACCCCTTGTGCCCTGCACACCCAGACCTGGTGTGGGACCAGCTCGACCAGCTCCCAGCCCTGCACATGCTGCTCCCAGAGTGGGAGAGCTCGTTATGCAACTGCTGATGGCATCGCTAATGGAACCTGTTTGGGAGCTGCAGCAATTCCCCCTGACAGCAGCAGTTCTGCATCCTGGGGGGCTGGGTCAGTGCAGGACCCCAAGATGTGGGGTTTGTGTCCTCCCAGCTGCTGCTGGAGCCCAGCCCTGGAGCCACAGGGACTTCCCAGGAGCCCCAAGCAGGCTCTGAACTCAGCCCTTTTATTTGGGCACCAGCTCTTTGCCCAGGCAGCTCCAGTTTGAGTGAGCTGGTCACCTCTCCAGGTTTATTTTGGTCTGGCCCAGCCCATCTCGAGTTACTGGTGTCCCTCCCCCAGCTCCACCAGTGACAGGATTCCTGGTGACACTGGATACAGGGGCTCAGGCCCTGCTGTCCCATCTCCAGTCACACTCAGGCCCTGTTACCAAAGCTATTTGCACGTGGACACTACAAACCTGCCCCATTCCAAGCCACTTTCCAGGGCCAAGCCACCAGAGCAATGGTCCAGCTCACAACTGCCAGACTCACCTTTGAAGTGAAGCTTTTGAGTAACAAGAAAAGAATTAATTAATCCTCCATTAATTCTGCCCCAAACCCCTTTCCCCCATAGCAGAGCATCCCCCGCAGCCTCCAGAGCTGCTGCTGCCTCTGGTCAATTCCTCTTTTTGGGGAAAAATCACCATTAAAACAAACCAGGACCATCAAGAGCAGAGCAAAGGATGGGAACCACAGCCCTGACCTGGGCACACCGGGTGCAGGAGCAGCGTCTGCCACCTCCTCTGTCCTTGGGAACCCCCCCCAGGTGTTTGCTCCTTAGAGGAGCCATTCGGGTGCTCGTACAACCTCCTACTCCTTTTTATGGGGTAGTGAGCACATGAAGGAGGGAGCCCAACCCCTGCACAGCTTCCTGGGAGAGGCTCCAGTAACTCACCCACTGTGGGGCTGGGAGCGACGCTCTTGCCACACCGTGTGTGTTGTGAGCAGAGTCTCACCCTGCCAACACCAAGCTGCCTTTCCACAGCCATGTAAAACCCCTTCTGACCTTCCCCTCCCTCCACAGCAGGGACCTGGAGGCCACAGCAGCATCATCCCTGCTGCAGGACACCAGCAGCACGTCCCTGTGCTGAGAGCACCTCAAGAGCTGCCACCACCACCACGCCAATTACAGCCCCTCCTGTCACCCAGACAGCAGCACTTTTTAATTTTTAAGGTGTGGGGCTCTGCCCAGACCTGCTGTACCAGTTTGGGTTCAGAAGTATCATTATCTAATGCTCCTTTAAAAAGTTTTTTTGCTTTTAATTTTAAATGAGTGGAGAGCTGGACCTTGGAACCCTCCTGCAGCCTATCTGGGCATGAAAAGAAACCAGAGTTTGGGGCCACCAGCACCAAGAGAACATCTGCAGTTGCCCCCACCAGGGCTACAAACCTGCACTGAACTACAAGCATTTAGATGTCTCACACATAACCCTCCATCTTTCATTGGATGCAACAAAAATGACTCCGAGCTCCTCACCAGTTGCTGTAACACAAGCTAAATAAACAAGCTGCTGCCAGGTGCCCTGAACACTGTGGAGATGCCAAGACCTCCAGCTCTCCTGCAGAGGAACAACCTCCTGCACTTCCACTCTCCATCAGCTGCCTCCAAGACAACCCCACACACATGGGCAGGGCTCAGAGCTGCTCCCCAGCCCGTTGCCAAGTGTCCAGCAGCACCATGGGCACCTCACACCACCACAGAAGCAAGAAGGTTTGGTCAGGAGCACATCCCTGCATCCCACCACAGCACCAGCTGCCACCTGCCTGAGCTCATCCCTTTAATGAGGCTTCCCTTGTGGTGGGAGAAAAGGCTTCCAATCTATCAGCCAAGCTAAATCCCTCTTAAATGGCCTCAGTCCATCCCCAGGGATCACCACGTCTCGTTTCATGGAGCCCTTGCAGTTCTTGCCAAGGCAACTTCTCCTGGAAAATAAAGAATTAACACCCAGGTGCACATATTTTACCACAGGTTTCTTGACCAGCCACCAAAATACCTCATTTTCTAAGAAACAACTCGAGCAGATCCAAGGAACACCAAGGATCCATAAACCTTCCCTGCTCCTGGAAATGAGGTTTCTCAACACCTTGTAATAAATCAAAAAAACCTTTATTTTTAAGATATATTATAAATTTACAGCACACATAACATCAGTGTCTTCAGTGTGTATGTGTGAGCAGGTTGAAAGGCTCAGGGGTCATTCTAGTCTCATTCATGGGTATGACCTCCCTGCACACCAAAGGTACAGGATTATTTCAGTTTAACCAGCTCTGGCTTTGCCAACAGCCTCGAAAACTTGCAGGAATATTTTAGTAGGTGACAAAAATGGTGATAAACCAGTTGGATTTCCTGCAGTCTGCCTGGAGGGGAGCAAAACCTCCTGGCTTGCCCATCAGAGAGAGGTCAGGGAGCCTCATGAGCGTGTCCAGAATGAGCCCTGAGCTCCACAGGCTCTAGTTAAGCTCAGGAGCAGCCTTGGAGCCAGCTGGGCATGCTGGGCAGTGCCAGGGAAAAACCCCCCTCTGCTGGACCTCATGAGTTTATACACAGGTGAGATAGAAAAAATAAAATAAATGTGAAGTCAGTACCTTGGGATATGATTTTAGCAGTGCTGCCTGGTGGGAAGTGTTGGAGAGCAAATCACATTCATGTAGTTTGTGAAACTATGATAAAAACACAGAATATCTCCACAGGCCTCTTACCTGCTGCAAAGACACTTGGTTTGTGGGGCTTAGTGGGAAACATGATCTGATCTCTTGATGAAAACATCATCTGATTTCTTCCCTCTCCCCCAGAGCAGGATATAAAACTAGACCCAAATTCAGTAAGAATTTAATGCGTTCAACATCTACTGAAGTTCACATGCTGCAAATGGGATCTGCATTGAAGAGCTTCAAATCTAGGGCAAGAAGTCCTTAAAAAAACCCCTTTTGTCACACCTAGGTGTCAGGATGCAAGGGAGAAGAACCACCAGAGAGCACATTCACATAGATGCAGAGTCACCTCCTGCTGTCTCCCTGGTGGGGACATGGGGGTTGTCACCCTGGCTGTGCTCACCAACTGTCCAACCTTCCACAGCCACCACAAATCCTTTGGATGAACCATCAGGGGGGAGGACACAGTCAGTGGTTTGCTGATGCCTTGAAGCACATGGAATGAGGGTTGGATGGAAACCCCCAGCTGCAAGAATTCTGCCAGTTAATACAAATGTTAATTATTAAAAGTAGAAAATCAGGGTGTTTGCTTTGGATGAAACACTCCATGTCCTGTGCACACAACCTCCAGGAGATCCAGCTGCAGCAGAGACCACCAGTCCCTGCTGTATCTCCTCCCAAGAGCATCACTGGACATTCATTTGGTGCAATGCTTAAATGACTTTCCAAACACATTAAAAAGATCCTCAGCCCAGGAATCACAATGCCTAAAAAATAATTAAAATCATCGTAACAGTCCTAACTAAAAAGGATTTTGATCACCACTGAAGTGTTCCTTGGATATGAAGATCAGTCTCCAGAAGATGAGTTGGGTTCCAGGAGAGTGAGGAAAGAACCAGGGGTCAAGGTTGCTGGACACATCTGCAATGAGCTGGAGGTTTGGGAGCTCTTGCAGCAGCCCTGGAGAGCAGGAGCACACTGAGGACTGCTGGAGAAACTGCACAAGTTAATTTTCCAGCTGCCTGGAGAAGAGAAGTGCCCTTGAAATGGTGTCAAGAGCAGTGACCTGGGCAGGAGCTGGGTCAGCTGCTGTGAGCAGAGCGATGCAGCAAAGACACGTCCCTGCAGGGGGAGAGGGGCAGCTCCTCTGGGCTGGGCCAGAACCTGGAGGGTTATCAGGACTTAGCTCAGGGTCACAGGGCAGGACAATCAAGGTCCAAGCTGTCAAGCAGCATTTTTTATCCAAATACATCCCTTTAAACACATCCCCCTATGGAGAGAGTATAAATACGAAGCCCTGAGAACAAACTTCCACGTGGCACATTTCTGTTACAAACAGCAGTGCTCTGATGGCCAAACCCATGAGTTATAGATATTATAAATAAATAGCTAGCTTCCAAGAGTCATGTCCTATCAAAAGGTAGCAGATTGTCTGTCTCAGCTACAGGGACTGCAAGGAACAGACGTTGTGGGAGCCACCTACCACCCCACTCCTTACTACTTGACTTCACAGGCCTCCAAATATTCCCCTGACCACTTAAACATGACACATCTTTGCTAGTTACAACTTGAACACCAGCCATGCAAGCACAGGGCCTGAACCTGTAAATCCTGTGAGCAGTTCTTCACAAAAGCTTTTTTATTTAAAAAAAACACCTAAACCAACCCAAACCCTTCTATTCCCACGTGCTCAGGAACATCTCACTGGCTTGCAGACAGGTCCACCAGCCATGGAGCAGGGCAAAGCTCCTTCCAGGCACACTCCTCATGCCTGGAGATCCACCTGCACTCAGTAGCAGGGATCCTTCCATTTTTATGCAGGTTTTGTAAAATCTGTGCAAACCCAGTGGACAAACAACCTCCACCCATTGAGTGTGACAAAGGAGCAACATATCCTGGTGTGACAGGGACTCAGCTCCACTAATTCACACCCTCACACCACCACTGAGCTCCTGAGCAATGCCCCAAGTGTTTGTTTAACCTCAAGGGTAGTTTTTGTTTGGTTTAAATCCACTCCTATGCCCTGCTGCAAACATCACACCTCCCAAGCTCAGCCTCTTCCAGCTATTGGCCACTGGCACCTTCAGTCCTCACAGCACGAGCAGGACAATGATAAAACCACACCAAGAGGAGCCTCTTGGGCAGGCCAGGGAGAACACACTCCCCAACACCCCAGCTGGGCAAGTGTGGAGCTCTGGAATAAGGAAATCCAGGGATACCCACACATTCCCAAGCTCTCCAGCCTTTTAAAGATGCAGTATCCCTTTATCCCTAACATCTCCAACTGCTGCTGCCAGGGCAGGTTCTGCTGCTGAACATGGCCACGACCTGGCTGCTCTCCCCTCCTATTACATCACCATGATTTGTTTTACTGCTGCTTTTCTCCTCACTTTATTCCAGGTTCCGTGGCACTGATTCTGTCCTGGCAAACCCAGGGAGGCAGCTCTGGTAACTTATCACCCTGATCAACCTGACACTGCAGAAGGTGCAGGGTTCAGGAGCAGGTCCTGGCAGCATCACCCTGATCCTGCTGCTCTGGGGTGATGTGGAGATAGACAAGCAGCAGAACCTTTGTCCTTAGGAGTGCACGACTCTGCTCCTCTGCAGCAGGTCAGGCTGCACGTGAGGAACATGCCCCCCAAAAGCTGGGGAGCAGCTTCAAAGTCCTCATCCACATCACCCTGGCAGCAGCCACAGACAGTCCTGGGGCAGCTCCTTCTGCACCAGTACAGGCAATATGGGTTTGCTGCCTCTTGCCATATGGCCAGGCCCCCACCTTCTGCCAGCAAACCAATGCCAAGCCTTGAGATGACTCTGAAGCTGACAGCTGATCCTTGGCTGGCCTGCCTGGAAGCTCCACAACCACTCCAGAGCCTGATCATGAAATCAAAAGCAGCTTTTCAACAAGCCTTTACATTCTGCAAAGCCCCAGACTGCTGCTGAAGGATCTTTAAGTCTGAACCAGGCCTTAGTCATTCAAGAGTCAAGAAAAGCCCAAACTACAGGGGAGTTTTCCCCACCTTTGTCTTCTAAAAACACTCATTAAAAGGAATATTTACAAGAATCCTCATTGGGAGAGAAGGACATGAGCCTCTAACACGAAGAGCTTCAAGAACAGTGCCTTGTGGTGGTATTACAGTCAAAAAGCTTCAAGGAGCAAGAAAAATAATGAAGAAAAATAATAAAACCCTTTCCTAACTACAACATTCAGTCAGGAGTGGTTGTGCAGAACTCACTGGGTGGCAGAATCAGGTTCCCAGGTTTTACAGCTCTAAAAGAAGGTCACAATTTAATGTCACTCTGTCAACCCTCTCTTTAGCAAGAGGCTGCAAAAATGGGTTTACTATCCCATCTGAACAGAAGCAGCACCCCTATAAAGCTTGGAATTTCTAAATGGAGAAGTAAATATTTCAGCAGCCATGAACTGTTAAAGCTTAAGGTGCAATTACAAGGAACAACAACAACAAAATCCTGGGATAGAAAGTGGAGATAAAATCTCATGCTGCTTTGATTTCCCCACCCTTCATATTAATTATGAGAAATTGGCAACTTCAGCTCCTTGCCTCAGAAGAGCACAGATCAGGTGCCAAGTTCAGGCCAAAACTTGTTGTAGGGTTTCGGGTTGCATCTTGTTGGGTTTTGTTTAAAAACCCCCACAGTGAACAAGGTGATTTCAGAGCTACTCAGATCTGACAGGACACCCCTGGGCTGTTTAAGGACAGGGTCTCCTTCTGGTTACTCTGCATTTTAGAGAGGCAGGTCCTGCCCAACCCACCCCGAAACAGGGCTGTGAAGACACAGCAGGGATTAGGACAGTAATCAGTAATTTGAAAATAAAACCTGGCTTTGTTCAGGCTTAAAGTCAAGCCTGCAGAGTCCCACCATAAAAACCAGCTGGATACTCAGTGAGTTCTGCTCCTACAAGCTCCCAACTCCTGTCTGAAATATCAAGTGATTCTTCTGACAAAACAGGAAAGATGCAGCCTGACATCACTGGTATATCCCACAAAAGAAATGCCAAGGAAAACCACTTCTACCTCAAAGATAATAAATTTCAAGCGTGCTTTTAAATCTGTCAAACAAGATAAAAACCTCAGTGGTTCTGCTTCTTTAGACAACCAGTGAAAACCTCATGCAAAGCAGCTGCTTTCTTGTAAACAGTTTGAAACAAGAAGTCAAACCCCACAAGTCTCCCCTTTTAAGCTGTGCACAACAAAATAAAACCCCTCAGTATGTGAATATATCCTTCCTTGTGCTAGGATATGGCAGAGCATGAGCTTAGGAGCTGCAGCCTGCTTGAGAAGCCAAGTCTTGGTGTATATTCTGTCCTGAAGGAGATACTGCATCTTTAATGTGGCTCCTACAACCTCTGTGGGACTGCAACACCACTAACACAGAAAATAAATAGGAAAAAGTGATGCTATTTATTAAAAGAATTCCACCTCTGAAGGATTCTGTTTAAATTAAAATGGAAGATGAACAGGTTTGGGTAGAAATGTCCTTGCTCTCCCAGTATTCGGAGTTTAAAAAAACCCCATTTCCTAAGAATCAATTTTAAAAAGCATTTTATAATTTGATATAGCCATAAATTAATACTGTATGGAGATGATTGATATCCTAGGCTAGTGGTCAGTGACCTTTTGTAAACACCAGCCAGCTGCTAGCAAAGCTGGCTAGAAAACTACCACCAACAGGCCTTTTGAACAAGCAGTATCCTGTTTCTGCCCAACCACCAGATTCCTGTTTGCACAAAACCTTTTCCTATTTTTTTTTGGATATATTTTAATGGTAAGCCTAACACCTGAAAACATAAACAAAGTCTTCAAACCTCTTCCACTAACACTAAATGCACAAGGCAATTCACTTCGGTTGGCCAGACCTACAGTGTGGGAGACCCATCCTGGTGGAACCTCCTCCCCTCCACCTCCCCCCTCCCCAGGCAATCCATGCACCCCCATGGAGGAGGAGGAGGAGGAGTGGGGGGCAGTAGAAGTGGCACAGTGGGGCTGGCATCCCCCTCTACGTGCGATTCAGCGTCTGGAAGATTCTGGAGATCTGGAGCATGACGGGCCCGGTTTCGGGGTCGTTCATCCACTGGGTGCTGTTCAAGGGGTTTTCAAGCATATCCTCGAAGGCTGCCAAGAAATTGCAACACTCAGTCAATGCTTTGGGCAGGAAAGGTTTCAATGGTTGGGGTGTTTCAGCAGCAGGACAGGTAGAAACAGCTACAGCTCAAAGGCTGTGGGCAAGTGTCACCCAAAGATGTGGGAACCCACATCACACCTTGACCATTTGCTCTCCTGGGATGCTGCAGGTTCCTGTGCTCTCCTCTTTCCTCAGCAGTAAACTCACTGCTGGTTAAACCCTCAGCCTGGATTATGGACATCTCAAAACCTCAAGGACACGGGTTTGAAGAGCTGAAGCTTCAGCAAGTATCCACAGGCATGGCAGGGAATGTGCTCTGGAATTCAGCAAAGCCCAGCTTAGAACGGGGTCATTTGCTGCCAATACTCCCATGGGAAGACTCTTCCCTAACTCCACTCCTGATCAAAGGTTCTCCACACTCCAGCCTACATTTCTTAGCAGCTAGTTCCTGCACCAGTATCAGCTTCTTCCCTGGTGCCTCCCCAGGAGAGTTCACAGAAAGCACTGTCACTCCCCTGCCTCTGCTGCCTTTGCTTTCCTGGGCTGCACTTTGGTTGTCCTGGGGCTACTCCCAGAGCATCTCTGAGAGAAAACTACACTGACAAAACAAGCAGCAGATATACCAAAGGGTACCCAGGGATGAGCAGCAGGGCCAGCACAAGAGTGGCCCTTTAAGCCCCCAAATCTCAGAGCTTGAGCTTTTCATAGAGGCCTCTGAAGCCAGAAGGGAAGCAGCAGCTTCACCCTGAGCAGCACGTGCTTCTCCTTCCTGGTGTGTGGAGGGTAGAGGATGTCAGGGAGTCACCATCCCTGGAGGGGTTCAACAAATGAGTAGATGTGGCACTTCCAGACACGGTCTGGGGGTCAGGGAGATGCTGGACTTGATGATCCTAGAGGTCCTTTCCAACCTCAATGATTCTAAGTGCCTCCATTTCTGGAAAGAGGCAGCAATCCAAATATTTGTGTGTTTTTCTCTACACAGCTGTCCTTACAATAAGCTTTGTTTGGTTTAAAATGTGCTAGATTTTTTGCTTCTGTTAAAGGAACCAGCTACTGCAAGAGCTAAGCTGCAAATCTGGCAGGAGAATGGTGCAGGCAATAATTCATCAACCTTATGACAGACACTGAGCTGGGCCACTGGGCATTTGGAGCGGTCATTAAGGAGCAGGACAAGAAAAGCAGCTGCACGTCTGACCTATTCTGAAGTCACCAAAAGGTCAGGGCTGTAAGAGCCTGGCAGAGCAGCACCACTGCCTTCATTTTCCCTGGAGTGTTAGTGCACAAAGCTCCACCTGACATTAGTGGGAGCTCTAAGTCCCCAGCACCTCTGAAAGGCTCCTCATTAATACCTTGCTCAAGGTCAAGCCTAGAGAAAGGCCTGGAATCAAAGTGCAGATCTCCCCTTCCACCACTTTATTCTTTCACACAGACTCAAAAGCTTAAAACTAAAGATGTATCAAAATCCTCCAGGTATCCAATTAAATGCAAGCAGTCATTATTAAAAATCTGTGACATAAGCAATTTGCAGCTGTAGCATCAGGAATATGTTCTCTGATGTTCATCCAAGCTTTACAAGCACATCTAATGGCATTTCATTTTCTATTTATACTCTGAGCTGCAGCGTGGAGCCCTCGTTGGAAATGAAGAGACCATTTGTTCAGAAATCAGAGTGGGAAGGTTCTGCTCCTGAGTGATTTAGAAGCTTGCAAACTCTCCTAATGCCATTTAAAGGGGTATTTTTAAAAGCTCTCTTGGAAGAGGTGTGCAGGCACCCTTTGTTTGAAAGTATTGCTCCAAAGAAATTTGGAAGCATCGCCTCAAATAAATCTGGAAGCCTAAACACAGCACATTTTATACACACCACAGAGCCAGTGCCATTCTTTTGTGCCATCCTCCAGGGTCAGAGAGGCCAATTCATCAGAGATTTGTGTTTCAGTGCTGTGGGGATGTGCTGTGCTCACAGCCTTTGACCACGAGCACACAGACATCACAACAGAGCTGGAACCCAAGCAAGGGCAAGTGTTTTCACACACGTTATCTCCATTTTGATAAGCAAGGCCTTAGGCCCAGACTGAGTTTGGTTACCCTGCCACAAGTTCCCTTCCATCTCAGTGCCCAGGCCCCAATGCACTGTAAGCTGTACAGCAGGAGACAGCCTTGTTTTTTCTGGGAAATAATCAGGGTTCTAGACAGACATTCCTGATTTTTCCCCCTCCTGGCCAAAGGGAGCACACAAAAGGTCTCCTAAATCCACAAAAGCACTGCAGCCAGCAGCTATTCAAGTTCTGAGGTCAGCAAGGGTAATCCAGCAGCCTGGGGAATTAGTCTCATTTCTGACAGCCCCAAGTTCTGCTCTGGGTTTAGCTGAGCTGCAAACTGACAATGCAGCTGCTGAGAGTGAGGGGCTGGCTGCAGAGCTGCACTCACCCCACAAAGTGTGATGCTGCCACCACCCAGCCCCTGCAAAGACTGTCTGTGTATCAGGACTTACCTAGTAGAGTTTTAGGGTTGGTCAGCCCTAACTGTACCACGGGGTTTTCTAAGATGGCTTGGAAGAGAGGGCTGTTGGTGTCAATGCCCTTGTCTAGGTCCTCTGGAGAAGGCTTTCTGTCTCCCAGCAGCCACTCACACTGAAAGAAACCACCAGGCACAGCAGATGTCAGGATTAGCTCCATTAGAATAAAAAGGTGGCTCAAAAGCTTCAACAATGTGGCATGTTAACATATTTTTTCCTTTCACAGTTAAAGACCAAGCTACACATTTATTTCACACTAATTTCACTATTCATTTGTGTGTCACTCCCACAGAAATCAGCTTTAATTTCACCAGGAGCAGCAGCAGTGCCTGGTAATAAAAGTTATCCCAACTTCAGATGCTTCAAAGCTCAGGGAAGGTGGGTGTTATCCTACACCTCCTGCCTCAGAGCAACCATCACCATGGTTACAACACAGCAGCCCCAAGTACCAAGCAGCCCAACATCCCCTCTCTACCCGTAGCCAGCACTGGATGCTTCAGAAGAAGATTCTTTGGCTGTCAGCTGCGTCCATGGGATTTTCCTAACATATCATCCATTAGCAGGGGACTAATCAACCTTGGAAAACCTTCTGATTCCATGACCTGTGGAATGTGCTGCTGCAGAATGGTGATTTACACACTGCATGGCTCTAATCTCTTGCTTGATCATTTATTCCTGTGCTTTAACGAGTTATTAATTACTGGGAATGCCTTTTCCTTTCTCACAATAGCATAATCTCCTTTACAGACTCTGGTGAGGGAGCTTCTCAAAAGCTTTTTGAAAATCCACACATGCTACCCCAGACCAGCCTCAACCTCACAAAAGCCACATTCCTCCAACAAGTCTAAACCCTTTTTGTTCTAGTTGTGTATCCCCTGTGACAGAGGCACAGGATCTATAGTGCTCATTTCACCCCCAGGAACAGTTGGGCTTTATGACAGATTAAAACTCCAACCTGTTCACAGGTGACCAGACTATGAGAGTGAGAAGGGGCAGAAATGATGTTGTACTCACAGCTGCATTCTGCTGGTTGTTGTTGACTCTGAGGGCATCCACCACTTCTTTCTCATCAAACCCCATCTCCATCAGGGCAATGACAGCCTGCAGCAGATTTGCACAGCTTAACAAAGGTTATATTTACACCAGAAATGAGAACCATCACATCCTCCCACCTCCTGCAAGTGATTTTTGTGGGGTAACTCCCCCCAGTGCTTCCATTTGTAGACATCTAAGTAACCTCATCTATGAAATTTTCAAATACCCTACATCAAAGTGTCTTTATTATGGAAGAAGAATAAACATTAAGAGTGGAGGTAGCTCCTATCCTCAGCAGTAAAGCTGAATGCAAGGCCCAGAGCAAGAGTACCTGGGGTAGAAAGGAGAAGAGCAGGACAGAAATCTGATTTTAGAGCCTCTCTCAGGTCACAAAGCTTCTGTTCACATCTCACTGACAGATCAAGCTTCACACGCACTTGTTCTAAGTCAGGCAATTTAATTTCACTTTGTGGATTTATTACATAGCCAGTGAGTGTTATGTACCTAGACAAGCATCCCTAGATATTGTTTTGAGAATGTTTAATCGTTTAGAAATTGTACCCAGGTCATCAAATACATTTGCAGCTTTTAACTGAAACTTCAAGAAACAGCCTCTTGTAAAAACAAAGTGTGAGGCTCTAAAGAGCACCTCCTGGTGAGGTTACAGTGTGATAACAACACAGATTTTCACTGCAGCTGAAAAAACCCACTAATTTCTGTATTTGCTGCATGACTTAAATCTGCTGATTTAAAGCTGATGCTTTTCCTTGCCCCCTAAATACAATAACGTTTTTCTGTCCTTTTCTACAGCTCCTGTCCTGCTGCCCTTCCTCCCTAGGCAGCAATCACAAAAAGCAGTGCCAGGAGTCTGGCAGCTCAGTTCAGCCCCATTGTGGAATTTTCAGATGCAGAATTAAGTGTCAGTAATTCAGATACTGCAACCTGAGCCAGCAATGCATTAATTCAGTAATATCCCCTTCAGCAACCTGAATTTAAATAGTCCCTAAAGACTTCCACTAAAATACCATCAAGCCAGCATAAAATCCATCTACCCAGATGTCCCATTTCACGTATTAACTACACAGTTGTTTGGGTTCTGTGGTGTCCACACAGCCCCTTCCAACCCCCCCAGGTCCATGGTGAGATCCCCAGCACGTACTCGTGGGTCTGGGCGAAACTCTCTTTTCCTCCGAATCTTCTTGAATATTTCTGTCAGCTCATCCTTGGCCTCCTCCCCACCTGCTTCTGAGCTAGGACCTGCAGTAGCTTCAGCAGAGGAGGCACCAGCTTCAGCTGTGGCTTCTGAAGGAGCCTGACCTGGAAGTGGAGCATCCACAGTGGGGTCATCTGCGTGTTCTATCAACCACTCCATGGCCTGTGTCACTGACATGCTGAAAAGGAAATAAAACAGGGGTGAGAAACACTCCAATGGCCACTCATGTCCCACACACATTTGCCTTTGATTTATTCCTGTGGTGTGCTGACTTGCAGGTTAATGAGCATCTGAAATATCATCAATAATAAAGTGTTGGAGCAAATCTCAGAGCATTTTAATCCTCTGTGCATTGAGGGCACCGCAATCTTCTCCGAAGTCAGGAAGGGGGAGGAATGAAGTCCAACCTGGACAGCTGCAACCCAGATTTTAAAAGGTATTTCTGAAGGAGCCACCTTATCCTCCACATCATCTGCTGCACTTCCCAACAGAGAAACACTATTTGCAAATGGTGACAGAACTGCAAACAAAGCACATTCCAATGGAACCACCTCTCAGCTGCAAGCTGCTCGGCTGGGTCTAAAGGAGATGTCCCTCAGACATCTACCCAGTAACCAAGGAATGCCCAGAAAGAGGGTGAAAAACACTCTATGTGCACAATATGCCTTAAGCAAGAGCAAAATTCAGCACAGGCAGCTGCACTTGGGCAGGTATCACTCTGTTCTTCCTCCTCTCTGGCTTAGTAAGAGCTCTGTGATCCCTCAAAGAGAGGCCCAAGGGAACAGAACATCAGGTTCACAACACGGTCACTGGCTGTGCAGTGTGAGTGGCACAAGCTGAGGGATCTTGAGAGTGCCCCAACATGTCTCTTTCCAATGAGCACAGAGGAAAAAGCAACGATAACAACAGGGGAGCTGAACATGTAATTTCAGTTGGCACAGGGGAATTGTTACACACTCAGAGGAAGGAAAGACTCTGTCTGTTTGGCTCTTCAGTTACAACACCAGGGGAGAAAGTCTTTCTGAGCCTCAGGGAAGAGATACTGGAAAAGAGGGACTGGAATATGTTGCACATTCTCCATAATTAGGTATTTTTGAGAATGGCCTCTGAGGAGTGAGGCAGCACAGCTGATCCTTCTAATGGCATGAGAACTACGTTAGAGAGTCATCTAGATTGGAAAGGACCTTAAGGTCATTGAGTCCACTCATTAACCTATCTTCCTACAGTTGCTACCTGGACTTCACCATATCCTTGGAATGTTTGTAAGAGATCAGCACTAAGTATTTTTCTACAGCTGCAAGACCAACGTGGATGGGTCAGGTTTGCTTTGTTCTCTAAAATCAGAATTCTAACGTGGAGGAAACTGAGTTTAATATTCACAAACAGTGCCAGCCCAGCAGCCTCAGGAACCTTAGAGCAGCACCACATCAAGGAGATGCTGGACAAAGGTTGGACTTGATCCTAGAGGTCCTTTCCAACCTAAATGATTCTGTGATTCCCCTCCCCTGTGCCACCCACACCTGCACAGTGCCTGAGGCGCTGCTCTGAGACGCTGCTGCTTCCAACCTAGTTTTAGGTGACCCACATAAGGAGACTTTAGGGAATAAAAAACCCACCACTTTTGTTTTTAACCATATCAAGCAATTTCCAGGCAGTGTGCTGAGTACACTTACTGGTTTAACCGGAGGGCTTTGACAGCTCTGCTCTCTGGAAAGCCCATCTCAGTGAGCTGTCGTAGAGCTATCTCATCCACTCTGTCCTCCTCATCCTCATCCAGCATGGCTGTGCACACACAAACAGAACAATGTTCAGATTGACTCCAAACCCAAAATAACCCCCCTTCTCAACAGCATGGAATGTGTTAAGTTCAAACCCCATTCTTCTCTTCCATCCCTCCTTTTGTTCCTGCCCTGAATCTGCTACCTCATCATTTAATGTGCTGCACTCAGCTTGGGCTGGCTCAGATGGATTCTTCCAGGATAAAAACTTGATCCAGATGTGTTCAAGATCTTAAATAAAAGCCAGCTAACTCTCACATGATCACACTACTTCCACATAAATAAATAGATCTTCAGTGAATTTCCTATATATTTATTATTTATCTAGAAAGTAAGTTGGATCTGGTTGTGGCAGATCTCCAGGACAAGCATTTCCCACAAAACAAGCACCTACAACTTTCTCCTCATCTCACTATCCCCTTGTGCATTTTCACCTATTCTTCATCATCTCTAAAGCACAACTTGAAGTTTTCCAATTTTTTCACTACTAATTATTTTATTTTTAGATCAAACTTCCCATCCACCCCAAATTCACAAGTTTTATACAATCTTTATCCACAAGGTGAAGTCTTTTGTGGTAGCTTTGCTATTACATCAAGGTCTGGACTTCCCTCTGTAACTCAGTTCTTTTGCTCTGGACACAAACAAGTTCCCAGGATTAAATAATTACAAAGACATGTTCATACCATTTGCCTTCTTGAACAGTTCAACTGCATCTGGGTTCAGTGCTAGTAATTTCTGTGCAACTTCTATGAGAGACACCAAGATCTTCCGGAGCTCTGTCTGGAACTGCAAGAAAGGGAACTGTCAAAACATTTAGACAAGAAGTTACCAGCTATCAATGAATCCTAATAGATCTATTGTTAGTATCTCAGCAGTGGCTGGGCCCCCTGTACAGAAGGTTGCTTTATTAGGGCTTTATTTCCATCGTTTAGTCTCTCAAGAGGCACTGAGCCCTTCCCGGCAAGTGCTACATCTAAGGACAAGCTACTGGGCAGAAAGGTTCTTTTATTTCTCCCACAAGATGTGTGGTGTTCAGGAAAACTCAGGGCTTCACAGAAACACTCTGGCTGCCTCCTTGCAGGAGGGTTGTAAGAACAGCCAGAGCTTCTGTGAGCCAATGAGCCTTCCTGGTCTAATAATCTACATTTGAACAACACAGATCAAGGCTGTTTTCTAAACAGAAGCATCACAGATTCCCTTCATCTGGACATTTGTTTTTAAATATGTTGTGCTCAGTAGGTCACGTCAGCCTGTAAACAGCTTAAATGCCAACTGTCCCCTTTGGGTTACTGGGCACAGACAGCACACAGTATGGGTCAGAGTCACTGCTTCCTACCCCAACTGGTACAGCCAAAGCAACCCCTGCACTGCTGAAGACATTACACACCCCCCAGCATCCAACTACTGAAGGCAAAATCTAGGCCTAAATTTCTCATTTCAAAACTCTGGAAGAGGAAAAAAAAAAACCAAACCAACACTACAAACACCTGAACTATTTAAGACTGAAGAAATAAACTCTCCTAACTCGATTGCCAAATCTTGAATATGTTTACTGAGGCTTTCCCATGGACAAAGAAAACATCTAAAATCCTAATTGAGAATATTGTTTTATTACCTCTAAATAGCAATGATCTGTGTCTAAATCTTAAGCCCTTTAATATACATCATACACACCTGAATATACAAATCTTAAGCCCTTTAATATACATCATATACACCTGAATATAAATTCATATCCACCTGAATTTCTCTTCTGGAGAACAGAGACTCCCATTTGTATGTAAGAGGAAGGGTTATACAAGACAAAAGCCTGCTTGGAAGTTGCTGTATGAGCTGAAGTTGAGTCCAGTACTTACATCCCTCATGTTGTGATGGGCCACGGTGCGATCCACGCTGCGAGAGGGCAGGTTTGCTGTTGCCTTGAGAATAGCTTCTTTATCAGGAGCTTTCTGCTCTTGTTTCCTCTGAAGGAGAAGAAATATGATCAGGTTTCATCAGCCATTAGCCACAGAAGAGAGAAGACAGAGCAGAGAGCAGGTTGCTATTCCTCCCCAAGGCATCAAGCAGTGCTGTGGAGCTGGCAGCTGAGAAAGAGCAGACTAGCAGTACAAGGGGTTAACAGCACCCACATCATTCTGCAACTACAGAGCAGAACTGGGCCTGGTGGGCTGTCCCACCTTCAGTCCTTAGAACTCTTTCTGTTGCCTAAACCCCCAGGGAAATCCCAGCATAAAGAGGGAAAGTGATGGATCAAAGAGGCCTTGGTGCCCAGGACCATATTGTGCTCTGCACGGTCTGCTCACAGCACAGTCTCCTCAAACCCTCTGCTTGTGGAGAGATGAACCCACACTGTGCACAGACCAGGGCAGAACTGCTCAACACTGGGAGTGCTCCACTGCTTGCAAGTGTCATGCAGAGAGAGATGGTGCCTTGGGTTCTTAGTACATGCTTATAGACCAGGACAAAACAGCCAGGTACAAACAGTAAGTATTTCCCAGTCTGATGCTCTCACAGTGACATTCTGCACAGCAAGACCATACTGAAGAGAGACACACCAGTACCTACAGGAAGGGATAGACACATACACCAATACCTACAGGAAGCAAGAAGAAACAAAGCTGTGCAAGGACAGAGTAGAGACACCTAGAAAGTCACACCATCAAGCACAAGTGTCACTCCAAGCACTGATGCAATAACATCAGCTGCAGTCCCACTCATGCACCAGCATCATCCTGGGCATTGCTGACACTCAGGAACAATTACATTCCAATTAAAGGAAATTAAAAGAATAGCAAGGGGGCAACACTTCAGCTCTAGAGACCTGGTTAGCAGGTGACAAGTCACACAGAGATGAAGAGAGAAGACAGCCTGACAGCAAATCAATGTATTTCTACTGATTTCCAAGCAAGGCACTGGCTGAACTATGCTTAGACAGTTATTAGACAATTGTTCAAAGATAAAATCTATGCTGCTTCCACCAAGTGGATCTGTGTGTCTTTCTAAGGCAAATGTTCCCACAATCAAAGGCAAAAATGGGACATCAGCTTCCTCAAAGTTTGGAAGAAATATGAAATGATATCCCTCGAATTTAACTGGCAGCAAAACAAGAGTACCCCACAGTAATCCCTCTGCAGCTCATTAGTGAAGTGGTTAATCAAAAAGGGCAAGTCAAGAGGTGTTTCAAACTCACTTTCTCCTCTGCAGACACATCTGCCATCTTGGGCAGCGGAGGTGGCGCACGCTTCTTTATCAGGAGCAAGACATCTAGAAAGAGAACAGCACAAAGATGTCAGAGGAGTGTGAAAACAGCTCTTGTCAGACACTTCACAAATCCAATTTTTCCTGGAGATGAATTTTAGACTAATTCCACTGCAGCATCAGACCTTTTTCATGCTTTAAAACCTTTACACACACCTCTTCAGTATCTGCAATTCCTTAGTGCTCTGTGCTTTCCAGACTAATTCTTTCCCCTTACAAGGCACCCTTTTCCCAGGTATCTCATGATGCTTTACAAGTTTCTAGCACCTCAGTTACTCCCACATATGTTCCAAGGATGGAGAGACACAGACATGCTGCTCAGAGCCCCAGATGGGCCCGTGCAGCATCTGCAGCCAGCCAGGGCTTGACGTGCAGTTTTTTGTCCATTGCATTAAGCAGCTAAAACACAAACCAAGCATGCTCTGCACAACAAGCTCCCTTGGCCTGGCTCAGCACGTCACAGCCAAGAGCAACAGCTGGTGGGGGCTGTTAACCCTCATCTGTCCAGCTGATCAGAAGGGGAAAGGCTCCACATGCTGCCTCTTGGCTGCCCTGTGCAGTCAGCCGGTGGCAGCTGCTGGCTGAGATCTCCTCTCCCTGCCAAGCCAGGCAGAGGGAAGGCAGAGCACATCCCAGGGGGGACAGGAGCAAAGAGGCACTCGTGTGACAGCCTGGGATGACCACACAGTTAATATCACCCAGCTCCTGCAAACTGCAATTCAAAACTGCAGGAGCTGGCACCTGGCCTGGAAATAATACACCAGCAATGGGCAGAAATGCTGCCCCTGCCTCTGCCAGGACAGCACCTCCCAGCTCCTGCTCAGCTCTAAAGGTGAGAGGTGACACTGCTTTGGAGGAGACAAGCAGCTTGTGTTCACCCAGCAGTTCTCCAGCCTGCAGGAACTCAGGCAGAAATCCCTCAACTCCACTCCTGCAGCTTCTGGTTCAGCCAATATTTCAGTCTACAGCAGTCCTGCTTCTCCTGCTTTCTGTGCCACTGCCCTTTATCTCCAGAAGGGGCCATTAGCTCAAGCTGTCTGGTAAAAACTGACTCCAGCTCTCATCTTTAGCTCTGCTTAGGTTTCACATTAATCCCTCACACCTTTAAAGTCCATAGCTCTCATACCCCACTGCGGTCAGTGATACTAGAGGGTGATGGGTTCTGACCTAGGTTTGCAGAGGACAGAAGGAGATCTGAACTGCAGACACTCAGATACACTCAGCAACCATCCCTCTGCTTGATCTGGAGTCCTCAAGACACACCCCAAAAGCACTGGGTTGTTTATACTCAGCCATGACAACTATTTTTGACTGATTTTGAAGGATAAAAGCTGCCCTGGAGGTTTAAAAGAATTCCTTTAAAAGGAGAGAAAAAATAATCTGTTTAACTTCCTGACTTAATGAATATTCCCACTTCAAACCCAGCCAGTCTTACCTCTATCCTGAATGTTCTCCTCCAACACTGTTTTGGTGTCTGTCAGCACCTTCTCAGAAGTAGCATGGATCAACTTGTGATGCGTCACGGTCTTTGGATCCTCCAGGCTCCCAGGTACACACTGCAGAGGATAATAAATATTGAAGATCAGGAGACAGAAAGCAGCCTACTGCCTGAATCACTGCACTCTGCAGTTAACATTCTCCACGTACCAACTCTGCCATCATTTACTAGCTCCTTAATAGCTTAAGTAACCCTACAACATGCTAGAGAACAGTGCACAGAATGCATTTGATTAATGAAACTGCAGCTTGGTCTGTGCTCTAACAACACTGATGGTGACAGGTTGTTACCTGCGTATCCAAGCTCCTTGTGGGGAGAATAATGAACAAAAGGAAGGATTCTACCCTTCCTTCTGTTAAATTAATAGCTACATTTAACTTCCAGCTTATATGATGTTCTAAAACCCTTAAATAGCCTGTTTCAAAGAAAGTTAGAGCCAAATGTGGATTTATACTTTCATGGTACAGTTCATCTCCTGGGTGCTGGCTCCTAGACTCAGACCTATAGAGATTTGGGGCAGAGCAAGGACTCCCTAGGACCCACAGCTACATTAAATCTGCAACAGATCTCTAAGGTCACCCACTCCTCATGAGAAGTCTGAGGGTAGCAATTAGCACCACGAACTAAGAATGCAAATCTACAAAGAGCTCCCAGTGTTTTTGCAGAGGGCAAGGCCATAATAACCCTGTAGGTTTCTCATTTGTAACTAGTGTCAAAACAGAGGAGAGACTCTGCTTCATCTCATAATTATTATTTACACACACTCCCAGGCTAAACAAGCAACAGCCAGCAGTGATTTTGGTCTCCTTAAACTGGGAAGGAAACAGTTTCTGCACCTTGTTTCAAGCTGCAACCACCAGGTTCAGCTGCTGGGGCCTTTACTTGGGTTCCTGCTGAAAATGCTGAACCAAAGTTCCATTCACAACTTTTCTTCCCAGTTATAATCAGTGTACAGTAGTAGATTTTTTCATCTATGAATGCTGTGCTCAATTTCTTATTACAATTCTAAATTGTATGGCAATTAATTGACCAGGAAATGGAGTTCAAATCCTGGGTACACACAGGCCTTGAACTACCTCATGTTCACACCAGAGCAGCTCCCAGCTCCACGGGGATAGATTTCAAGACCATTCCATCAGTGCACCTAGAGGCTCCTGATTTGTTTGAGGGGGAAAAAGCAAGCAAAGTGGCTGCAATTCCAGAAAGGCCAAATTAAAAACAACCACCTGCCCAACTCAGGAGATGGATGCTGCTGTTGTTGACACACTGACCTCAGAGAACAGCTTTTCATGACATTTCTTTCAATATATGTTTCTACCAAGGCACTTTGCAGAGGTTTGTGTTCACCCTTCACAGAATGGAGCCATTTCCAGGAACCTCACTGAAACCAGTGCTTCACTTGATGTAGCATCTAGTCCTGTCCATCATAATATATCACCAGCCTCCAAGGGAAGCCTTTTAATCCATCATCACCTTTCCTCTCTGACTCTGCTACCTGCTCTTTCCAAACACACACACCGGGCTTCAGCAGATCTTCAGTTCCTCACCTGAGCTTCTCTACAGTTGTGACTCCTCAGCAAGATTGAGGTGAGGATGGTTGAGTCCTGCTCTGTGTAACAGCAGCTTCTTACTAATCCCTCAGCGTATTAACTGCTGAACAAAAGCCAAAGAATGCATTAAAAGGCTGGAGGCAGCTGGGAGCACCTCTGTAATGGAGCTCATTAGTTACCCAAACCACGTAAGAGGACAGCAGGGGAACATCTCTGAGTGAGCTCCAAATGTTCCTTGTTCCAGATCGTGGAGGTCAGACCCCAAAAGGAAGAAGCTGAGGAGGAGCTGGGAGGTCTACGTTTGATGGGATGGGACATGACATGGATTTATTATCCATTTTTCCCCTAGCACATATAAAGAGGGGTGTGTATGACCTTAATATGAACAAGGTGGAAGCATAAGTGAGAAAATGAAGGTTGCTGTTGTCAAAGGGAATTCCTGCAGACACCTATTCTTAATTCCTGTTCCTCTAACCACTTCATTAACAACTGCATAGAAAAATAAGGCATATATGGACAGTACCTGTATCAAACAGACTGTTTAGTGAAATACTTTGCTTATTTTAACATGCCCTGGAAATAAAACCACCATCTTAACAGGCAATGCCTCTTCTAGCTCTCAACAGCCCACCAGGAGCTACCACCATTAATCAGATCTCACTGTGGAATCCTGCTTCATGAGAGCCACCTCTGCCAAAATACTGTATATTTATATCAACTACATTGCTTTAAATTGTAGCTGAAAACATCTTCCAGCCCAGAGTAATCTGCAGGAAGAGCAGTGAAGGGGAGAGGGGTTGCAGAGCCTGGAATCCCAATAAACCACAAGGTTTTGGTTTTAAACTAAGAAAAAGCATTTTTTGTCTGCTTTTATTAACAGAAACATCTGTAAATAGCACTGACACTCCCTGCTGCTAAGCTTGGGGGGCTTAAACCATCTGCATCCCTCACAAGGCATCCAAACCATACCCAGGGGCATGAACCTGCCTTATCTTTCCACTGAGAACCAGCACCTTGCATCTCTGCCCCACAGATACTCCTTATCACACCTTAAACCCCAGGTGAGTATCACTGAGACAGCTTAAAAGGGCAACAGAAGCACAGAGACATTAAAAGCTTGCCCTGCACTGCCAGGAAAATCACACCCAGAGCTTCCACACACACTCAGCCCATATTTGTGCACCCCAACTGACCACAGTTCACATCAGCACTTCAGAAATATGGCTCAGCCTCAGCAAGGAGCAATTAGAGCATCAGAACCTCCACAGGGGCTGTCAGTGCTGGGCACAGGAATCAGGGAGCATAAAAGCACTGAAGTTAAGCTGGAGTTTCAGTGGTTAAGCTGCCCCATCCCAGTTCTGGTCCTGAGATGAGCAGCTGTGTTTTAAGGCAGGCACAGGAGAGCCCAGGGCCTGCTCCTGCTTCTCCTCCAAGAGAACATTCTGATGGTGAATTAACTTCATTAGTTATTAGCTCAAAAATAACTAGGGAGGGAAACAACTTATTACCAGGTATTTGTTCACAGACTAAATAGTCAGCATTACTGAATAACATGTAATCACCACTAAACTGTTACAGGTCATGAGACAAAACTAGTGAGAGGGGATTTTTTGCTTTATCTGTAACAAAAACCCCATAAAATTCAGAAATAAAAAGACATCACAAATCTCAGAGATCAACAAGAACTTGAATGCTACTGAAGGAAAAGAAAATCAGCCCCTTCCTCCTTCAAATCTCTTCCAAATATTATCTTCTCTGAAAGAAGGACTTCAAAGACTTTAGGGAGCATGAAAATCAGCATCTCACAAGAGACAGACACATCAATTACCTCAAGGTGCTACCAAGGTTCACTGCAACATACCCATGATCAGGAGTCATGATTTCTCCAGTTCTGTTTCTCCCCCTCCATGAAATGATCTATTAGCCATAATGGTTATGCAAATCCCCACCATTAGCACAGAGCAGCAGGGAGAATGAAATCAAACACCAGGCCAAGTTATCAATTGCCTCCTGCCCTGACTGGCTCTGCAATGAGAGAGCCTACCCAATTAAGCTTCCTCCTAATTAAAGGCCTTTCAGCCCTGCACATGTGCAATCTCAGCCCCATCCTGTTTTGGCAGCCTTTGAACCACTCTTCTCAGCTGTGCTGGAGGGGGACAAGAGGGGAGCACTCAACTTCATACCACTGAGGGGTCCTGAACCCCACAGCCTCCAGCAAAACACCCCTATTTTCCCCTCAAAAAGGATCACACCTACCCCAGGCAAAGCAGACCTAAATGTAGCCCTTCCCATCTCTAAATCAAGAGGCTTTTAGGCTACAGATCAATAAAAAGCTGTAGTTTCTGCTCACTCAGAAAATAAACCCTTTTACCCTTCCAATGGGAGTGAAGTAATTCCATATCACACAGATGTTCTCCTACTGCAGCTGTGTTTTATGAAAAAACTTCTTTGCACGACTCTGAAGACAAAAAAAATCCGCCTCTTAAATGTGATTTAGCAAATTGTGCCCCAGAGATGGGAGCAGAGGCTCCTGCTTGGGCCACTGAGAAGTTACAGGTCCCTCAGCAAGAAATTCCTCAGGTTGTGGCTCAAGCTGCCCAGACCATGTCGTGCTGGTTCCAGAATGACTTCAGGACAGCCCTGGCCACAGGTCACAGCCTCACACACTCCACTGTCAGTCATGGCTTTGCTGTCATGGGAAATCTTCCAAGTTCAGTCCAAGAGTTTCAAACCCAGAGTTTTTAATATGAAACACCCAAGAGGTAACTGAGCAGGTGACTACAAAGAGCCTGTGATTTCCAGCTCAGCTCCCACAGCTGGTGCCTGGGTGTTTTTGTTTAATTTATTATTAAATTACCCCAGGCAGCGATCAGTAATTTACCCTTTGGACACCTCCATTAAGACCTCAGTGCCTGGAACACAGGGAGAGCAGCAGCAGAGCCTGTCATGTCCCCAGTAGGTATTGTGCCAACGCTGGGTGAGACGTTACTAAGGCTGTCTCAAAAAAGGAAGTTCTTCTCCACAGTTACCACTTTCCTTGTTTGTTTTTAAATAGAAATAAGAAACAAACCAGGCTGTGATTTCTGAGTGGAAATCACCAGAATCCATTTCACCAGATGCTCCCAACTCACGGCCACCAGTTCATAGAGTGCTTGCAGGAGCTGGTGATCCCCCACACTACCACAAAACACCCACCCTAACTAAAGGCTGCAAAGCAATTTCCCCCCACATCCTCTTTTTCCAACACTCAGAAGTCTTGAAAAGGGCATTTTCTTTCTATACAGAACAGTTTCACACCATCTAGGGTGGGTGGAAAAGCAGGAACCAGAACACAAACCACCTGTTTGCTCCAGCTACATTTTTTTTCTTTAAAAAAAAAAAAAGACATTCGCAAGGCGTTGGAAAAATCTGTTTTCTTCACCCAGGGCCTCGCCTGCCCTTCCCCTCGACCGTGATTTTATCCCGAGCTCACAACACGCCGGGTACTGCAGAAAGCACAGAGATTACGGCGCTATCTCTGGCTCACACCTGCTGCCTCCCAGCACAACCCAGCACACCCCAGTGTTTCCCGGGGACACAGGGCAGCCCCCGAAGCCCGCTGGGGGCACCGGCAGCCCCGGGGGACAGCACCGGACACGGCTCCTTACGTGTTTCAGGCAGCGCTCCTTCAGCTTCTCCACCGTGGTGTCCTCAGGGACCTCCTCCAGCCACTCCGCGCCCTCCATGGTGCACACATGGAGCCTCAGCACCTTCCCCGCGAAGATCTTCTCCTCCTGCACGAACATAGCCCCGGGCCCCGCCGCCTCCGGTCCTCGCTCTTCTGCCCCGGCGACGCCTCACCAGGCCCCGGGCCCCCCGCGCTACCGCCGGCCCATGAAGGTGACCCCTCCAGGCCCGAGAGGAAGCGACGAGCCTGGTCTGGGCCTCGCTGGGAGAGGGGCCGCTCGGTGGGCCCCGCTCGCACTGCGCCGGCCCCGCCGCTGTCACCGTCTGGGCCCCGCGGTCCCTCCGAGGGGACGGGGGCGCTCCCGCCGCGACCGGAACCGGAAGTGCGCGGTGCATGCCGGGAGATGTAGTTGGACGACGGCGCCCCCGCCGGAAGTGAAGGCCGCGGCGGCGCCGGGAGAGACCAGAACCCGCCGCTTCTGGGTGCGCAGTGGAGTTTTCCCAACCTTTATTAACGGCTCCGCGGCGGGCGGGGCGGCCCGGTGTGAAATAATTAAAATAATTTAAACACAAAGGTGTTTTCCCCGTGCATTGTGGGAACCGCGGCCTCCACCGCGGAGCATTGTGGGAAGCGCAGCCCCCTCCCCGCGGTGCATGCTGGGACTTGTAGTCCGAGACCCTGAGGCTTCTCCCGGCGTCCCTTCCAGGCTGCTCCGCCCGGCCCGGGCCGCGCTGCGGCAGCAGGAACCCCGCGGGCACCCACGGGGGGGCTCCGGGGAGGCCCGGTTGGAGCCTGCCCGCCGTGCCCGAGCAGGTCGGGGACGCGGCATTCTTCCTTCGGCCGTTAGAGGGGGACCGCGAGCTGCCTGCGGAGCCCGGGGACAGCAAGAGAATCCTAAGGACGGCCGGGCAGACGGTGGGTGCTGCACCGGGGCCTGACCTGTCTGTCTGTCTAGACCTGCCTGTCCGGTGTCTGTCTGTCTGTCTGTCCAGACCGGCCTGTCTTGGCCTGGCTTGTCTGAGGTTCGCTGCCCACTCCCATCCTTTTGACGTGGCCGTGGATGCTGAGATTCGCGTCCCAGGGAATGTGGGGTATTTAAGACACTGAGGGTGGTGAGAGCCTGTCCCAGGTTGCCCAGAGAGGTGGTGGCTGCCCCATCCCTGGAACCGTTGCAGGGGAGGTTGGCCGGGGCTCTGAGCAACCTGCTCTAGTTGCAGATGTCCCTGCTCAGTGCAGGACGGGATGACCTTGGAAGGTCCCTTCCTCCCCAAACCATCCTATAATAAAAACACTGATCACACTCTTTATACACTCTATACTTTGACTTATTCCCCCTTCACAGGTCACTGCCCACAGCCTGCCAGGCCCTGAGGTTTTTTGGTGTTAAACCCACAGCTGAGCTTGAAAAAAGGGGTGTTACAGCTACAGCTGCTGGATTTTTATGTGTATATTAAATGGAGCTGTACTTGTCTGGAAAACACAAGGAGTATGTCATCATTTCACCTGTGAGTGAGCTCTGTAAGACTCATGTTACACACTTGGGCTGGAGCTGGTTGACAGATCAGTGGAATGGGCTGCCCAGAGAGGTGCTGGAGGCCCCATCCCTGGAGTCATTCAAGGTCAGGCTTGATGGGGCTCTGAGCAGGTAGAGATGTCCCTCCTTGTGTAGGGAGGTTGGCCCAGATGACCTCTAGAGGTCCCTTCCAGCCTCAAACACTCTATGATATTTCACACCAGTAAAGAACTGGGGTGATTTCACAGGGGGCTAAACTCAGTGGTGAGCGTGGGGGGGACGTGTGGATGTTACACAGCCCCAAAGGAGCCTCTTAGCAGTGGCTGCTGTGAGTTGAAGCAATATTTGGAGATGAAACTGGAGCTGAGGCAGGAAAAAAAAAAGGAGATTTCAGCTCCCTGGCCCATCTTGCGTCGCAGCAGCTCTTGCCTACCACAAGTGGAATACTTGATTTCCACGCTTTGAAGGCAGCTCCTGGGTGCTTGATAAAATGTACCCATAAAATTGCAAATCCAAGGCAATTTGACTGCTGATGGCTAATGCATCATAACGGGCAAGGGAATGGGAGCATTTAAACACACCCCATTGGAACGTCGGGAGCTCCCTCCTCAGGATAAATAAACAATATGTGTGTGTGATGTTAATATTGTCCAAAGCCCGGGGAAGGAGCCCACAATGTGTTACTTGCTTTTTATGGCTGAGCCATTATGTCCAGAGACCAAAGTGGGAATCAGAAAAGGGGGAAATCAGCAGCTTGTTGGGTTGGTTTTTTTTCCCTTTGAGAAACGGCTCCTTTTGTTTGATGTCTCCGGGTGAATTATTTTCTGTGGTTGCATCTGGCAGCAGGAACCTCCCACGTTACTGAGGGTGGGACAAGTCCCAGGGGAGACAGAACTCTGATGGTTTGATGGTTGGAGGAGGTGGCCTGGGGGAGAACAGAGCAGGGGAAGGGGGGATGGAGCCCACGTGGTGTCAAACACCCCCTGGTTGGACTCAGGGAGCAGAGTCACCTTAGCGTTGACTCCTGCAAGAACCCAAGAGGAGGGGCGTGGGAGCAGGGTCTCCTTTGGTGAGAATTTGAACAGTTTGGGGACTTCTCTACTACCTGCAAGTTGTTTGTGGCCCCTCTTAGAGGGGACACTGGTCCGAGGGCTCCTCAGCACTGGCTCTGCCTCCCCTGGGCTGATTTCTTCTGCTGCAAGGACTCCAAGGAGCTCCCTCCTGGTGGAGCTGGGACATCCAGCTCGGGAGAATCCACACCAGCAACCCCCTGATCTCTTTTAGATTGTCTGCGAGTGGGAGGAATAAAAGAGAGTGAAAATTATACACCCCCCCTAACAGCTTTTCCTGGGCAATCTCAGAATTTATGGAGACAACTCCATCATGTCACCCCGGACTCGGGGAGTGACTCTTTTCCTACTGATCTGACAGCAAGAGGGATAATGAAGCAGACATGTTTTCCTCAAATCAACCCCATGCTCTCCTAAGATGGGATAAAAAGGGTAAAGAACTTTCCCTTCACCACATTTTTCTCAGTAATGCCTTTTGACAATTTAATTTAGGAGTCACAGAGTAGTGGAGACAAAGTCACCCGGTGGGTGGACATCGGAGGGTTCCGTTGCCTTTGTGATGAATTGGGGACAGTAGAGAGATGACAAAACAAGAGAGGGGGACAGGAGGGGGGCTGGCAGCACTGTCGGCAGGATAAATTGAACACTACACTTCATCCAGGAGCTTCAACAGTCCCGGGCATCCCCACGTCATTTATGAATTGCAATTAGCATCTGCTGATGGCTCGTGCTCCAGCCGCCTGCCCCTGGCTGGGCTCCAGCTTGGCAGAGGGAAGTTTTCCTAAGTTTAAAGCACCTATTTAGTGAAATCCAAGCCATAAATATGCTCAGGAGGTTTTTAAGCTGCAGAGGTGGTTTTTTTGTGGAGGACATGGCAGGGGGTTGGAACTAGATGATCTTTGAGGTCCCCTCCAACCTTGACAGTTCTAGGATTCTATGATTCTTGGGGCACTGACTCTGTGGCTGCTCCTTGCCTGGGCTCTGGCAGCAAATTTGTGTGTCCTGCCTGTGTCTGACAACCCTTCCCAGCAGTGCCACGGGACCTGCTGCAGGAAAAGCAGCCAAGGGAAGCACCAACAGCTCTGGGAGAGACCTTGGCTGCCTCCATCACAACTGAGCCAGTGCTGCTGAGGAGTCTCTGCTCCACCCCACCTCTGTCTGCAGCCCCACCTGATGCTTTGAGAGCAACGAGCCCCAGATTTATTTCTCTTCTTCTGAGACATGGAAACTTCTACCTCTTGCCCCTTGGCAACTGCCCCAGTCGGATGGCAGAGGAGCAATCATAGAATCATAGAATTGTCAGGGTTGGAAGGGACCTTAAAGATCGTCCAGTTCCAACCCCCCTGCCATGGGCAGGGACACCTCCCACTACATCAGTTGCTCACAGCCCCAGTCAGCCTGGCCTTCCAAATGTCCAGGGATGGGGCTTCCAGCACCTCTCTGGGCAACCTGGGCCAGTGTCTCCCCACCCTCCTGGGCCAGAACTTCTTCCTAACGTCTCATCTCAATCTCCCCACCTCTAATTTTGATCCATTCCCCCCAGTCCTACCCCTACCTGACAGCCTCAAAAGTCCCTCCCCAGCGTTCTTGTGGCCCCCTTCAGACACTGGAAAGCTACAAGAAGATCCCCTCGGAGCCTTGCCCTCTCTTCTCTTCTCTTCTCTTCTCTTCTCTTCTCTTCTCTTCTCTTCTCTTCTCTTCTCTTCTCTTCTCTTCTCTTCTCTTCTCTTCTCTTCTCTTCTCTTCTCTTCTCTTCTCTTCTCTTCTCTTCTCTCCCACCCTCCATCTCTGCTTCCCCTTCCCAGCAGAGAATCACCTTAAAAATAAGAGCATCTCACTGAAAACTAGAAAAACCTGTGCTCAGGCTGCCCTTGCCAGCATCATTTCAGGACTCACAGCACCCTGGTGCTGCAAGTGGGCAGGAGTGTCCCCAACTGGGGCCACCGCACCCCCCCACCCCTCTCTGCCCCATCCAGCTCCACACAGAGCCCTGCAGAGCTGTTGTACAATTTACCTCTGGAATCACTCGGAAAAGGCCCCCGACTGTGCTCCAAACGACTCTGGGGGTTGTTATAAATATACAAAGCTTTTTGTGGGGATATTCATGAAATTCTATCACCGCTTTCCCCTGCCTGGTAATGGCCTTGTTTATGGATGGGGCTCTCTACCTGGCTCTCCAAACACAATTCTATTACCCTGTTTAACTGCTCTATCAGTGCAGTGCTTAGTGCTCTCTGCTTGCCAGCACAGCTCGTAATGGCCAGGGAAGGTATTAGGCTCTGCAGTTTGGGAGTGTTCAGAAAGAAAGTTCAAATCACCATGTCTTTATTTTAAAATTCATAGAATTTCTAAGTACCAACTCCTAAGCCACGACCAAACAGGCATTTCTTTCTTAAACAGCTTTTTCTTCCCCCCCGCCAGTTAACTTGCTCTCTGGATGCCCAGCACAGGGACCCCAACACCCTCCTGCTCCTCACCAGCTCTTTTCTCTGCCCACATTGACCAGGGGAGCATCACTATGGGGGCACTGGGGGGGTCACTTTGGGGGTTTGCAGGTGGTGTGGGGCAGGGGACCACTGGGAACACTGGGGAGCAGAGACAAGGAGGAAAGAGAATCAGAATTTAGGGGAGTGTTTAAAAGGATGTGGCAGTACCTGTTGGGAGGGCAGCAGGATCAGGCCACTGGCAGTGCTGGAAATCATCCTTCAAGCCCTTTAGAATCAGCGCTTGCTCTTTGGTACCTCATGGATGCAGGCCACAGATTTCTTCCCTAAAAGAAGAAGAAAAACCTTTAAACCTCCTATTTAAAGCCCCATTTCCCACTCAGACCAGCAGAGAATGATGAACACCCACCTCTGCCCACTGCTAATTGTCCATCAGGTGCTGTTTGACCTACATGAGGGTGGCAGGAGGATTTGCTGCCTCTTCCCAGCTGCTGGAGAACATTTCCCTCCTTCCCTGGCACAATGTCACCGTTTAATTGCTGGAAACAAGAGCGGGAAATATTAACAGCCCCGGCACAATAGGATTTTAATTTAGCTCCAGGATGGAAATGGGGCTCTAGCAGAGTGCCAGGCTCCAGGACTGCCTGAGAGCTCCAGGAGCCTGGAGTTCACTTAATAGTTTACACGACTGGGATAAATCCTGCAGGGATGTGAGGGACTTAATTGGGCTGGTGCTTAAACACCCTCGTGATGCTCCGAGCACGGCAGGCTCTGAGTGTTGTTATTAAACAGCCCATTTCACTTTTTAATGATCATCTTGGAGCACCCTAACGGTGATCAGCAAATAATCCTGGCCAAATAAACATCTGTCTTCAGTGTTCCCACAGCTGGGGCTGCCACCAGGCTCTGAGCTTGGGTAGAGGAGGGAACAGTCGTGCCCCCAGCCCCGTGGAGCCCCCACCTCTGCCCAGCACCCTGTCTTGGGGTGGGGGTTAGTCCTCAGCACCCCTTGGGACACCAATATCTGCCCCAAACTCCTCGGGGCTGCACCCACCAGAGGCTCATCCCTGCCCGCCTTGACATTGAGGTAAAATATGGGGCACCACTAAATTATTCAGTCGGTGCGAGGGGCTCTCCGGCTGGCGTGTTGCTCTTCTGCAGTGTAATTAATAGTCTTTAGATTAAATATGAAATCATTCCTGGTCATTAATAATTTACCCGCAGCGTGGTGAGCTCGGGAGAGCGGCAGCTCTTCATATTCTCCTCGAGTACCTGGCCTGAAAGGCTGTGGGGGAAACCACCCGCCCTCCCATCCATCTCAATTACAGCTGCTGGCTGCTCGTCTCCTTCCCCAGCATTGTTTTGCCAAGGTGGGAAACTCTTCTGCTCCTGCTCTTCCTAAATCAGTGCTTAAACAGCCCTGGAAATGAGGGGAGAGCTCTGCACCTACTGTGCAGAGGAGGTGTGGACCTCCAGTCCATGCTCCAGCCCTGGCAGGTGCCCCAAGAGTTGGGTTTAGCTTGAATGCAGCTTCCCAGCATGGGATGGAGCAGCTGGAGGACCTGAGAGGGGTCTGAGAGTGCCCCTGGTCCTTGCTGGCATTGCACAGGGAGGTGGAGGGATGGAGAAGAGCTTCTCATGGCCGAGGTGCCTGCACTGCCACCCTGCCAAGGCTTTTGTGTGATGCTGGTGACCCCAAATCACCAGCACCAGACCCAGCTCCACAGCACCATGATCTGGTCCAAGGCTTTTGCTGTGGTGCTGGTGACCCCAAATCACCAGCACCAGACCCAGCTCCACAGCACAAAGCTCTGGTCTCTCTAATTTCCAGAAAGCAGGAGCTGACCCACTTCTCCTCCCTCCCTCCCAGCCCCCTCGCTGTGCTCTTTAGAGGCAGGATGGAGATGCTGGTTTTTGCTAATGCTGACAAGGACCATAACTTAGCTTTACACCAGCACTAAAACTGGAGAAAAAATTCATGTCCTGGGACATCTGTGACACAGTTGGGGCTGGCGGTGGATTTATGAGCAGCCCCAGCAGCTCCCAGCAAGGAGAGGACCCTGGCACGTGGTGTGACAGCCCCAAAACTGGCTCTGACCCTCTCTCAAACACCTCCTGCTGCAGCTCCCCATGGGGACAACCCCCTACTTCACCTTCAGCAGTGTCGTCAATGAGAAAGGGGTTGGGGGAAAGCCCCATCTGCGTCCTTCTGTGATGCTGGTGGGCTGGGAGGATGCCCTGGAGAGACCAGGGATGCTCAAAAGCAGGAAAAAGCCATGACCTGGGCAGAGTCACAGCTAAATCCCCCCCCAGCCAGGCTCCTGCTCCCTTATGTGCCATCACAGCTTGGCTGCAAAAGGCCACCCAGAGCAGGAGGGACTTCTTGGAGCTGCAGAGCCCTGAGGTGCCAGCTTGGGGCTGTGCCAGCTGCCAGCAGCAGCCCCGGAGGGACCCTGCCTTTCACTGAGCATCCCAATTCCTGTCTCCAAACAGCAAACAAATGTTAGGCAGCTGCTGCAGCCAAACCTGAAAGCAAAGACAAGTCCCCTGGGGGTGCAAACAGCGGCTGGGGCAGGGAGGGGTGAAGGGGCAGGATGAGGCCAAGCCTGGAACAGAGCAGGGCAATGGAGCCCTGGGCTCCATGGGGTGAAGGCAGCAGCTCTGGGGGGTCCCAGTGAATCCCACAGCCCCAAAACCAGAGACTCTAAATGTCAGATCTCCCAAGGAGCTCTGAATAATAGCACGGCTGCTGTAACCTTTCTGGAGCCTCCCCTCTCCAGCACGAGCTGTTACAATAGGATAAACTTGTTTGCACACCTGGCTGTGTTTTAAAGAGGTTTAATTCCTCTGTGCCTCTCCGCAGCCTCCTCTGATGATTAAATGACTTGTCAGCTCTTGAAGGCTGAGAGCTCCCAGCTCTGACTTGCCCCCGCACTGGTTTCTCCCCCCCATCCCCAGCAGCATCCCCTGGGAGTGGAGGGGCTTGGCCAGAAGTGTGGTGGTGCCCCCAAAGTGCTGCTTTCTGGGGGGGTGGGAGGATGGCAGTGATGGGGGCAAAGAGGCAGTGAGAGGCCAGAGACACATGGGGGGGGTCAAACAATGTTGGGCACCCTCCCAGGAGGGGCTGGCCCCTAAATCTCCCTAAATCTGAACAATGGGATCTCCACATCCTATGGGAAGAGCAGCCAGGGTGAGGGGTAAAGGCAGGGAGGGGGTGATGCTGGGGCTGGATCCATCCCCAAAAGTGTTTTTCTCCCCCCATTACTGACCATGGGGCTGGGGGAGCTGGGGCTGGTGAGACCCCAGCATCCACCCAGCGGGGTGGGCAAGTGGTACCCGGGTGGGGATTCCCAGTTAAACTGGACACAGACCCAGGCAGGGGCTGCAGAGAGCCCCATTTGATGTTGGGGACCAAGCTGGGGGTGTCCCCCCTGCAGGGTATAAAAATAGGACCATCAGGGAGCACAGCAATGAATATGGAAACCTTCCTTTCTGGTATTGCACGCTCATAAATGAATCCACTTTATAGAGCCATAGCAGAGGGGAAACGACTATTCGGGGCCTGATTTATCTGCTCAAATGCTTTGTAGTACTTCAGATTAATAAAAATATTTAATAAAGAATCAAGATGCTTTATCTGTAATGCAAAGAGAATCACATCCCCTGTATTTTTATGACTGAAAAATTGGAAGCGGGGAAGAAATAATGATATAAGCTACTGTATAAATGACAAAAATACCCATTCTAGTTATATGCATTGCTGTACAATCTTTTCCTACCCTATAAACATAATATATTCTTATGCCTATTTCAACTGATTCAGTAGTCATATGCTGCATTGTGCAGTTTAATACCAGCCCATCCTCAGCAGCGCTGGCAAAGTGATTAAATAAGAAATAAATTCTGCTGTCATTGCATTTAAAATCAAATCAAGGATCATTTGTTACCCCAAACGAACCAGTTATCCTTCCCTGCTCGTAAGGAGGCTGCTGTTTGCTGAAGCATTTAGAAATGTATATATAGTAAACTCTTTGCATAATGGCTTGTACTGTAATAGGAGCTTTATGAGCTCCCCGCTCCGGAGACGCTCGCGAGAGCCAATAAACACCACATTGCTTTTTTAATTTAAAGTTATAGGTATGAGACATTGCAGAGCCTCCTTCTATCCATAGCAGCCTCGTTGGCCACGCCACGGAGCTGGGGGCAAAGCTTCTCCCCCTCCCAGTGCCCCCCAGTGTGCCCATGGGCATCACCAGGATGACCACGGACCCCCCTCCAGCTTCTGGGGTCCCACCTGGGGGTGCACCCAAAGGGGACAGACCAAGTGTCCCACCCAAGTACATTATATTAATGTCACCCCCTCCTTAATGGTGTTATAATGTGTAATATAAACTTCCAAATTAATTGCTGCTCCCTCCTAAAGCTTCTGCTGGAATGGAAACCTGGCTAATAACCATCATTTTAAAGCCCATTCTTGTTAGGAGGTTGTGCCTGACCAGATTTCTTTTGTTGCCTTATTATTTTAATGTCTCTCCTTACCCTGAGAGTTGCCATTTTTTTCCACCATCATCTGGATTTAGGGCCGAGCAGCTGCTGGATGAGCCTGGAAAACTCTCCCATGCTCCAGGTGGGAGGAGAAGCCTGTGGTGGGAACGTCTTTCCTTGGAAAAAATAAAGAAAAATAAGAGTTTTCATTAAAAAAATGACCAGTGCAAGGAAAAAAGAGGTTGCCCGAGGTGCTTGGTGCTGGCTCCCAGCCCTTCGTGCCTGCCCAGCCCCCGCCAAGCCCAGTGGGCAAATTATTTGTTGCAAATTATTTGCTGGGCTCTAATGATCAAGTTTTGGCACCCATTAGTTAAAGCGGTTAATTTTATTACAGAGGAAAAAACAACAAATCACCCGGCTGACAATAATGAGGATGAACAGGCATTTAATTATCCTTGGTCGAGACAGAACAATTATTAATTTGAAATTGCCAAAAAAACCTCATTTGAAAAGTTTGGAGCCTGGAGAATGATTGTGGGGAGCGTGATAGTGCTGGGGGAGATCTCTGGGCAGCTCCTTCATTAACACCAGTAAATCAGCCACATCGATTCCTTCTCCAGCCTCTCCCTCCCTGTTGAAAAAAGCAGGAATAAAATGAATAAACTGAATAATTTTGGGGTTGGTTTCTTTGTTAGAAGAGGGTTGGAGGCTGGTTTAGGAGCCCTCTCCCAGTTGCAGTCCTCATCCTGGACCTGGAGGTATGTGCAGCACATCCCTGCGATGGGATTTGGTGCTAAATCAGGGGAAGGGACCCCCCTGGGAGGGCCAGTTGGGTGATCCAAGCTCAACAGGCATCAATAGGGTGAGGAAATCACTGCTGGAGAAGAGAAGGCTTCAAGGGGACCTTCTTGTGGCCTTCCAGGATCGGAAGGGGGCTACAAGAAAGCTGGGGAGGGACTTTTGAGGCTGTTGGATAGTGGTAGGACTGGGGGGAATGGGTCAAAACTAGAGGGGGGGAGATTGAGATGAGATATTAGGAAGAAGTTGTTGCCCAGGAGGGTGGGGAGACAGTGGCCCAGGTTGCCCAGAGAGGTGCTGGAAGCCCCCTCCCTGGACATTTGGAAGGCCAGGCTGGCTGGGGCTGTGAGCAACTGATGTAGGGGGAGGTGTCCCTGCCATGGCAGGGGGGATGGAACTGGATGATCTTTAAGGTCCCTTCCAACCCTGATGATTCTATGATTCTATGCTCACCCCGAGCATCATGTCCCCAGGTGAGGATGAGGAAGGTGAGATGTGCTCGGGTGGGATGGGAGCAGAGGGATGATGCTTGAACTCACCAGCATGGAGAAGATCCCAGGACTTTGGGACAATGATGCTCCTTCCCTGAGGCAACCTATAGGAGAAAAAAACCCCAACAAACAAAAAGTTGGGAAAAAGAATCTGGCAGAAACAAGTGAAATCTCCTCATTTATCCCCAGTGGTCAGTGGCACAGAGATAACATTTTTCACAGGATAATTGCACTCAATTGTCCTTTCCCCCCAGTGCCCGTCAGCTCCTCTTCACTGGGGTGATAAATGGGAGCTTTTAAGCAAGAATAGATTGATTATTAATAGCTTAGATACCAGTTACAGGAACTGCAATAAAACTCGATTTTAATTTCCCTCTCTATTAAAGAATCTCATGTTTCATCCAATGTAGGGAGAGAAAAAGGGGGTTTTGCAAAGAAATCAGATTTGCTACTATCAAAATCATTGAGGCACCAAACCCTGGGTGATATTTGGGTGGGTTTTCAATAAATGGGGTGTCACTGAGTCTCCCCTCAGCAGTGGGAAGGGATGCTCTGGTCAGCATTGAGGTGTTCCCTTTAAAAACCCCAATATTCCAGGTGAGCAGGAGGGGTTGGATGTTGGATAGGGGGATGCAGCACCCCAGGGTGCCCATCACCTCTCCCCACCCTGGGCACTGCTCAGCTCCCAAATCCTGGTTCCACAGCCCGACACCAGCTCCTGTTTGCTGTTAAACCAAAAATCCCTGCAGAAAAAAATCCCTTTCATCAGGGTAGGGATGTTTGGGCTGTGATTTGTGTCTAAATCAAGGGGGAAAAAAAAGCATAAAAGCTGCCTTGACTGAAGAACATAGTTGTGCATTTTAATCTCTTATAACTTACTTTTATGATGTAATTCTGAATTATGTTATTGCATTTGTATTTAGAGAGCACGCCAGATGGTGCATGCAGTAACACTTTAAATTAGGGTTTCCCAAATACACATTAAATTTAGATTTAATAAGACAGTTATCACATGGGAATTAAATACCAATTGATTATTTATAAAAGACCCAGAGCAGAGCAAAGTGGGAAACTCAGCACTGGGGTGATGTGGGGGAAACTCACCTGGGGTCCTCTCCTGGAGTCTGGTCAGGCAACGATGGTCACCAAGTGTCCCCCAAATCCAAGCAGTGACTCCCAGGCTGGGGGACCATGGCTTGGCCAGTGGCCTGTCATAGGATCAGAGAATGGGTTGGGTTGGAAGGGACCTCAAAGATCCCCCAGTTCCAACCCCTGCCATGGCAGGGACACCTCCACTAGAGCAGGTTGCTCAAGCCCCATCCAACCTGCCCTTGAACACCTCCAGGGATGGAGCATCCGCAACCCCCCTGGGCAACATGTGCCAGTGTCTCCCCACCCTCAGAGTAAGAACTTCAGGACAACTTTCAGACCAGCATCACCCCTGGATGCATAAAATCATGTCCCTGAAGTGATCCCAGAGACCTGGGGGTCCCCAGGGCCACGGGGCAGCTCTGCCCAGGGGTCCCCCCATGCAGGGACCCAGCAGCAATCACTGCTCGGTCACTGCCTGAGCAGCTCCATCCCCTGAAAACATCAAAGATCCTTTGCTGCCACTGATTTATTTCTTTTTTTTTTATTATTATTATTATTATTATTATCCTGACCCGCAATATGCTGCTCATATACTGCGGGTAATTTACTTTTCTAATCAAATTGATTTCCATTCAAATGAATTCTCTTGTCCCTCTCTCTTCCAGTAATGTTATTTTCAGCGTGAGCTGTGTCTTGGTACAAATGTCTAATCAAAGGGGTGGATGCAGAGGGCACCGTGGCACTTGCTGGTGAATCAAATAGAAGGGAAATTAGAGAAGCTTTTAGGAGCAATAATTTATGTGCTGGAACTCCTGGTGGGGCCCAGGGAGTGAGATGACATCCCCTCCTGGGTTTATCTGCCTGCATGGGTTGTGGCTCAACATTTCTGCCTTTTTTAAAAATATTTTTTAAACTTTTTGTCCTTGCATTGAATGAGGCTGATCTAATTCCTCTGCTGGAGGGAGCAGAGAGCTGCTGAATCCATTGGACCCTCCCCAGTCCCAGCAAGGACTGAACCCCATCACTAAGGATGTGGGATCCCACCCTCCCAGCCCCAAAACCAAGCACCAGCCTCACTTAGCAGCCTTCCTACAACACATCCCTCCTTCAGCTGCTTGGGCAGAGCCCCCACGCTAATTACCTGCAGGCTGGTGGCAGCTTTCCTGCAGGAACGTGTTAATTGCCACCTCCATTAATTGCTGTCGTCGGCTGCCACCATCCCAAGGACGCGTCCGGCCACCACCCTCCCCCTGCCACCCCTCCCCATCCTCTCACCAAACCCAAGATATTCTCATTACTACTCCATGATCACTCTTAAGCTCCCCTAAAACACCCCCTGAAGCCCCTGCCCCAATCCTGCTCGCTGGGGTTGATTTATGGGCTGGTGGGAAGCTCTGGAGAGCCCTGGAGAGCACCAGGAGTGGGGCAGCTCCCACCCCTCACCCTTTATTTGTATTTTCTGTCCCTCCCAACACAGATGAGCCCCTCCCGGAGCTGCAGAGCCCCTCCACACTCTGTTATAGCATGGCTGGGTGCAAAGATGCATAATAAATAAGAGGAGCTGTGAAGTGCTCCTCAGCCGCCGGCACGGGGAGTGCTGGTGGCTCTGATTTATGGCATCTACTGGAGGGGCCTCTCTGCCATAAATCTCACCCTTGGTTCATGTGTACAGAGTTGGGCAGAGCACCATGGGCACAACCCCTCCCTGCTGGACACCCCCCCCCATGCCACCCTTCCTGGCAGCAATCCTGGGAAAAGGGGGATGAGGTGGGATGGATCCATACCTGGTTTCTTGGGTCCTGATCCCTCCTCTCTCCTCCAGGGCCAGGAACAGGGGTGGTGCTGGGGTCACACAGGAGCTGGCTGCTGGTGGAGCAGTGTGGTGCTGGGATAGCACAGACCCTGGTGCCTGCTGGATGCCCACCAGCATCTCCTGGTGGCAAAGCCAAGGATCAACACCTTCTATCAATGGCCAACACCTTCTGCCAATGGCCAACACCTTCTGCAATGACCTGCACCTTCCCCAATTATCTGCACCTTCCCCAATTATCTGCACCTTCCCCAATGTCCAACACCTTCTGCCAACGGTCAACACCTTCTGCCAATGGTCAACACCTGCTGCCAATGACCAACATCATCTGTAATGAGCTGCACCTTCTCCAATGTCCAACACCTTCTGCAATGGCCAATGCCTTCTACCAATGGCCAATGCCTTCTACCAATGGCCAACACCTTTTGTACCAGCCAACACAGGTACATCTGCCTGGGGCCACGTCACTCCTTGGCCCTCCTGGATGTGGCCCTGCCCAGCTGCCCTCCAGAGCCTCCTGCGTTCCCCTGCCTACAGCTCACATCTCAGGACACCTCCAGGCACCCAGGAGCAAGGTCCTGGCTCTTTCAGCTCTGTTTGGTTGTTTCACCTCCTTCACTGCAGTGGGTGACGAGCTCCCCTTGGCCCCTCCTGTGGTGGTGGAGCATCAGGAGCTGGTGCAGAGGAGAAATGACACAAAAATCAAAAACCAGCTTAAATCTGCAGCCCAGCAGGGACTGCAGGGAGCAGGACAGTTTGCTCTCCACTTGGGCTGATTTTCCTGGAGGAGGAGGAGGGAGCTGCTGGGCTCTGGATGGATTCACCCCTGGCCATGCAGAGCAGGGTGGTGTCCCTGGGCTGGTGGCTCCCAACTCCTGCACCCACTTGGTTGTGTCTCTGGGGGCCATGGTAGGGACAACCTGCACCCGTGGTGGGGACAACCCGCACCCAGGGCAGCCCTTCAACACCCCAAGGGCCAAAACCCAGGAGGAAAAGAGCCAAGTTCAGAGTTTGAGCATTCACAGCCCTCCAGCACCTCTCCCTCTGGAGACGAGCCCAAGAAAACGAGTCCAAGTCCAGCCTCTAAACCCAGCAACCAACACACCAACAAACCCATCACCCCACAGCTCAACCTCCCCCCTCTCCCCCTGAGAACCCTGCCAGAATCACAGCCCCATTCTGGGCAGAGGGAGATTGGCCATTTTAGAATAACAGCAATAAAAATATTACAAAATAAAATAAAATTAAAATAGCAATAAAAATATCCATGTAACGAGGGGACCTCTCTCCATCCCCCACCACTTTTCCCTGCTGGAATGGGAGGCAGGAACAGAGTGGTCCTTTCCCCCCCCCTTTTTCCCTCAGCATTTCTACAGCAATGTCGTTTACTTGGTTAAATAACTCATTTATCTTTTTATACTCTCTGCAGATCATAATACACCCACTCCGACAATGCCGCACACCAAAGACCTAATTTTAGCAGTGGTGTTTATAAGTAATCACTTTGAAATATTGGAGTGGTCGGGTGATGGGGGGGTTTTTTGTGGGTTTTTTTTTTTTTTTCCCCTCTGAAATACTGACGTTTGCAAGAAAGCTGCTCATAAGGAAAATTCTGATTATAACAACTCATTTAGAATAAATCAGTTTGCAATGGTTTATATAACAGGGCGGGATGTGCCGCACACGAGCATCCAAGTTTCTGTGTTTTTCTCCTTTCAGGAAGATGAGATTAAATGAAACCCCAAATGCAAGTGGTTTTGGGCACTTCATTTTTTTTTTTTTTTTTTTTTTTTTTGCTAAGCAGAGGAAATGCAGCTTCTCAGCAATTTTATGGCCAATTGGGTTGGAAAAAAGAAGAAAAAAAAGACAGATAAAAATGAGGGAGAGCAGAATCACCACCCTCCCAGCTCATCCCACCACCTCCTGCACCCCCCTGCCAGCTGGGGGGTCTCTTGCACCCCACTCCCCAGCCCTACAAGAGCATCTCAGGCTCTTTGGGTTTGCTGGGGGCTTTTTTCCCCTCTTCACCCCAAAGAACATCAAACCCCACCCCTGAGCAGAGCCCAAAGCCTCAAGGCTCTCCCCATGGATGGGGTTGTTGCTGGGGGGCTCTACAACCCTTTTTCCCCCTCCCCACCCCAAAGACAACATCAACCCCACCCTGGGGAGAGCCCAAAGCCCCAGGGCAGGGTTTGGACCCCCCCGTAGTATCCTACAGCCTCACCCCTGGAGCATCCTCCCCGTGGGTGCTGGTACCTCATCCCCTGCTTACGGGGATGGTGCAGCCACCAACGCTGCAGCTCCCGGAGCATCCTCAGCCTGCAAAGGCAATTTTCCAAAATAATAGGAAATAAAGTGAGCACAGGAGGGAGGGAAAGTGTGTTTGTATGTCCAGAAAAGGAAAAAAAAAAGATGCTTGAGCCCAAAGATGCTCCAGCAAGCTCAGGAGGGGGAAACCCAGGGCAGGGAACTCCAAAAAAGCCCCAAATTTGGGCAAAAATCAGTAGTTTGGGGTTTGCTTCTCACCTGGAAGTGGAGCCTGGTCCCTTGGAGATGTTGGGGAGCCCCTTCAGCAACAACCAACCTGTGCTCACCAACACCCAGCCCCAGAAAGAACAAATACAGAGCAAAGAATTATCAACACCCAGCCCCAGAAAGAACAGAAATACAGAGCAAAGAATTATCAACACCCAGCCCCAGAAAGAACAGAAATACAGAGCAAAGAATTATCAATACCCAGCCCCAGAAAGAAGAGAAATTGAGAGCAAAGCAAAGCAGTTTAATTGTAATTGACTTTATTATTTTGTAAATGTGAATTTTACAAAGCGTTTTACAATTAATGATCACATCGGGTTTGTTGTTGGTTTGTATATTTTATTTTTAATGAATTTTTTTTCATCCTATGAAAACAGCTATGAGCACAGTTCCAGCTCGGGGGGCTTCATCTTGTCTCTTTTTTATTGTAGTTACTGATATAGTGTCAGCCATGGCTACAAAATAACAGTCTTAACTATACAGAGTAAGAGCACATAAATACTAGTGTTTTTTTTTTTTTTTTTTTTTGACCAAAACAACAAAATAAAGAAAAAAATAAAAATAAAGGAAAAAAAAAAAGGAAGCTAGCATCGTTCGTGGCTGAGACAGTTGAGGAACATAATTCAGTGGTACTGTGAGATTTCCTTACAGCACAGAAAGTCTTTTTTAACAGTCATGAATTACAGTACTACTTAATACCCTATGAAGACGCTTTAAAAACAACCTTGTACTTTTTAAGTCCTTTTTTTTCTTTTTTTTCCCCAAACATTCTGTCCAAAGGATTAATGTTCTATTTGAAATCAAGTGCCATCCAAATGTTCAAGTCAAAAATATTTATACATTTATACTCAGTTGTTATTTATTTATTCTTTTTTAACTTTTTTTTTTTGTCTTTTCTTATTTTTTTTTTTTTTGTCTGCTAAAAATAGTATTGCAAGTTTTGGCTTTTTTTACCTTGACATAAAAATCACAATTTTCGTGTGCAAAACGCTTAACAGTGGAAGAAAAGTGGAGTTGAGGGGTTTCCAATGTGAGTGCTTTAGATGTCAGGTCCCCCCCTTTGGGGTGAGCGGGGTTGGGGGGTCCCCACTCGCTCCCCCCCCACCCTGCCCCATGAGTTTGGGGCTCTCTTGCTCACAGCTCCACCCACCAGGCAGCAGGAACACGTGGGACAGCAGGTGAAGCCCCAAGAGATGGCTGCAGACTGGCACTGTTGGGATGTTGGGATGAGGGGGGTACCAGGGAGGTGGGTGAAGGGGTCACCCCCATTGTCCTGTTGGCCCTTCTCTGCTCGCAAGGAGGCATCTCCAGACAAACCAGCCCCTGATGGGGCACGAAGGGCTGCGGGGAGGTGGCAGCCCCTGGGCGACCATGGTTAGGGTGCTCTGCTCCCTCAAACACCGGTTAAGCCACGGGCAGTTCCAGTTTTGAGGGCTCCCTAGGGGTTGAACCCCCTTGCCTGGCAGAGGAGAGCCCCCCCTGTGGCTGAGCTTCCCACCACCAGCCCCCCCGGGAGGAATTTCTAGGGTGAAACCACAGTTAGAAGAATTAAACCATCGAGGTGGCAAGAAAGGGACCTTCTCCCCATCTTCTGCTGGCACCATCCCTCCTCCCCAGCCCTCTCCACACCAGCATCACCACCACCACAGCAGCGTGGGGCCATCACCAGATGATGGGACACCAGAAATGGGGTTGGGGGGGTCCCCACGACCCTTGGCCAAAGCTGGAGCAGCAGGACAGGAGGGGTGGCAGAAGGTCATGCAGCCCTTCCACCAAGCAGCAGCTCTGGGGCGGGGGTTAATTGGCGCTAATGAGGAGGAGGAGGAGGAGGAGCAGGGCTGGCTTCTACGCTCTATGGCAGCTGCAGGTAACTCGGGTGCTTACACTCTGGTTTTGCTTTTAAAGGTGCTTGGAATAACTTTTAGATATATCATATACATGTAATATTGCTACTAGTCAAGCATTAAGAATAAAGGTGCAGACATACCATAAATACTGATGCTCTGATTTTAACACTACCAGACCTAGATGGATGCAGTTCCCCTATTCACATGGATAAAGCAGCCCCCAAAAATTGCTAGAATTTAAAATAGTGTCGTAAACAAAGAGGAAGGAAGGAGTCGGGTATGAGCTGATCTTCTTCATCTGTTCTCCTTGGGAAAACAAAAAAGGATCAAAAAATTCTAAGGCACTCAGGAAAGCCGCATACAATCGATGGACTGCTCTGTTCTCACCTTACATTCAGTATTTTAAAGGGGTTATTTTTTTTTTTTTTTTTTTTTTTTTGTTTTTTTTTTTTTTTTTTTTTTTTTTTTTCTCGGAAGAATACAATCATTACCATATAACATTTTTCAAACACATCATTAATCCTCCACACACAGGAAACATTAGTGCAAAATGCTTGCCCTCATCTACCAGATAAGGAAAAAAAACCCAACGCCCTTCACATTTTAGAAGTTTGCCTTCCCTAATAATAATAATAATAATAATTAATAAAACGAACAAACCCAAATCAAAGAGAAAAAAAAAAAAAAAGGAAGAAAAAACCCCAAAAATATACAGGAAGTTGTGCTAGGTATAAAAATATATATTTTCACTGTGCAACTTGACTCTCTTCAGACTCTCTGTCCTAAGCCATTCAAGTACTTCTGCTGCTGCCCCCCCGGGGTGGCCCCGTCTGTCTGGGAGTGGGTTTGGTCCAGAATTAACACTACAGCCAACTGCAAACCCTGGCTGGGGGGCTCAGCCCGCTCTCCAAACCCCAGCAAGTGCCAAAAAGGAGGAGGAACCCTTTGCAATAGCTTTTTTTTTATATATAGAGATAGATATACACACACAGGACGCAGCAGGAGGGGTGACTTTTGCTCTTCCACACCCAGATCCTCTCCCAGCTTGCCTTAAAACTTTTGGCAAACCCAAACTTTTGGGGAGGCAACGGGGGGGGGGATCAGGAGGGTCCTCAGCCAAACCTGCCCCTGCCCCGAGCTCCACCAACCTGCCCAAGAGCAACTGGGGGCCAAGGAACTGGCTCCCTCCACCTCCTGGGGATGGCCAGGGAAGAAGCCCACCCCACCCTACCCCACCCCACGCCCAGCCCTGTGGTCCCTGGTGTCCCCCCTGCTCACATGGAGCAGTGATGGGCAGAAGGAGCCTCCCCCCGTGGTGCTGCTGGGCAGGGATGAGCTCCGGGCTCCGGCCAAATGGGTGGTTTTAGTTTGCTAGACATGGGTAAAGTGCAAATAGAGCCCCTGGCCATGCTCATCCCTGCTCCCCAGAGCATCACCTGCCTCTGCACCAGCCCCCCAACACCAGCACACCCGACCCACGGCCCACCCGAGCCAAACTGTGCCAAAAAACCACGAGCTGTGCAAGACACGGGGCAGGAACCACCTCACCAGGCACCTCAGGGCACGGGGTGGTGGAACAAGCCAAGTGCTGGCCAGAGTTGTTATCAGGATGCAAAAACAAACCTGCTTCAAGTATCAAAGAAAACAAAACAAATGGCCCAAAGTTGGGTTCTCCTCTCTCCTCTCCCCCTTTCCCAACGGGAACACAAAGAAGGAAGAAAACCCTGAGCAAAGCGGCTTCTGGAATCCAAGCAGGGAAGGGAAGAAGAGCAAAGCCACAGCAGCCTCCAAAGCGCCTCCTGGTGCACCTCACACTTGTTCCTAGGCCCAACCTTGCTAAAGAACAAGCTGTAAAGAGCGTTAAAGCAGGTCAATCAGTCACAGTAAAAATCATCATTAAAAAAAGGAAAGAAAAGGAAAAAAGCCCAACTTGGCTTCCACGTCGCTGCCCCATCCCTTGGGAGCACCCTGGGCTTGGCATCCCCATGGGTGCCTGGCACCCCCAGCCTGGTGGGGCTGATGCTGGCATCCCCCTGGGCTCAGCATCCCCCAGCACCCAGGGTGGAGCAGGAGAAGGGCTGGGCAGGGATGGCCCCAGCAGGACCTGGGGCTGCAGAAAGGGTTTGGGTCAATTTGGGGGGTTTTTAAGGGCGCATGGGCAGAGCTGAGCCAGGCAGGAGGCAGCTGAGCTGGGACCTGCTGCCTGGCCAGGCTCCAGTGGCACCTGCAGGTCCCATCCCAGCGCCTGCACCATGGAGCTGAGGCCAGCTGGGGCCACCAAAGCCAGCACAGACTGAGGACATCAGCCTTCAATAAGAAAGAAAAAGAAACAACTCAACATTGGGCTTTTCCCCAGAAGGGCCTGTCTGGAGGATGAGCAAGAGGCGAAACTCTTCCTCCTCCCCAAAACCTCTTCACAGAAGGGCACAAAGCTAATTTTTAATTTGTTTTTAAAACTTTTTTGCATCCAATGCACTCCAAATTATGGAGTGAGAGCCTGGTTGGCCTGGGGAGGAGAGAAGGGGCAGCAGGTGAGCCCCACGCACCAATGGCTGCACCACGCTGAGCCTCCAGTGCAGATGCTGCTGGGAGCCAACACCAAGAGCTCCAGCTCCGTGTCCTTCAGAGCAAGAACAACGAGTTTTCCACGCTCAGGTTCCTCACCAAAGCCCTTCCCAGGCAGCTGAGAGGGGGGCTACCGCCCTCCCCCGGGAGGGGACCCGGGCAGCGGGTGAGGTGAAGGTGCAAGCAAGGAGAAGAGAACAAAAAGGAGTCACTGGGAGGGAGGGAGAGAGAAACCAACCCCCAAACCCAGCAAAATACCAACCACGACCCCAGCCAGGGTCTGCACCTGCATCCCACATGGTCCCCCAGACACCTGCGAGCCTCAACTCCCCAGAACCATCCCTGCTCCCAGGAGCTGCCTGGAGCTCCCCGAGACAACGGCACCGAGTCCCCCCCCCAGCCCCCGTGGCGAGGGGCTCCCTCCCACCAGGAGCCTGTAACAATTTTCCCCCCACCCTGTCCCACTTGGCTAGAGCTTTTCTGCTTGAAAACATCACCAGTCACAGCACCTGTACCCTAACACACCTCGCTTTCCTGTTAAGTGACAGTAAAACTTTCTGTAGAGGACAAGGTTAACGATGGCTTTACTTCTGAGCTGAGTAATGGATGGGGTGGTGATGAGGGGGGTGGCTGGGGGGGGTGGCTAGCTTTTCTCCTCCCCTTCTTCAAAGAAGAACAAACAAACAAAAAAAAGGAGGGGAAAAAAAAAAACCAAAAAAGAAAAAAGCTACAATCTTATAGACTAACCTCAGGAATATCAAAAAAGGAGCCCAATATTTTGTTTTTTAAGTAGGTCGCCACAGACCTAGTCGTTTACAGTATAACGAATGCGATTATTTCCTTCATAAATTTTAAATACAAGCAGAATAAAAATCACATTTTTTTCAGGCAACAGTAGCAGTTCAGTAGGTAAGTGGCTTGATCACATTTTTTTTGTTTTGTTTTGTATTAGTAATGCATGCAAGCAGCTTTAGTATTACAGATCCCTTATCGGTCACCAAACGGTCGCTCTCTTTATAAAGTCCCTCCGTAAGTACCATCTTGTCTTCCCACGGGAGTTTCGGGCCGGCTGGAGGAGCCTGACCCTTGTTCAAAAGGTTGGGGGGTGCTTTGGGTATCCGAGGCCATGGCATCCGTGGCAGCTGCCTCCTGTATGACAGAGCCAGCCCCCTCGGCATCCTCGCTCTGTTCGAAGGACTGGGTGGATCCGTTGCTCAGCTCGACGTTCACCGTGTTAGTTCTCAAGGCTACTATAGTTCCCGACTCGCTCCTCCTCTCTGCATAGATGCGCTGCTCAAAGACCTGAGCGGTGTTGGGCTGGAATTCAGGATCCAGGGGGACACTGTTTGTGGTGGAGCCCATGACCGTGCGGTACATCTCCATCCCCTCGGGCAGCATGGATTTAATCTTGGGCAGCCAGCGCTTGCGGACGCGGCGGGCGTTGGTGCACATATCGGCCGCGATAACATTCATCTCGCTCTCCTTAAAGCTCGGGGCAAAATTCTGACAATACACTGCAAAGACAGGGATACACAGAGCTGAGGATTCGGAGAAGGCAACGCAAAAGGCAGCCGCACCATCAGGAGCCTCTGCCCACGCCCCAGAGACCTGCCGCAAGGTTCAGAGGTTATGCCCGCGTCCTAGAGACGTGCCGCAAGGTTCGGAGCTCTCTCAAGGAAAGACTGACAAGGGCTCCTCAGCTCGAGATAATCAAGAAGAGCTAAAACCACAAGGCATGAGGAAGAGGGAGCACTTATTCCCTAGAAACCCAGCAAACCTCCTGCCTGCAGGACCCAACCTCCAGCCAAAGCACGGCACGCTGGGATGGCCAAAAGTAGAGCTAGACGTGGAAAAGGTCAACACGAACTCCTCAACAGCAGATTCACTAATGGATCTCAAAGCCACAGTGGTGCAGGCACAGCTGCCAGGCTGGAAAATGTCTGAGCTGCTCCCAACCAAGCAGAAGACACTGCTCAAAGGACCACCCTCTGCCTGTCCCACATCTCCTGCCAGCCACTGCCTGGACCTCCGGCCTGGCCAGGGTCCCACCACCAGCACATCTGCTGGCACGTACCCCAGAGAAGCCCAGCAACACCTCAGCTGCAGCCCTGCTCCTCCACAGGGGGTCAAGCACCTGATGTTATGGAGCAACATCCAAGGAACTGCCACGGTGAATAACTGTCAACTAAAGCTTGTGCACGGGGTAAAATTCAGGCAGTAGAATTCACCTTATGTCCTGACCCATCACAGCGTGCCACTGGACAGCAAAGCCTTCCCAACCTCTGAACCTCTCTGGAAGCCTCAGCAAGGACCAAGGCTGGAAGATCCAGACCAGAGCTCTCCAGGGTGATGCTGCTACCAGGGAAGCTGCCTCAGGAGAGCATCACCCACAAGCTACAGGCAACACCAACAGCACACTCTAGTGATTTTCTCTCCATGTATTGAACATCTGCCATCTTATCCTTCCTCCCCACGTGCCACAGATCTCAGAGGGTGGCTGGAAGACCCCTGGAGTTCACCAGCACAGCAACAATTGGGGAGAGGAAAGATTTATAGTCCAAATCTTAAAAATAATTTTTAAAAAATTGCTTAAGAGTTTCATTTTTCCAGCACAATAATATTTACATCAAGATTTACCACACAGAATCCAGTGAGGGTGAGAGAACAAGTTGCTTTCCACTGTATATCAAGCCCATGATGAGTTGGCTTTGCTGCACTAACCCACCAGGGTTTAGGTCCTCACTCTCCAGCAAGCACCTTCTGCCCCAGAGCACCCTCCTCGTACTCAGGGGTGACTGCAAGAGCCAAGTATTTAACCATTCCTCTCTGGTGCCTGCCACAAAGAATTAAACTACCTGGGTGGAAGCAGCAGAACTCTCCTTTTCTTGTCCAAACACCAGGAGCTAGGCACAAAGAGGCCGAGGGGAGCAGCCCCTGGCCAAAGGCAGAGGTGTAACCATGCACATGGAGGGGATCTTACCTGCAGGACACCAGGAGGGCTCTTAAACAGCAGAACCTTTTGTAGCCCCAGCTCTGAGACAGAGCTCAGCAGCTCTACACAGACCCACCACCAAGTCAAGCTGCCTTGGCACCATGCAGAACTTTGTTGGCAGTTCCAATGTTACAAACAAAAGCTCCTGTTGCTTGATGCAATCTTTTAAAAAGGCAATTACTTGCAGCAGGGCTCCCATTTTACCTATTTTATTAAAAACCTATGACATATAGAATCCTAGAATCATTTAGGTTGGAGAAGACCTCTAGGATCAGCAAGTCCAACCTTTGTCCAACATCTCCCTGACCCCTAGACCATATATTCAAGGAAATGGCCTGTAAAACTAACAGCAAAGCTGCTGGTGAGAGGGGAGAGCTGATCCTGCCAGGGCTGCACTGGATTCCCTGATTCCTGGGAATCTTCTCAGCAGCCCCAAAAGGACCAAACACCACCACAGCCCAGGCACAGTGGGGCCAGCAGCTCCAGGAGATGAGCAGAGGTGAGGACTGGAGCCATACACTGAGCTCCTGTAAACCAGGGGATCTGTGCTTGGATGCATCCGAATGTGAGCAGAGAGGGATGTTTCAGCAGCATCAAGCTCTGAATGCTGCCAAAACCATCATTTCAGTTTCCTTCTTAGGGCATCTATCAATAAAACAACAAACTGCAAAAATCAGTGCTTGAAAACACAGCAAAACAGCCAAGGACCAAGAATGCTTTAAATTATGATACTGCCCAAACCCACCAGAAATTAACTTAGGTGCCCCCTAAATAAGAAATAAATTAATTTTCCTATAACTTGGCCTTCCCTGCCCAGGCTCTGCTCCAAGAGAGCAGCAGTAAAACCCCTCTCCTTACATTTGACTGCATTGAGGACCCTGCTGTCCAGGGGCTTCCTGCTGGGATCGCTCGTCGAGGACCTGATTCCAGTTCCACAGCTGTTGGCAAGGGTGTTCCTGCAAGACAGGCAAAGGCAGATCCTCACATTGGGGACTCCAGGGGACAGCCACTGCCTCGTCCTCTCCCCTTCAGGTTCTTGTGGCTGGGCCACCACATTACACAAGTTTAAGGTGAGGAAAACCTCGTGCTTGGGTTCAAGCGTGGTTAAGAAAAAGCACAGCAAGCAGCATGTAGAGGGTGAAGCTCTCATGACATGGTGTCTACTGATGGGGTTCAAACACCAGGAACATCAACCAGATCCCCTGGAGAGCACAAAGGGCACGTACCGATCAAAGAAGGTGGCCAGGAGACGTCTCAGGAGGACCTTGTGCTTGACACCAGCACACAAGTGGCAATTCATCAGCTGCCCCCGGGTGATGTAAACACCTGAGCCTGCAAGGGGTGGAGAAGGAGAATCCAAAATTAAACCCTTGTTTTGCTGAAGGCACCACCTCTGAGCCATGGACACACTGTCCCAACACTGGGGTGACACGGGAGGGGTGACACAGGAGGGGTGACACGTTCTTCACATGCTGCTCCAAAAATCCTGCCACACTACTTGGGTTTTTGTAAAAGCCTGGCAGGGATGGTCCCCACACTTGGCAAGTCCCAGGTAATAATAATTCCTAATTCCATCCGTATAGAAAAGAAGTCTATGGCAATGAAATTACTCTTTTTTTTTTTAATACACACAATTCAAGACTTTATTCTGTGGTTTTATATGTACAGATCAGGTTATTTATTCTTTCTGAAGGAAGAAAACTCCAACCCATTTGTCCTTTTCTCAAGTGAAAGATCATAGAACATATAACTAGAAAGAAAAGGAAAAAACAATCCATCTAGCACTGAAAAGGCACCGGTGACACTACAGATGTTTCCCAGAACCCCAGCCCATCACCTCTGGTGAGCAGGGAATTTTCCTTCTAATGCACAGTGACTGCTGGCTTTGAAATACCTGCCTTAAAGATGTTCTCCAGAAGAAAAAGGAGCCCCTGCCCAAGCACCTTCACACATCCAGGGGTTTGTTTTCTTATCAAACCCTTTTCCACAGCACAAAGCTCACACAGACCCAACTGCTCCTGCCTCAGCACCAGCTTGCAGGGGGATGTTATCCTATTTTTCAACAATATCTGCCCATTAGATGTACTATGACGACTGCAAGGCTTGTTGAAGACAAGCTTCAGGCTTCTGCTGAAATTTGCAGGATCAATCATGGCATGAAAAAATCAGAAAATACTCAGAAGGGAGAGTTGAGGAAAACTTTGGCTGCAGGATCCTTCAGGGTCAAGCCTCCCCTCAGGTCTCACCAGGTTTGAGACAGGAATTAGCATTCTTCAGCAGTGGTATTTTAAGAGATAAGCCATCAGAGGGAATGCCAGACACTTGTGAGGGTAACTTCACTTTAATAAATCAAAAATAACCCAGGAAGCCACTACCAGTTAGTGATATTAATCTACTTTTTTTCCCAGATTGAAAAATGTAAATCAAGCAGAGCTGCCTCAAGCCAATTTGCAGCTCTCACTGTGAAAATAACCTGCACCACTTGATGGTTTTAAGAAGCCTCACATAAAATGTAAATGGGTACAAAATGAATATTCCAGATACAAAGCAAACACTTGTGGCTGTATGCTGTGCTGAGGTGTGTGTGTTTTACTCCTGCCTTCCACAGACTTATCCTCCATCAGATGGAAACCTTCCTGAAATTCAGATTCTTGCTACAGACTGAAAATAAGATCACACCACCCAGCAGGAGACAAATGTCCAGAAAGGAAGGACAATGATTTGGATCGATTGCCACACACCCTTTTGTATCAAGAGCTTTACAGCTATTAATTAAACCTCTGGCCTGGGCAGCAGGTACTGGAAAAAGATCACTTCATCTAGAGAGCAAGAGGTGATGGCCTCAAGTTGAGCCAGGGGAGGTTTAGATTGGACATGAGGAAGAAGTTCTTTACTGGCAGAGTGGTCAGGGACTGGCCCAGGCTGCCCAGGGAGGTGCTGGAGTCACCATCCCTGGAGGGGTTCAACAAATGAGTAGATGTGGGGCTTCCAGACATGGTCTGGGGGTCAGGGGGATGTTGGACTTGCTGATCCTGGAGGTCTTTTCCAACCTAAATGATTCTATGACCTAAACACAGCTACAGCCAAGGGAAAAAACACCCCGACAGCAGGAGCTGTAAGCAAAGAGGAGCAGTGCAGCACAGTGAAGCTGGAGGTAGCTTCTAAAAGCAGGATAGAATTATTTAAATTGGAATTTGACCTGGACACCCCCGTCAAACATCCATCTTTGGAGCAGCACTCGGGGTACCTGGGCTGTAGCCTGGCACAGCCCCTGGATCCCACTCTACAACACCAGCACCATTAAAAGCTGAGCAGCACCATCTCCCACCTCAAGCTGCCCATAAATCCTTTATAGAGAAGTAGTGAATTCTCCCAATATTGTAAATCCCTCCCCAAATGAAACTAAAGCCAGAAGAAAGGACCAAACCCAATTCCTCCTCTCCCTTCCCACTGCAGCGTTCGACCGTTCAGTGACACCCCCAATTTTTTAAAAGCCTTTTACAAGGTTTCCAAAGCTTGTTCACTGACACAAATTTTATCTCCATTGCTTTGTAAATCTTGTAACATGATAGGGCTTTTTTTTTTAGATCTCTGCATCTAAATCAAAACACAACAGCAATGCAGCCCACACCAATCAGGAAGAACACAAGCTGCAGAATTCAATTAAAATGCTAAATTAATTCAATTGAATAAATCCTGTTAATGACACATTTTTTTCTCTCTCAGCAAATTAAAGGAAACTCAGAACTTTTTCAAAGATGATTGGTGAGGAATAATCCAGAAAGACACAGCAAGGGCACACGAGATGCACGACTCCAGCAAGGGGGTGAGCAAAATGAAGAGGTCTCAGGAAGGAGACATCAGTTGTTCTTAGGGAAAGAAAAGTCCCCCCCTCATTACCTGCAACGAGCTCGAGTTTTTCTCCAGGATCTCCCTCTGAGTAGAGTTTTGGGTGGCAACGATATCCAATCTGACTGATGAGACTGGCTGGGAGAGCAACTAGGTCCCGTCGTATGAGCACACAGGAGCGGTTCTCCAGGGGGATCTGCTCTGGCTTCTCTTGAGCAACTTCAAAATGAAGAAGGAAAACCATTAAAACAGTTTATTACACAGGCACAGCATCAACAGCAGGTCAGATTTGGACTTTTTTTTGGAAATATTCCTCCCTCCACAAGTTCAACCAGTCACCAGGGCTACTGGCTGCAGGGCAGATGCCACCTGGAACTGTGGAGAGATCCTCTGGTCTCTGCCATCACCTACCACAGCAGTGCAGGTTCTGGGAGAGGGATTCTGAGAGCCTAATTATGCTTCAACTTTTTCTAAGTTAATCATGTATGAAAATGGGCAGCTCTGCACAGCTGGCAGCGTTCTGCAAGCGCAGCACACGGGGGTGGCTTCCCCAAACACTCCCAGAAGAACAGCAGGTTCACTTCATTGGGGCTTTCTAAAATAGGCAAGAAACTGCCCAAGTTTGATAGATACCTACATTGGTACCTTAACTACTTCTCTTGATGGTTTTTTTCCTGCTGAAGTCAAAAGCCAGACTCTGCAGACACCCACTGACCAAGAAAGGTCACCACAGCCTCCAACCAGCCACCTCCTGCAAGCTCCAAGCCACCTTCTGAAGCACCTTCTCTTGCTCTGCTTTGTGCAGGCTAACAGTTCTTCCAATAACAAGGGAGACCCCAACCAACAAGCCAAAAAATGTTATTAGGTTGTGGCTTCCAAACCAAACAACTGGGTTTGCCAGGATGCCACCGACCTGCCCCAATGGACCATCCCTGGAGCCCAGCACTGCCATTGAGAAGCTGGCAGTACCAAGCTGTCCTACCAGCACCATCCAAGTCTTGGGCTTGTGGGCGTGCAGAGGATTTGCTTTCTTAACCACATTTACAGTGCAAGTCCACGGGCTTGCTTAAAATTCCCATTTCTGACAGCAGCAGAGGGCTGACACCAGCGTGTGCACTGGGACGTGGTGGGAGCAGCTACAGCTCTGAGCAGCAGCCCAACATTTGTCCCAAGACTGTCTGATTACATGGCAAGTGCCACATAAAATCAAACCCAGCCCCGTGCTCCAATATCTGAATACAGAGAGAAGAAAACCCCAGAAATTGTTTCTTCTGAACTCAAAACGCCTCCGACTCAAGAGGAGTCTTTTCCTGCAACTATTCTGGTGTTCTGGGGCCACTTTTCCTCTCTCTCCAGATAAAATCACAAGTTTTGCAGACTTGTTGCTGCAGTAACCGAGGGGTGATGGCTCCTGCACAATGGGAGCAGTGTTCTAACTAGGACATGCCCACGATGCTGTGCTGGGCTCTGCATCCTATCACAGGCACGGGGCTGGAGCATCCCCACCCTCAGCTCTCCCACTGCCCCTAGAGAGTCAGAACACCAGGGGGATGCCCCTTGCTTGTGGATTGGTGTTTTCTTCCAGGATTAAGGACCAAACAGCAGCAGAACAATTCATGTGGTGTTTTTAAACTAGCTTCTCTTGCCATGCAAAGTGCCCGGGCTGTGTGGTGCTGATGAGCAGTCCTGTTGATACACTGAATTTTCACCACTTGCAGTAATTCCCTGTTTAATAGAGCCCCTAAGCATCCAGGCACCCTCTCCCTGGAGATGGGGTGGGGGGCATCTTCTGCTCACACAGAGGGAACATCTCAAACACCTGCTACGTTGGTGATGCTTTCAAAGAGTGATAAGCAGAGAACACCCAATTAATCATAGAATCATCAACTGGTCTGGGTGGGAAGGGACCTTCCAAGGTCATCTAGTGCAGGAAACAGGGACATCTGCAACCAGAGCAGGTTGCTCAGAGCTCCATCCAACCTCCCCTGCAATGGTTCCAGGGATGGGGCATCAACCACCTCTCTGGGCAACCTGGGCCAGGCTCTCACCACCCTCAGCATCAAAAATTTCTTCCTTGTGTCTAGTTTAAATCTCCCTCTTTTAGTTTAGAAACTGTCCCGATCTTTCTGAAATATTATTATTTTCCAGTTTAAACAAACCAAACCCAGAAGGTGTCTGGGTGAGCCCTCAGGTGGCAGGACCAGGTAAGGATGAGGCTCCTGCTAATTGCAGCAGCTCCTCAGCAGCCCTGGGCTCTCCCTGGAACCACCACCCTCTGCCCAGGCTCTGCAAAACTGCACTTTTAATATTTCATTTTCATTTTTAACTAATGACTCAGGTCACAAGCACCCATGATATTCATGGCCACCTAAACACCAGCAGATGTTAAGCTGAGCAGACTGACGGGGATGCTCAGAAAGTTTCTTAAGAGGTCTCCAGTTTTTTTTTTAAGCAATATAATGTCTGCAGGTCTCCAGGGAAAGTGGTTGCAATCAATAGGTCAAATGAGAGGGCAGGGGAAGGTCCTCGCAGGCTGTGACCCCATATTGCTGTAATGGGAAGAGGAGAGAACTCAGGCTTGGATGGCCCTCAGCCATGCCCTCCTCCTGCCTGCTTCTGCAGCCAGGCTGCTGTCACTGGAGGAATTAAACAACCCTAAATTAATGGCTGGAATCAATGATCTTAAGGGGATTTTCCAACCTAAATGATTCTATGACTCTACCTACAACCTCCAAGTGGCAAACAGCTACAGCAGACGAGGACAAACCCACCTGCTCCACCACCTTCCACAGGCAAACACTCAATAAAATACATTTTTTTGGGGCCAAAGAGATTCTGAGGTAGCAATAATGAGGCAGGTGAGAGAAAGCTGAGCACAAGCCCTGCATTCACTCTGCCTGCCTGGAGAAACCTCGGAGGGTTTGGTGTCAAACCTGCTTCCTGAAAGAAAAGCAGCTTTTTAGGACGACCAAGGCTGGCTGGTGACAACCCTGCCTTGAAGAAACCCTTTGCTTTTGAAGACATTTCACTTCCTACACATGGAGCCATCAAAAAGTTTACATTTCTTCCTGTGCAATCAAATACTTCATAAAAAAACCCCCTAAAACTCAGGCTAAAAAGACCAAGTGTCACTCACCCTGCTATTCTATTTGGGTTACATCTGTCCTGCTGGCTCCCTGTCTATACATCTCTTATCAAACATGGGCATGAAGCATTTTTGGGGGGGGACTTTGTTGCCATTAAAGCTTTAGGCACAAATTCAACGATACCAAACAAAAACGACCCAAGATTTGGGGCCTTTCAGAGCCCCCTCGATTCAGCAGATAGTGACTGGTTATGTAAAGGGGGAGGAGACAAGGGACACTTTGGTGCCATGTTCTCAAAGAAAGCCACTGTCTGGCCTTTCTGCTCTGGAGAACAGGATAGTATTCCCTTCTAATTAATGTGTGTCTTCAGAGGGCAGCGGCTCCTTCCCTTTGAATGGAAGGGCAAACAATGTGAGGTATTGTTTAATGCAGTTTTGTTCCCCACCAAGAATGGAGCCTACCAGCCAGTGGAGAGGGGCAGGAAATCATTAGAGCTGCCAGGCAGACACTGCTAGATTTTATTTATTCAGATATATGCTTTCATCTCAAACTTACAGAGATGCTGCATCCGGCAACAAGTGCTCCAGAACTGGGAATATTCTGGGTTTGCTGGTCCATGCTCGGGGGAAAGCTGGAGTGACAGGAATTACCATTGCTCCCAGCTCTGCATGATGCTGGGGGCACGTGTCCTCCTTGTCCCTAAAACGTGCTGTCCAGCTCAGAGGTCTGTTACATCACCCTCCTGCTGAGCCCACGATGGTTATGGGGATGTCAGGACATTCTCACATCCCCCTCAAGGTGCCTGGGACCAGAGATGCTCAGCCTGCATCACTCAGTTGACCATCATCGATGATGGACAAGCAGCTGCTTGGGGTCTGGCAGTGCTGGGAACTGCTGGCCACACACCTGGCTCCAGGAGTCATTTATTTCCTTAGCTCCTGACAAACCAAGCACCAGAGCTTCAAAATTACTCATGAGCCACCAATTCCCACCAGTCTGGGTTCTCCTCTTCACCATTACCGTGTATAAATTTCAACACACTCCCATGGGCAAGAAACGACTCTTTCTGGTTTAGGGAAAATGAACATTTACAGACCCCCAGCACGAAACCACGAGTCACAAACCCTGGTCCACCACAACGGCTACAAAACCACCTCCACCTGCTCCACCACCAGTCACCACACATGCAAACATGGACAATCCTCCCCTGTTCTCTGTAGAATCATTTTGGTCGGAAGAGACCTTTAAGATCATTGAGTCCAACTGCTCCCCCACCACTAAACCATGTCCCTCAACACATCGCCACAGCTTGGAAACCCCTCCATGGATGGGGACTCCACCACTGCCCTACCCAGCCTGAGCCAGGGCTCAACAACCCTTTTGGGGAAGAAATTACTCCTAAACCTCCCTTGGCACAAGATGAGGCCGTTTCCTCTTGTCCCAGCTACAGAGCGAGAAGTTTCTTTTCAAACAGCAATATTTTAACAAACATTTTTATCCCATTAGCCTATTTTCCACTGGCAGCAGGATGACCCCAAAAATAGCATCCCTGCCGCAGCCCCAGCATCAGCAGCATCTCTCTGCCTACGTAAACCTGTACCACAGAGGACACACAGATGCAGCACGGACAGATATGTGACCCGGTCCCAACCGGGATGGTTTACGTTGTACAAACAGTACATTTATAACCACGTCCTGGAAAGCAGAGATTTGATTTGTGACCTATTTATACAGGGAGGGTAATCTGGAATTAGTATAGGAAAAAGAGTCCTGGTTTATAAATACCCCTATCTTGCCTCCGCTTCAGATCTCGGCCAGGAGTGAAACATCTGCCAGCCTAAAATTAAACATCTGTGTTTTACGGTGAGGAAAGCGGGGCTGGAAGTTTAAGGCCAAAAAAGGGCAGAGGCTGAGCACCCCCAGTGTGGGGCTCTGCCCTCCCCCAGCTCCTCTGCATCACTGGGATGGGTGATGCTGGTGCTGCCCATCAGCACTTCCAGCAGCAGGGCTGCTTGGAACCCTCAACAGAAAGCCAAAGGAATTCTGGTGGATCATCAGGGCATCCTCTCTTCACCACCTCCCTCAGGAGTATCTGAGGGAACTGGGGTTGTTTAGCCTGGAGAAGAGGAGACCTCATTGTTCTCTACAGCTACCTAAAAGGAGGTTGTGGGGAGGCTGGGGTTGGGCTCTTCTCCCATGTAACTAAAGACTGGACAAGAGGTGATGGCCTCAAGTTGAGCCAGGGGAGGTTTAGATTGGACATTAGGAAGAAGTTCTTTGCTGGAAGAGTGGTCAGGCACTGAACAGGCTGCCCAGGGAGGGGCTGGAGGCACCATCCCTGGAGGGGTTCAACCAATGAGTAGATGTGGTGCTTCCAGACATGGGCTGGGGGTCAAGGAGATATTGGACAAAGTCTGGACTTGATGCTCCTAAAGGTCTTTTCCAACCTTAACGATTCTATGATTCCATTCTATGACTTCCTAAAACCCCCTCACTGCTCCCACAGTCAGAACCAGCTCCTTTATTAGGCTGCAATTATCCGAGCCATGATTTACGTCGCTGCAGCGCGTCGTTCCCAGGCTGGGTCCAAGATGCTGCTGGAGCCCCTCATTACAGATTCTGGGTTGTTTCTTGCCCTCTTTCCTTCCTGTCAGGAATCGAGAGGCCAGGAGAGAAAACTATTCTCTCAGCTAATTACCACAACTACTCTATAATGGCTATTTTAGATGAATTTTTAATGAAGTGTACTCTTGTCACTTCAGGATTTCATAACTTTCCAGCCCAGCCTTTGCATTCCAGCCATTTGCTGCATGAAGATTTCTCCTCTCCCCCTGCAAACGGGCGCAGGAGGAGCAGGGGGAGGAGGAGGGACCCTCACACAACTTGGCTTGTGCCTGTCAAAATTCAATTAAGTGCATCTGCCAAGCAGGGAGTGAGTGACACGCGCGCGGATCGGCGCAGAAAAGAGCCCAGCATCTGCAAGTCCTGCTGAAACCCACTTCAGAGCAGGCCCACGACGCTGTAATTAACGAGGATAAAAATACTTTGCTTTTGTTTAATATTTTCTGGAGTTGTGAGCTCCTCAGATCAGATGCTGGAAAGCTCATTAAGTCTCACTGGTGTCCTCAAGGCCCGCACGTTCTCCACCACCAGACCTACTTACAGAATAAGGAGCCATCTTACCACGGTGCTGTCAGGCTGCTGCAGGAGGAGGGTGTGGAGACAGCCGTGGTGACACTGCCATGGTGACACTGTGGCCACTGAACATGGCCAGAGGCTGGTGGCAGCTGAGGCACCTTTATCTACATCCCTCTGCAAACTGTCACCTTGTCTACCAACACCTAAACTTAACCCTCCCATCAGACCGGGCTTAGCCTTTCATTTATCTGCTGCTCCTTCTGCAGGTTCAACACTTGTCCTGCCCCATCACACCAGTGCCACCACTTAACAAGACCTTGTCCTTGCTCCTTCCACCACCATCAAACCCTTGGCCAAGGTGTGATGTGCTCCTTGTGTCTCTGATCCCAGCTTTGGAGATTCGGCGTGGTTCTAACGATAAAAAGGGGAGAATAAAAAATAAAGAACTCCAGTCCTGGGGCAAGAAGAGGCTTTGTGACACCCTGGCCTTGGTGGGGTCCTGCCAAGCACCTTCTCCTGCCCCATGCTGCCCCAGCCTCAGGGCAGTGGGGGATGCTCACAGCAGGTGATGCTCGAGAGAAGCCAAGAGCATCAACCACCAACATCCCACCACACGCTCGCTGCCATTAGCTCGGTCAAGGCTTCAACTGGGGAATGAAAAAGTGAAGAAAAAGGAGGAAAAAAAACCCCAACTCTGAAATCCAGGGCTTCATGTGCTCTGCTCTTCTTTGGCTTTGTTTTTGTTTTGACAAATGGGGCTCTTGGCAACCTTGGCAATCACTTTTTTCAAGGGCTCCCCCTTCCCCCAGGCCTTTGTGAGGCTGTCGGGACCTACATGCCAGGAGCAGGATTAGCTGCCTTCTCTCTTCCATCTTATGGTTTTATTATTCTGCACCTTTTGAGGGTACAGTTTATCCCGAGTAATTAAAACACAGTTAGCTGTACAAGTCCCAACCATAATGGAATAGCTTAGGTTTGATTTTTTTTTAATCTCTCTTTAGTATGCCTTCTTTTTCCGGGAAGCCTGATACTACAGCTGGCTTATTTAAAGCAGGAAACTCCCTTGAAATATGCTGGGGTGGAAGAGATATTTTAGCAGAAATGAGATATATTAGAGCCTTAGAGTGGAGCTGGGCAGTGCCATGCTCCCCACCCACCTCCTTCCTGCATGATCCCTGCCTCAGCATCACAACGGGGGTCAAGCCTTCCCCCTACAAGCAGGAAAACTTCCCTTTGGGATGTGGCCGGATGGCTACAGCCTCTCCAGTGACACCCCAGAAAGCTGCTGGGATTTTCACTTCTTCAACTGGGATGACTCCTGCACCTCAAGAATTAGGTCCAGCCTAAATAGCTGCTGCCTGCCCCGTCCCAGGGCTGGTCCTGCCCTCGCCCTCTGGATTTATTTTGTTCTGTTGCTGCGTGACCTGGCCCCGTGACAGAGAAGGAAAACACCATGTCCAAGGGTATGATCCCATCACCGAGCAGCAACGCTGCGAGCCCGGCGCCGACAGCAAACCCACATCACTCACTGTGTGCTCTGCAGCAGGGAGGCACAAAATAAAACACAACCAGTGTGCAGGAAAACTCACGGATTTCTCCAGCTCCTGCTGGGTGGGCAGCTGTGGAGGAGACCCCATCCCCTAACCCCACTTCTCCTCGCCCACCTGGTACCAAGCGCTGGGACTGGAAGCGGGGCAGAGGGAGCAGACAGGCTGCTGAGGCTCATTGTCTACAACTGCCTTGTCCATTTTTCTCTGTGAATATTTCTGATATTAAAATATAACATTGCTGTCAGTATGCTTTCTTCTTTTTTGCACAAGGCTTGGTAAAAACACTGGGAAAATATCGTTTACCTGCTTGCTACCTGGCAGGGGGACATGCCAAGGGGATGCTGGGCTCCTGCTCTTCGGGATGGGATGGGGATGAGCTTGTTCCCAATGCTAGGGAAAGCCTGGCTTTAGGGAACAGAAACGGTTCTATTTGTCAAACCTTCTCCCTTGATAAGCATAAAATCAAACGCTCTGAGGGCAGCACGCCAGCTCCTCAACAACCCCCTTCAATATTTGCAGAATTATTCCAGCAATTTCAGCACAGAACCGCAGCGGGGAAAGAGGCTCCAGGACAGAGGGATGCTCCGTGTGGCCAGAGCTGGGGGGAAGATGTCCCTCCTCGGGGGAAGATGTCCCTCCTCGGGGGGTGCCTGTGGAGTAAAGCTGCTGCCACAAACCCCTGCAGCTCCCATGGGGGGCTTCTGAGAGCTTCCTTGGCATGGGATGCTGTGAGCTCCATCAGCACGGGATGCAGGGATGACAGCAACCCAACCAGGCATCACCCCAACCATTCCCGAGCCCCTGGCTCCACACCCTGCTCCTGCCCCTGCTCCTCAACAGGGTCCAAGCCCTGCGAGGTGCCCAAGGACGCCCCCTCCCTTGTAGGAAGCAAGAGGGAAGGGGCTCTGTGCACCTGTGCCCACCCCACAGCTGAGCTGGCAGCTCCCATCTGAGCACCGCCAAAGCCAAGCCACCTTCTCTAAGGCACAGCCAGGGACTCACCTAATAGGGAAATAAAATAATATCAAGAGGCCTCCAAATTGTTTTTCCCTTTCCCTTAGTGACAGTGACATGCTGGGCAAAGCTGGCAAAGGAAAGGGGGGGTCACTTCAGGCCCTGGGCATAAAAGCCCTTCTTTAAGCACATATTACTAATTAACATCCATGAAAATGATTTGATGTTTCCCTCCCTTCCTCCAAATGTCCCACGTTCATCACTTTAAAAAGAATTTTACTCTAAGACAGAGTGAACGTGCCTTGCACCTCATTGAAGATTAACTCCCAGACCAACCACCCAACTGCTGACAAGTCCATTCCCACAGATGACCATCCCTCTGGGGTGGTCTGCAGCAGGTGAGCTCAGCCATCTCCATGGGACAGTGTCACCACCACACAGCTCATGTCACCACTCAGCAGCTTCAGCCGAAAAGCAAAGGACTAAGCTGGCCATGGTGGAGGACGCAGCCTCTCTTATCTGAACAGCCTCTCAGCTGAGTGATGGCACAGCAGGACCTCCCATGTCATACCCACAGGCCAGCACCAAGCCCATGTGCACCACCTTCTGCATCACACTATATAAATAAACAAACGAAGCCCTTGAAGACAAAACCCTGATGAACAAGCCCCAAACCACCCATCCTGGCTGGAGAAGAACCCAGCACGCACTGAACAAAACTCAAGGAGAGAGAGACTGTCCATTACCAGAGTAGCCTCCCGAGGACTTGATGTACATCTGCCCATACTGCTCCTCCACCATGGTGTCGTACGCCTCGTCGTCCTCCTCATCCTCCTCGTTGTGGTAGGAGGTGGGGCTGTCGGTGGTGGGAATGCTGCTGGCGCCGGGGCTCGTCCGCTCCCCCTGCGAGTACTGGACCTGCTGGACATTGGGGATGAGGGTGGCCAGGTTGGGCATCCCATAGTAGGAGACGCGCGAGAGCTTCAGGGGACCCGCGTTGGGGCCGCCACCACCTGTCCCCTCCCGGGCACCGGGCTCGAGGGGCCGCTTGCCGGGCAGGCCGGACAGGGTGGCCGCCTGCAGCTCGAGGTTCTCGTGCTTGACGCGCGTGAGGAGCGGGATGGGCATGGAGGGGGACATGACGTAGGGCGCCGAGGCCGACTGCAGCTGGTTGCAGGGACTCTGCGGCTCGGAGCTGGGGTCTTCGATCATGGTGGTCTGCGAGTCACAGTGGGGAGAGCTGACCTTGAACATCAAGTCCGTGCCTTTCTCCACGATGTGCTGGATCTGCAGGAAGCCCGCCGTGTACATCACCACCAGCTGCTCGCTCGCCGCCATGGTCAGCTTCCCGGTGTAGCAGAAGGAGAGGATCTGCTGGAAGCAGGCGGGGGGGACGCTCCCCGGCAGCTCAAAGGCGTTCTTGCTGTTCCCACTGAACAAGTCTCGGAAGTAGAGGCTGCTGGCGGCCAGCACCGCCCGGTGAGCCTTGAAGGCTTGGCCCTTCACCACGATGGAGACATCGCAGTAGAGCCCCAGCAGCCGCTGCTCGTTCAGGCAGCCCAGAACGGTGTTCCCAAAGTTGGGAATCTCTATGTGCAACATCTGCGACATGGCTCAGGGTCGGCTGGAGCTCCTCAGACATTCAATGCAGGAATATCCAAAGTAGGGCACATCTGAAAGAAAAGGGGAGAAGGCAGGGAGAGAGAGGCACAGCGTTTTTAGAAGGTTCACCAAAGCAGGCAGGAGCTGAGGAACCCACCTCGCCCGACATCAAAGGCTCTCAGCTGAGCCCCGAGAGCCGATGCGGAAAAGCCATCGCTGAAAAAATTTTACTTATCGATGTTTTCCAACAAGGGTGGAAACGCTCTCGGTGGACAGCAAGGGATTTTCCCCCCCCAGGTGCAAGTATTTTCTTCAAGTTGTGGTCTGTTTAAATAAGCACCACTGATTTATTCCCCGGGGGTTTTTACTTTACGCAGGAAAAACCTGAGCGGTAATGGGAGAGGAGTGAACAGCAAAGCAAACGTAAGACAGTCAGACAGATCTCGGGTAGCATTATATAAGAAACACAACAACCCGCAGCGATGTTGAAACTACAGAAAAGATATTTATAAAACAATGTGCCATTCTGCCTGAAATAAATACAGGATTCTGCCGGAGCGACAGGAAAAAAGCACTTTGAAAAGCAATCTTCCCATTTGCACCAGCAAGAGGGAGCATTTCAACAGTTAAACCCCTTCTCAACACATTTATCCTCCCAACAAAACGAGGCTTATCTCCAAATTAAGCCAGATATTTGAGCCCCAATAAAACAAACCGATGTGCCGCAGCGAGCCGCCTACCAAGTTGTCTTCTTCATTCTCTCCCCTCCATCCCAAGTGGGGCAGGGGAGCCCCAGCCCTCCAGCCGGACCCCCCAAGCCCCCAACCCATCACTCCCAGCGGGGGTACCCCAAAGGAGCAGCATCGGGGACCCTCCGAGAAAGCTCAGCTGAAAGGAGGTGACGGCTCCGGCTGCGCATCCCACCGCGGCCAGCTCTACCTTGGGGCCGTGGGGATAATTCCTCCTTTCCCCGAGCAGATAAAGCCTCGTGCTGGAAGGGAGCTCGACCACGAACCCCGAGCAGGTACCGTGAGCGCAGCCCCTGCACGGAAAACTCCAGCGAAGCAAATCACTGCGGGTTCACTGCCACCAGCCCCCCCCGTCCCCCCGCCCCGAGCTCCAAGAGTCCAGGAGATTTAAAATCCCTTCAATACTGCTGAAGAAAAAACTGTGGTTAACTAGTACTGAAAGCTCGTAAGAACAATATCAAAAAATAAGGAAAAAAAAAAAAAAAAAAAAAAAAAAAATTTATTTNAAAAAAAAAAAAAGAAGAAGTTTATCTGAGAAAGATTATAAAAAAAAATCTCTGCAAAGAAAATAGTAACCCACAAAGAGCTTCTCTGTTCCTATTGCTGGGAAGGAAAAAAAAAAAAAAAAAGTCCTATCTGCAAGGCCACGGGGTAACAGGAAGAAAAGGGAACACACTCGGAGCCAATTTAATTGTATCTGCATGGTTAAAAAAAATTCTTCCGAGCGAGGAAGTTCCCGGTCCCCGCGCCTGGCTGGGAGCGACCGCTCGTACCTTCAGCAGCGGGCGCTGGGCGAGGGGCTCTGCACCCCCCCAGCTCCCACCACCATGGCCCAGGGGAGGGGAGAAAGAAAATAATAAATATAGAGTATCAAACCCCGGGTTTGGATCTGCTGTAGCTCAAGCTTTTACCAAGTCAAATCTCCCCGGCAGCGCACAGCATCTAAATGAATAGGCCGGATGCAGATTAACATTCAGGCTGCTCTCTGCAATGAATAGAGCCCTTTGATTAGGGACCTGAAGTAAATGCCAGTTTCAAACCGAAGCTTTAAAAACAGAGAAATATCAGTGCCAGAGGAATGCTCTCAGTGTTGGTACAAGACAGACTTTTGATGAGTCACTGCAATGCAAACAAAGATGGCAGAAATACTGTACTGTATGCTGATGAAATGCTTAGTGGTGCCACGGCAACTGAGACAGGTTTTAAATTTATAGTGCAGTTTTGCATATGAATTACGCTGTAAACTGCCTCCCCTGCCATCTAGTACATCCAGAGTGTCAAAGCATTTAAACTATTCCAAACAGTCTGCAGAGCTGGCACTGCTGCTGGTTAACTCCTGCGGCCGGAGGAAGGCGTGGCGAGCATCCCCAGCATCCCCCCAGCATCTCCTCAGCATCCCCCCAGCATCCCACCTGCCCCAGCATCCCCAGTATCCCCCCAAGCATCCNCCAGTTCCCCCCCACACTATACAAGAAAGCTTTTCAAAGGCAGGAAAAATGTTTACCCCTTGGGGAAAGCTTCTTTCAGTCTGTGGCTGAATCCACTAAAAGCAAATCCATTTGCTTAAGTAATGAAATCCTAGTCACATTGTCTCCTGGATTCAGATTTTAAATTACCTTCGCATTTATTGAGCATGTTTGGTGCTTTTTTCTGGGAAAGAGGGTGGGGCCTCCTTTTCCTTACTTCTCCCTTGCCCAGAGCGTTTTTATTTCTGCTATTGCTCTGGGATTTGTCTCAATTGCTCTGCTCGGATGGTCACACACAGTTAAAATTTAAGAGATTAGAGGTGAAGCCATCCTTAGAGGAGGCAACTGGCGGGGCTGGCGATGCTCTGGCGTGACCCCTCCCTGCTGATGGTGCCTCAGAGCTCCACTTCCACCACCCAAACACGTTTGGTGCATTAAGTTCAAGCCCACAGCAGCGACCTGCTGCTGCTCCCGGGGCTGGCTGCCTTCCCCTGCTCTTCCAGCAAACGGCACTAACACGTCTGCTCCGTGTCCCACAGGACCTGCAGCCTCCCCACTGCTCAGCACAGCCCCGACACTCCCAGCCCAGCACCTCCAGGACCTCCGTGGGCCAGGAGCACTCAACGGGTTCATCCAAACCTGGTGTCAGGTCGATGGGATCTCTGCCTGGTGTTGAGGAGGCGGCTCAGGCCTCAGAGGGGATCAAGGTGACCTCCTGCAAGGAGGTCAGAGATGACACTGCAACAGCCAAGCCCCAGAGCCCAAGACCTCTTCCAGCCATGACGCTGCCAATCTCTGCTGGAGAAGGAAAGGAATCTGCCCTGGCAAATGCAGATCCACTCTGGATCTGTGGAAATTGCTGAGAAATAACAGGTTTTACAGAAACAAACCTTTGTCGCTCAGGCACCTGAAAGGAAGCCTCATCCATGGTGGTGGAGAAGGATCTTCTCCTCTTTCCTTTCAGTAAGAGCTCCCTTAGAGCTGCAAGGGAGATCAGGGAGGCACTGGATGGGACCTTCTTGGACCCACTCACAACCCCCTGCTCTGGAGAAACCCAGAAGGGCAGGATGAATGGGACCAGCTAAGCACAGAACAAACCAACTTAAAATAGACATCAATTATTAATATTACTTAGAATCTGCTCTATAAACAACCAGGCATGCCAGGAGGAACCCACGTCTCTCTAAAACCACCAAAATTGTGCCAATTCAGGGTATGTTTAAGCCAGAGTGCTCCAGCCTAGAAAATTATTGGCAGATTTCACGTCAAACCTCCCATGAGGCATCAGAGTTTGAACCAAGATGCTCCACACAACTAATGCCTCCTGGGCAGTGCCTTCCACAGGACTGCAGCCTGGCCTGACCACCCTGAAGAGATCCCACCCCAAAATCCCACCACTGAAGCTCCTGGTGGTCTTTTCTCTGATCCCAGCAGATTTCATAGCTGCAGGTCACAAAGCAAGTGGGCGAGCCTGCTGGTGGCACTTGGTGACAGTTCAGATCTCCAGCTTTCCTGGAGAAAAATGGCCATGAAACACTCCCAGGGAGATGGGGAAAATAGGAATAGTGTTTGGTCTAGAAACAGCACCGAGGAACGCAGGCAAAGCTGCACCAGTGAGCTGCAAAAGCCCAAATCACTCCAACAAACCACAGGCAGGGCTGCTGGAGTTTTGTTTCTTCCTCACCACTTTGTCCCTGCCTTGTTATGACCAGAATATACAAAAAAACCCCAACCCAAATCCAGCACCAACCCCAAACTCCCCCAAAATTCAAGAAATAAAAGCCAAGGAGACCTACTCATCACCCTTGAAAAGTTGGACTCTTAAAGGTCTTTTCCAACCTAAATGATTCTATGAAAGCCAAGGAGAACCTGCTTAGCACCAGAGCTCACATCCCCTAGAAACAACAGCCACAAAATATCCCAGTGAATGCAAAAATGCTTCATAACGTCTAAGTTAAAAATCTCCTTTACTAAATATGCTTAATTTTTGTAGAGACTTTTGAATGGTTTGAAATGGCTTCAATCCATTCGACACGGGAAGAGCTGCACTGCAGAAAAAACGACCTTAGCAATTAGAGATGCAAACTATATTTTAAATTCTCCTCTCCCCAGCTGAGCTGTGCCCCAGGGTGCAGGAGGAGCCCCCCCAGCACCATCACCACCCCCAAAAAATCCAGTCCCTTTTGGGCTGCCACGTCCTACAGGTGTCAGACCATCAGATGGACACTCCTACTAAATGGAAAAACTTGGACAAAACCTGATTAAAAGCAGCCAACCCCCTTTCCAACCTGATTATTTAAGATATGAGACCAGTCAAGCAAAACATCAGCTTGTTTTCTAAGGGCAGCCTCTTTTCCCAGCTCTTGGATACAGCAGGACAGTCAGTACATGTCTGTGTGATTTTTGTAGAGTCATAGCCTTTGTCACAAGAGGGTCATAAAAAATGCAGCCGTTATTTGATACAAATTCCAGGAGAGTTTGAGGATTCTCAGTTTCTGCCTTCGTGTGCTTTGGGAGGGGGAAAAAAAAAACCCAAACAGGTTTGCTCTTTTCTAAAGTATTTTCCTGCTCCGAGGCCTGAAAGGTCAGAGACAACAAAGGAAAAAAAAAGCATCGACCTGGAATAAGAAGCTGGCATCAGAGCTCCCCCAGGAACAATCACAAATAATTAGATAATGTATTTAAATTGTCTTTTTCCTTAGCCAACATACAAAAAGACTCAGAGACCCCTCCAGAACCCCCCAAATCCGATGATTCCCGCAGGAAGGTGCTGCTGGGGGGGGACAAAGGCAGCGGGACCCTCTGGGGGTGGGAGACAAAGCAGCCAAGGGCTGTCACCCCCCCAGCCAAAGCCCCTCAAAAGAAAAGAGCTGAAAAAGTCCTGCCCTTGAAGGCCCCAAAGGGTCAAAGGAAACTTCTCTTTCTTCTGTAAATGAGCAGAGAGGGGGGAAAAAAATCCTACTCTTGAATTTGAGGCTGGCAGGGGCATGTCACCCAGCTGGGCAGGGGCTCCCCAAAGCCTCAGTCCTCAGTCCCCCCCCAGGCACCTGCCCAGCTCTTCCTACAGGGTTTTGGGGCTTTTCTACCCCCTTTTTATGAAAAGGAAACACACTTTTGACATAAGCCCGAAGGAAAACACGCAAGAGGCAACTGCAAAACTCGGTGGTGAAGCAGCACGGAGCTGCTGTAACGCCTGGAATAAAATAAAGAATCAAAAGCAGAGTCCAATAAAATGCATCTCAGGTCCAGGCTGTGCACACACCGCAGCGACAGGAGCAAAACAAGACAACTCCTCACACCCCCCACCCCAAACCTCTGAGAAACCCCAGGGAGGGGGAAAAGGGAGAGGGATTGGGGTGCAAACACAACACGCCACGAGTGCCTGCACCGTTTGATGCCCGTCTTTGGCTGGGGAAAGAAAACAAGGTTAAGTTTGGTAATCAAATGCCAGCCCCAGCCAGGCTCCTCTCCCCTCCTGCAGCATTCGCTCCTGCAGCTCCCGAGTATTTATTTCTGAGATGCTGCAAGTGGCGAGCGGAGCGAGCGCACCCTATTTTTAGTGCGGCAGCCAGTGGCGAGGGGTGAAAGGAGATTATTTCTGCCTTATTAAGGGAGCAGAAACGGGATTTGCAAATATTCCTGAGCCACACACACCAGCAAGGCACGGGCAGCAGGCAGCGCTCGCTGCGGAAGCCCCAAAAGTTCATGCAGAAAGTAAAGACCCCGGGCAGGGAATAGGGGAAAACGATGGGAAAGTGAATTAAATTCATGCCGATGATGGGCAGCCCGGGGATGGGGAGCTGGGGGGTCTCCCTGGGGACCCCGGCACAGCGCTGGGGGGGTGTCCCTGGCACCCCCCAGGCTCTGTCCTGCTGCAAGGTGAGTCACTGGCAGCCTGGGCACAACTCCCCTCTCGAGGTCACCCACCCGGCAAGCTGCTGCCTCCCCAAAAGTGCAGCCATTCCTCCTGTTATTGCCATTACTCTTTAATTACTTGAGCTTTTTTTCCCTTCCTTCTCTATCGCTGATTTTAAGAGCGACGAGAAGCAAAAACAGAAAATGCAACAATTTTTTTTTCCCTTTACAGATCGCTGCAAGGGAGAGGCATGGATTAAAAAAAAAAATAAAAATACAATTATTCTGCAGGATTTCTTTTTTTTTTTTCCTTTTTTTTTTGGGCAAGCCACTACAAAAACTCCAGCCCCCAACTAAGTTGCATGCAGCGGAAAGCAGAGAGCAGCCCATCACCATGGCTCCTGCAAAGCCTGCATCCCATCGCATCCGTAACACATCAGAAAGACAAGTGCCATGCTCAATTGTATTCTCCTCACTCCTCGGCCACAACAGCAGAGCAAGCAATATATATAACATGCATGACTCAGTTCTACCATCGTGCCACGGCGGAACGGAAAGCCTGAAAATAAAAAGTAAATCGCTTTTAAAAGGTCAATTAAAACCAGCTTACAAAACATCAGACGCTGCTTCTCGCTAGAGCTCATTACCTAGTATGGTGGAGAGCTGCCTGTGTGTGGTTTTTTTTTTTTCTTGTGCAAGTTAGTCTGTGAGTCAGCATTAACACACATGAGAACATCAGGAATACTGCCTAGTTCTGATGCAATGGAGGTTGTAAAAAAAAAAAAAAAGAGGAAAAAAAAAAAGGAGAAGAAGCAGCAGAAGAAATCTCGCTCCGCTTGGACAGGAGCCTGTAATTCAATTGCCTTTACTTTTCAATTACTGCATAGCCTACCCTCACCAACCTGCAGAGGGGAAGGAAACTTTGCTTACATCTCGGCCTTAAAATTAATGACTTTTACTTTTGGCTACAGCTTAGTCTCCCTGCTTAAAAAAAATTAAAAAAAAAAAAAAAAAAGGTATAATAGAATTAACCCTTCAAGGGCAGCGGAGCCCTCGCAGCTCTCGGGAGCTCTGGTGTTTTGGTAGGAATTTCAGCCCTGGTAAAACAATCCTGCCAAAAAGTTCTGGCGAAGGCATTTATACATTAAACTTTTAATACTTTATAAAGCAAAGCTACAATGGCAGCCGAGCTTGAGCCTTAATGGAAATAGAAGCTTGCAGAAAAGGAAAGTTAGAGACTGCAGAAATTTAACTCTCTGCTTCCAGGTTGAGAGAAGCAAATAGGAGATGGCACAGGATGGTTTCCTAAAGGGAGGGTTCTGCTCATGGAGCAAAAAACTCTTGAGAAACCTAAAATTTGTGACCTGAGGTGGTCACCTCCACCTGATGTCCACTGAGGGCAGAGCAGGAGACCTGCAGTTTTCAGACACTGCATTTACTGCTTGTATTTCATCAAATAATTCTCTCTGTCCCCACTTCCCGGGGGGCAAACCCCCTCCAGGTTCAGCTCCCACCCTCAGGACCGTAGCACCAAGGCAGGAAGGTTCAGGAGGATCAACAGCAGCTTTTCACTCTGGACTTCTCTGCTCTTGCAGCAAAGCCCTTCACGGAGCCAACAAATCCTGCCCAAAGCTTCAGAATGTGACTATTTCTGTAACACGCCCTAAACCACCCCCAGACAGCACTGCAGCCTGCAATATTATATCATATAATATATATTATATTAATAATCATATATGTATAATGTTATTACATAGATAATATATCATATAATATATATAACATTATATATAATATGATATCATATAATATATATAATATGATATCATATAATATATATAATGTTATATATAAGCTGGCATATATACATATATGTTATTATATTATATATTACATCATATTATGTATATTACATGTGATATTATATTATATATATGATACTACAACATAGATTAGATATATTATATATAGAAATATATAGAAATATTATATATTGTATATTTTATATTATCTATGGTCAAGCAGGTCTTCAGAGCCAACATCAACATTTTCCAAGCGTTGTGCTGTTGTGCCCTGGGGTTGTATGTTGCTCAAATTCTGGGGTCTTACAGACATCCAAGCCTCATGCAGCAGAGGAAGGTCAGAGCTTGGAGGTAAGAAAGTGTCCCCAACATTCACGACACGCTGCAAACACTGAGCTCATCCCACGCCAACAAACACTGGACCACCCATCAAAAAGAAAATAAAGTTATAGGTAATGCATATGGGCTAATGATCCAGTGGATCACAAGCATCCCAGTTCAGTTTAATGGTTGTTTTTCTGAGTAGACACAAGCACGATAAAATGTATTATTATTTTTTAAAATAGTTATTAATACTCATTAACCAACAAGAAACCCCCCTAATATTAGAGGTCAATCCCTTCCCTCGCACACAAGGGTCTGTCTCAAACCAGCAAGAGTCTGGTGGGGTTGGATGCTTTTTTTTTCCTTAAGCATGTGGGATACTTGAATACAGATGAATTGAGTTTTAAAGGAAAAAAAAAAACCCAAGCAGCAACTTCTGGGCCAAGTTCCTGTGTGCCAAACTTTTCAACTGCCACAGCACAGCTCGACAGTGTTTCAAAAGAATTTAAGCACTGTTTTGAATACTGCTGACAATCTTCCTCATCCAAATTTGTAATTTAAATCCCTCCAATGTGAAAAGCACGCTCCCTGGGGCAGGCTCCATCCTCCCTCCCCGCCGCCCACCCTCCCCAAACCCCATTTGGTACTAAATCCATACCAGGCTGGTTCTTCCCCCCCCTCTCCTAAAGCTCCCAGTGTCCCCCCCAGCAGCCGCTGCAGCCCAGGGGGAACCTGGAGCTCGAGCAGAAGTTTGTTCTTCAGATTAGCAACCTCTGCAGGCTGCAGTGCCCCAAACCCCATCACCTTCCTCTTGTGCAACTAGTTCAGAGATAAAACTATGCTGGTTTAGATAAGCCAGGGCTAACTGGGCTGGGCAGAGTCTAAGGGCGGAAAGGGTTAACATGAAGAGCCCCCCTTCCCATCTCTGCTACCCAGCAGATAAGATGTTCCTTCGGATGTGTCAATAAACCCCAAAATAATTCTGTCAATGGGTCTAATTGGTGAGGAAAGACCCAAATGAGGTCTTGGGGTCCCTGGGAAGGGAGAGGCAGCCGCTCCCTGTTGGCAGGAGCGTGTTTAAGATTCCCTCCCAGTGCTGCAAAGCACCTTGAAAGGTCGACGAGCGCTTTCACATTCTCCGATCCGTCTCCGACGCCGCAGCAGATGAAACGGATTGACCTAGACGGGAGCTGAGAGAGCCTCTCTGAAAGAATCCATCACCACCCTCCAGCCCCAGCCACGCTTGGAAATCACCCCGAACCTCCTCCCAGCTGAGCCGAGGCTTAAGCTGGGCTTAAATCACTGCCCCTCTCTCCTGGGACGTCAGCGAGCGCGGCGTCGATGGCTGCAGAGCCGGCACACGACATAAAATACCTGCATATTAAAGTGTGTGCAAAGCCTGTGCCCATTACCCAACTCATTAAAGACAGTGATACTTTGTAACATACCCTAATCTTTAATATTCATAGCTTGCCTCATTTGCATAGCCTGCCATAAATAGTTGAAGCAGAGGTAAAACACAAAGCGCTCTACTTGCATTTCTAATTATGCCTAAAATCAAATGTAAATCACAACACATCCAAGACACAGAAAATATTAAATTTGCTGTCTCTCAGTTAAAAAAAAAAAAACCCCAACAACCCACGAGCACAAAACCAATTATTTTTAAAAGAGAAATCAAAGGGGTTTATAGGAGTGTGTAAAGGGGATGACACTGGTTTAAGAGGGGTGACCACAAGTCCAAGCCCCAGCCCTGGCCATGGGTCCCAGAAGCAGCTCCTTGGGTCAGTGCTGGTCCCAACCCATCTCCCCAACCCCTAAACCCTGTCCTTCCACCCAGCAGCTCATTTAACCTTGGACTCTGGAGAAACCACAGGAGCCTCCTCTGCTGGGGCAGCTGGAAAGCTGATCTCCAGTCCAGGAGGTAGATTTGAAGAATCAGCTTGAATGTGAACTGGTACCACAGCGTTGAGCTGGCTGGAGGTTGGTGCTTCAGCATCACCAGCCAGCGTGGGAGGCAAAGGAGCCCCGGGGCTGGAAGCTGCTAAATCCCAAGGTTTAATGAGAAAAGAGGTGTCTTGGGGTGCTTGCGTGCTGCAGCTCCACATCCAGGAGAAAATACAACTTCTGCTCCCAACTGAGGGAGCACAGAGTGATTTTCTCTGCTCTGTTTCATCCTCGGAGCTGAGGATGGCACTGTGGCACCCACCACCAGCACCCACCAGCACCACTTCCATGGGAAAGACTCAAGATCAACTGTTGGTGATGCCACCCAACAGCAAGATTTGGTGTTATGGAGCCAAGTGCTCTCCAGACATATCTTAGGTATCATTCCTTTGGGCTAATTCCCATGTCTCCTCCAGAAAGGGTACTGGGGAGCAGGGTGGGGTGGTGAGTGACCTGTGGGACCACAGTCCCCAACCAAAGCTCTCAAGTTATTGACTTTTAAGGAAAAGTGTGGTCCTGCTGTGGCACAGGAGAGGAGCTTGAGGGGGACAGAGATGAGGCCTGGTGTCCTCACCTGTACAACTCAATTAACCACACTCCCCTACTCCACAGAGGCATCAGAAGACTGAATATCTGTAAAGCAACTCAATATCCTTGGATGAAAAGTAGTATTTGTACATTGCTGCCAACGGCATCATTAATTTCCGTTTAACGAGCTTGCTTCTGCATCAGGCACCAGGGTCCTCTTGAGTTTATGGAAGTCCACCACCCCCTCCACATGGAAATGCCTGTTTTTAGTTCTAGGGTGCTGGCAGGAGCACAGTGTGAGCTTGCACCCACAAACCACTCCCTGCAAAGCAAGTTCCTCAAGGACGTGACCCACAGCACCTGCTGCAGCTCCAACCCAACCCTGGTCTTGCTGCCACACTCCTGCTCTTCCCCATGCCAAGACACCACACCCTGTCCACCACATTGATCCAACGCTCTGCTACTGCTGCTCCCAGGAAGCTCAAAACCTTCCTCCTCTTCGTCCATCTCCCTGCTCCTCCTCTTCGTCCATCTCCCTGCTCCTCCTCTTCATCCATCTCCCAAGAAGCTCCTCGCAAAAGCAGCAAAGCATCCACGGTACTCAACATGAAATAGTTTTACAGATTTATGCCCCAAGATTTAATTAAAATCAAATGAACCAAATTTTGCAGAAGTAGGACAAAACCTGCACGTTCTGGGAAGCCACGAGGAGCCCCTGCCCAGCTGAGCAACACGGAGCCAGGAGTGCTCAGCATCTTTCCCCACTTACCTTCCCTTTACCTCTGGGACTGCAGCTGCATAAACCCACTACATCTTAATGAAAGGCTTTTGTGGGTGGCTGTCCCCAGGGAAAAATGCATTTTTAAGCCACTTGAACCAAGACTGATTTGGAAGAAAGAGCCAACTAAACATCACCAAAGGGAGCCGGGCAGCCGGCAGCCGCCCTGCCTGTGAGCACAGCTCCAACCATGGCCTCTCCCTTATTAGATTTTTCCTGTCTTACAAAAGGCTTAAAGAGGCTTGTGAGAATGAAAAGCTGCAAGAAAAAAAACCTCAATGTGTATCATCACCATGTTCTGCTCAAGGTCCCCACACCCCACCAGTGAGCGGGTCCAGGGACTCAGTGAAGGTCCCCCCTGCACCCCCCTACACTCTTGTCCTCCCCTGGCACTACAGCTCGTCCTGCTGCCTCTCCAGCCTTGTGTCCAACTCTACGTTGCATCCGTCCTGTTAAAGAGTTAAAGGCTCTTTTCTGCAATATCGACTTCTGAAGAATTCCAGAGATGTCATTAAATTTAACCCCCAAAGGTGAGTGTTTGCTCCGTGCTCCCACCAGCACCCAGGCAGAAGTGAAAGCGAGCTGCTCGCAGCCTGCAAAAGCTTTTTTGCTCTTCGTATGTACCCTGGCATCTTGCCCAGACCTATTTTTAAGCCCATTTACTAGAAATCCCACAAATTAAAGGAAATACGGATAATGTTGTAAGAATCCTTTGGGCCAAATAAAAGCTACACATAATTTTCCTTGTGCAGCAGAGTAAGATCCTTAACCACAAAAACCAGATTTCCCCAAAGCTCTTTTGCAACACTGAAGAGAATCTTGTTTTGTAAAAAAGTTGCTTTGATTCACTCCTGGATTACAGGGAGCACGGCAGCCGCCGCTGCCTCCCGGCCAACCCGGCAGAGCTGATTGCTGTTATGAAACAGAAAGGTGTTAGGAGAACACAAATAAATTAAACATCTCCAGCTCCACAGCACCGACTATTAATGACAGCAAAAGATGCAGAAAGTGCTCGTGGAGAGAAACTGTAAGGTGGTTACTGGGTTGTTTCTTTTTCTCTGCATAGGAGCGTTGTGAGTTTTTATTTTCTAGCTACTTTCAAATTGTGTGTTCATGAAGGGTCAATGTGTTGAGAAGCCTCCTCCAGTGCATTGCCACCCTGGGAAAATTCCTGCTTGGTGCACCCCAAGCCCACCAGAAAACCCTGATAATCTTGGTTTGACAGGCCACCAAATAAGGAGACCACCAAACTCACTTCACTTCTCCTCATGCCAAAACCTGCCCTGTTCCAGGTCACAGAATCACAGAACTATTAAGGTTGGAACAGACCTCTAAGATCACCAAGTCCAAGCATCAACCCAACACCACCATGACCACCAGAGCATGCCCTGAAGTGCCACATCTACATGTTTTCTGAACCCCTCCAGGGATGGTGACCCCACCACTGCCCTGGGGAGCCTGTTCCAGTGCCTGCCACCACTCCCCATCACCCCTTGCCCACAGCAGTTAAATAAAGGAGCATCCAACTGCAGCATCTTCCAATGGGAGTCACAGAATGTTAGGGATTGGAAGGGACCTCGAAAGATCATCTAGTCCAATCCCCCAAGGGAAGGGAAGGGAGCCTGTGTTTTATCCAGCACCCACAATTTTAACTGTGCAAAGACTCCGCCACATTAAACAAATTCCACTAACAGCTCTTGTATCCTGGCAGGATCAAAAAGAAACCAGCAACCTGATACATCCCTCAATAAAACTCCCAAGACAGGCAGAGACAGCCCCAAAACACGGTGGTAAAAGGGACATTTGTGGTGAGTCCTGGCGGGGAGGGGCTGAGGAGAAGGTGCCTCATTTCCAGCAGGGATAAAGCAAAGTGAAGCAATCCTCATTAAACCCGACTCTCCCTTCACTCTTGTTCAGCCCCAGCAGTCACTTAAAATGTCTTCCTCGCAAACATTTCAGCTCCTTTTATAAAAAGGAAAATAATTCTGCAGGGGAATAACCACTTGTATCCTACAAAAGGCGCAGATCTGAGCAGTTAAACACGCGACTTCGGGAACTTTTCCAAGATTTATATGTTTTGCATGGAAAGCAAATGGGTTTTTTTCCCCTGCCTGGGAAAATATTTAAGCGCTAAGTTTATGAAGCCAAGTCCATTTATTCCCAGTTTATGTTGCTGCTCGGATGGAATCTAATTAGTGATTTAAGCAGCAGCGTGGGGAGGCGGCGCTGGCTGATGCCTGAGCCCCCGACCCGCCGCGCTGGGGGTGGCCCTGGGGATTCTGGCTCAGAAATGGGATTTTCTCCATGGCAGAGGATGGTGGGACTGGCTGAGGATGACACCACGGGCACCTTTCCCTGAGTGCTTCCCAGAGCCCGAGGTTTCCTCCCAGTCCCACCAGCTGCAGTTCATCATCATGGCACTTTCTGACACTAAAAGTCTTTTTCAGTGGTGCTCTTAGAAACAGCAACCCCTGATCTGCACGTTCCTGTGCACCTGCCTCCCTCACTGACTGCACAGCGCACAGGTTGAAACCCCTCCTTGTTCTCCCAGCTCGGAGCAGCTTCCACCTCCACCAGTTCCAGGCAGGATCAGTGTCTGCAAACGGCTGGGATGGTGATGGGCAAGACTGGGGACAGGCAGCTTTCCCCACCAAGGTGGTGTTGTGTCAGAGAGATGCTCGATGTGACCATTGAGGTACAGAGCAGCCCGACTCACTGCACAACTATTATCAAACATAATCCCATTTCTCAGTCCAGGATCTGTTTTCACCTGCACCTTCCACACACCACAGAATCATAGGATGGCAGAGGTTGGAAGGGACCTCTGGAGATCATCTCATCCAACCCCCTGCTCCAGGATCGCGTCCAGACATGTCTGGGATCTCTCCACGGAAGGAGACTCCACAACCTCTCTAGGGAGCCTGTTCCAGGGCTCTGGCACTTTCAAAGTGTATTAAACTCACTGAGGAAGAGCTTCCACATCAGAGCTGGTGCCCTCCACCTTCCAAGGTCCCTGCACTGGAGCAGAGGGTGGGCTACATACCAGCAGCTTTCCTCTCCCCATGCAACAACCCTGCAAAGTCATTCCCATGAGCTGGGAAGGGAGAACATTCCAGTTCTCCCAAGGAACTCTCAGCCCAGGAATTACTTCTTATTTCTAAGAGGGGCTTGCTCTGACCTGCCCCAGAGCAACATCCACCTCCCACCCATGAAAAGATGATAACACTGAGATCAGTTCAGCCCCGAGCCTCAATTATCTGCTCAGACACCTGGAGCCTTTTTCACCCCCAACTTGAGGTCCTTGAGCTTTTTGCAGCCACGCAGTCAAAGTGATTCACCCTTAGCCTTCCATTTATTTGTGAAAAATCTTTCTGGCCAGTTAAACCAGAACCATCACGATTGCGAAACCCAGGAAATTTGCTGCAACGCTCTGTAACTCTTGCGAGGCAATTAGCCAAAATCTCACACAAATAAGCTTTTTTGCCACACCATCCTAACCACCAAGCATTAACCCATTTTCTGAGGAAACAACATCTGCTGAAATAACTTCCTAATCTAGCAGCAGGCGTGGAGAAAAAAAACAAACCCAAGAGCTGCTGCAAGTGTCTCTAGTTGATGGTAAACAACATTTTGGGGCAGAGTTGTCCCACTTGGATGGCACTGAGTTGCCCCAGCTGAGCAAAGGGCTCCTTCTAGGACCCTCATCCCAGAATATTTATTACCTGGTCAGGAAAATTGTGAAGCTGTCCCAGCAGCACCAATATGCTTAAGAGATGGTGATTCCCTGGAGGAATCCATGGCAGAGGTGATGGAGGAGCAGCCTGGGGCTCCAGGGCAGGAATTGGCACCCCTGAACCCGACTGCTGTGGGCTCTGAAATCCTCAGAGCTGCCTCCTGTAGCTGGAGGAATAAATCACAGCCCAGGCAGGGCAGCTCCTGGGTAATCGTTGGCAAGAATGAAGAAACCACTGGGCAATAAAACAACCGTCTCCATTTCCTACCCTGTGTCTGGGAAGGTGTCAACACACTGCAAAAATTAAGGCTCATGATTTGCCCCAGGAAACAGTCCTGGCACACAGCAAAACTGAGGCAGAGCAGAACACAACCAACGTTACACAGCAAACTGGGGCTCACAGGCAGCAGAAATCATGCTCGATATTTTTCCTTATTTCAGATTAAAATAGCAGCTAGGTTCCTATTTTATGCTATCCTATTCCTATCCTATCCTATTTTATTCTGCTTTTATGCTCCTATTTTATTCTATCCTATTCTATTCCTATACTACTTATTTCAGATTAAAATAGCAGCTAGGTTCCTATTTTATGCTATCCTATTCCTATCCTATCCTATTTTATTCTGCTTTTATGCTCCTATTTTATTCTATCCTATTCTATTCCTATACTACTTATTTCAGATTAAAATAGCAGCTAGGTTCCTATTTTATGCTATCCTATTCCTATCCTATCCTATTTTATTCTGCTTTTATGCTCCTATTTTATTCTATCCTATTCTATTCCTATACTACTTCTTATTTCAGATTATTCTGCTTTTTTATGCTCCTATTTTGTTCTATCCTATTCTATTCCTATACTACTTATTTCAGATTATTCTGCTTTTTTATGCTCCTATTTTATTCTATCCTATTCTATTCCTATACTACTTCTTATTTCAGATTATTCTGCTTTTTTATGCTCCTATTTTGTTCTATCCTATTCTATTCCTATACTACTTATTTCAGATTATTCTGCTTTTTTATGCTCTTATTTTATTCTATCCTATTCTATTCCTATACTACTTATTTCAGATTAAAATAGCAGCTATGCTCCTATTCTATTCTATCCTATTTATTCTATCCTATCCTATCCCTATCCCATTCTATTCCTATCCTATCCCATCCCATCCTACCCTATTTGTTATAACTCATTCCCTCCCTCATTCTCCATCTCTGCTTTCTCTCCCATCCTGAGAAACCAATAAAATAAAATAAAATAAAAAGTCTCCTTCTGGGAACTCCATGGTAATAACACTGCAACCATCTGTTGCTAAGTCCAAGGACCTGCCCAGGGAGGAGAGAGGCTGCAGAGCTGAAAGGGAGTCAAGTGTTTGCATGGTTTTATTGAGGAATGAAATCCAGCTTTAAACACAGTAAATCGGAGACTATTCTGAATCACCTCTTGAATTTTTTAATGCTACTCCTGGGAGCACTGAAGGTAAATATGTTAATTTGACTTCAATCATGGTGCAGGAAGGGAAAGAAAAAAAAAAAAAGCAGGCTGTATTAGTTTAGGGTACCAAGTCTTAAAACTATTCATGCATTTCTGCATATTTTATACTCAGCAAATAAAGTTCCAAGGTTCTATAAGGAGGCTGCAAAATTATTCTGAGTAAGCAATAATGAGGTGTGCATTATATAAGGCTGATACTAATGGCAATCTATTATTAAAATTGAGGAGTTCCAGCAGCTACATTTCAAGCAGTCCTAGAGGTTTGGGTCTCTGGGAAGGGAAAGCAGCACCTGGAGGAGGGAGCCTGGCGAGACAGGGGGGTTCAGATGTGGGGTAATCGAGTCATACCCTGGGTCTTTGGGGTAATTTCTCTAATTAACTCTCCTACAGTGTTCCACCACCTCAGCACTGAGCCAGCCACACAACCATGGCCACCACTCACCACAGGTTCCTATTCCCAGGGTGTTTAATTCTCAGTGTAACGGATCCCCCCAAACACATCAGGTGTTAAAGAATTAACAGGGTTTCAAGTTTGTGCATCTCAGTGATCCTTGATTTCTGCTGTGATACCCCACTTAGGAATGTGACCAGTAAAACCTGGTGTGCTCTTCCTACACCAAATCATCTCCAGGACCCCAAGGAAAGCAGGATTGCAGCATCCAAGCTGGATACCGCAGTATTCAAAAACACCAAGGGAAGATGCAGCACCATGTCCTAGTGATGCTCCTCAAGCTCAAGCTGAACTTCACCGGGTGCTGGTGTGAGCTGGACCTGCTCTGCCCCTCTCCCAGCCTCACTCCTTCCCACGGTTGGATGCTTTCCAGAGATCCAGGCTGGAAAATCTCCCCAGTTAAACCTCAGCCACTTGCTCCAACGGGGAATCAGAACCCATCCCAGTGAGCGGTGCAGATTTTAAGGCCACATCATCATCTAGTGCAACAGCACCTCTCAGCACTGCTGTGAGAGAAACAAACAGCAAAAAAACCCAGTTTGGCTCATTTTCCTCCTTCCTACATCTTTTGGTGAGAATCAAAAGGAGTCTCTGGGGGCTGTAAATCTGTATCTGACAAACTCCTCCAGAAATAGGCACAGCAGCGAGGGACCAGGAGCTGCAGCATCACTGGGCACCTCCAGTTCAACCTGCTGCAGCTCCAGCTTGCAGGGCTCAGGGACCCCCAGTACGTGCTGGGAATGAGGTGGTCCCACCACCTCACCTGCCCCTTGGACAAAAATACCCCCTCGGCTTGTTTGAAATGCAAAATCCCATTTGAGCTGCATTTCAGAGCATATCTCCAGTGTGCAGCCAAGTGCTTTTTTTTTTTAAATGAAATTTCTCAGTAAGTTTAGATCCCAAAGGCAACGTTCTGCCCAAACCAAAGGATAATGAAGCATAATAATTTCAGGAGAAACAAACTTAGTCTCAGACCTTTCTGCGTGGAAAAGGATCTTAAATAGAGGCAAGCTCTTTGCCCCCTGGGCTGGGTGAGGAAAGCAAAGCAGAAAGGATGGAGGGGACACAGAAGAAGTGTTTATGGGCTCTACCTGCCCTCTCTGCCCATTCCCTGCTGCCTCACCACCCACCTGGGCTGAAGGAGTTAACAGCTCTTGTGGGATGGTAACAGGAGCTGGGAGTTAGTCATCTAGGCATGTCCGGATCGGTATGAACCCAGAGCTGGCTATGAATGAAGTTGCCTTGGAGATGCAGCCAAAACCAATGACCAGATATTAACTTTTCACAACAGGCTGCCAAGGGAGACAGAACATGTGAAACCAGCAGGACGACAACTTCCAGGGCTGGGGGGAGTGTCTGGGTGCAACAGGAGGGACCCCTGAGCCCCCCTGGAGAAGCAAAACCCTAGAGAACCAAACCCCTGGAGAACCAAACCTCTACATGTCTTTGCTCAAGAGGCAGGAGAAACTTCCCCTTTCAAATCAAGGGCTAACAACAAAACCCTGGTCTTGGACCTTACGGGTGGGTAAATGATGCCTGGATGCACAACACTGTCTTCCCTTGGCCTAATCTTAAAGTTGATAACAAAGACACCAACACCCAGCTTCTTATTTCTTTCAGGAACCAGCTTCATAAGCAGAAGCAGCAGCTATGGGCACCTTACACAACGCAGCCAAAACGAGATGTCATTAAATGAAAACATGAGCAAGTAATTCAAAGGCTGGGCTGGTGGAGGATCACCTGTCAGCAAACAGCCCCATGCCTAAGCTCAGCACTTCATCTCCACTTCCAAGGGCAGTTTTGGAGGTGGATGAGCAGGAAGGAGTGGCTGCTCCAGCCACCTGCTGAGCTCCTCTGCTGGCACCCAGCGTGGTCACCTGGCAGGAGGAAAATCAGCCCCATCTGAGGTTTCTCAATCTCAGCTCAGAGCAAGGCAGGTTCCTACAGGGTGTTCCTCCTGCCCTGGTGAAGGTGGCCAGCCTGCTACCCAAGGGGACTGTGTGAGGAGGACAGCAGGTGACCAGCTAGAAAGCAGAAGGTTCCGCCAGAAGGAAGAGCAACCACTAAAGCCCTTGGGGAAAGCTCAGCTCACCTGGACTTCACCTTCCTCCAACCTCACCAGAGCACTGATCCATGGAAAGAAGGAGCTTTTCAACCATGAAAGGCTTGTGCAGCATGAGATAAACCAGCCTGTCATTCACTCCACCCCGAGCAGACAAACATCACGCGTTGCTGGAGGACACAAGGGCCACACCACAACCACCTGGTTTCTAACCCAAAGCCTCACCTCTGATGGGGGGGGAGTTGCTCTTCGGGCCTTGCAACGTCCCCTTACTTCAGCTCACACTGGGAACGGGACCTACAGGGGTGGGTGGGATGCAGGAGAGCCACAATCCTCCCATCACAGCTTCATGGCACGTGAGACCCAACCCCAGCACCACCTCCACCTCCCGGGCAGCCTGCAGAGCTGCACTGCAGGCTCTTGGGGACAGCACAGGGCTGAGCAGCACTCACCATCCCTCTCCTCAGAAGTAGTGTGAGATGAAATGAACATATTTGTATTAGAGCTTGAAATGCAGCAAGCTCCTGTCCCGACCCAGCCCCTTGGTACTTCTTCCCAGAAGGAAAAACAGAAGATGCTTTCCATAAGCAGACAGTTTCAGCAGCTAATTTTACCATCACTTATGGTCGACTTTATGACTAAGATTTCATGCTGACTATATTAATCCTGTCAAATTTCGGAGTGAGAGAGAAATGATACTGTATATTTTATGGCTGCAATAACTTCTAAGCCATTAGACATGCATGCTGACATGAAAGTAATCAAATTGATTTTTTTCCCTATTACAATGGAGAACTTTGTATGAGCAAATAGTCTTTCTGGCACGGGAGTGAAACCCCAAGAAGCCTGCACTTGCTCAGGAAATTAAGAAATCACCACGAGCCATCACTCAGAAATCTGGGGATTCTGCTTACTCACATGCTATTGGCACCCAAGCTGAAGGGAACATGTTAGTCAGCCAAGGGGATGATAAAATTCAACGTGAGGGGTAACTGGGGGGTTCTCAGCAACATTAAACCCCGCAGAGGTTGTTAATTGCTCCACTCTGCCTTTCTGAACCCCATCAGACACCCTGAGCCCCTTGAACTCGTCGGCCACTTCTCCACGTGCTGGGTACACAAGCCAGAACAGGTCAGAAGTTGTTTCCAGGGCTTCCCAGCCAGTCCTGAAAAGCTGGCAGCATTAATGGGTACCTCCAGGTGCCAAGATGAAGGGCTTGAGCTCTGTGTGCACACGTGTGGCTGTGCAGCAGCAGTAAATGAGAAAGTCTGTGTGTGCCAGATCACCTGAGAAAACCAGCTTCATTTTCAGCCTGGCCTCTGCTCTGTCCCTTGGCAAAAAGCCAGATGATTTTAAATATTTTTCTTAATATAAACAGGTCTTTAATTATAAATTCCACTTGTCCAGCGTTTTGTTGGGTTTTTTAACCCCAACTCTACACTTAAAACCAGGAAGCCCTTCTTTGACTTAGAGCAATGGCCTAAAATTCTAATTTAAATCCCTTTAATCCAACACATGTGCAAGATTCTAGAGAACCTTGGGTCAGAACAGACCCCGTGGTGGGCAGACAAGTCATGGGGCAGAGGTGCTGGTGCAGGGTGTCCCCTGCCATGGTGGGACAGGGCATCCCATGACACGGGCACTGCCAGCATGGGCAAGGGCTTGCAGGGGAAGGGCCAACACCTGCACGCTGCAAAAACCCCAGAAAAACCTGTTTTCTTCCTCTGGAGCATGAGGGCACGTTGGGTGTGAGAGGACAAGATTGGCTTGGTTCAAAATCCTAAAAGATGCAGCCACCAGCAGCAGTTCAGTGGAGATGACACATAATGGGATGGACTCACTGCCAAGCACAGCCAGGTCTCTTCTGCAGCCAATAAAATTGAAGATTTTCTTTTAATTTTAAGCGTGGCTCTCATACCTTTGCCTAGATTATTGGTATCAATCATTAAACACTGTCAGATCTTTCAAACCAAGTCAAAAATTTGCATAGGTATGTGCTAAACCTGTCCAAAGGCTCAAAGGAAGATGGGGGTGTGGGTGTGGATGGATGGATGGGTGGATGGATGGATAAATTCTTCAGGCTAGTCAAAGAATTGCAGATTTAACACGTGTTTAGCTGCAACTCAGAATGCTTTAATGGCTCTCTACCAATAAGACTTACTCGGGGGTTTGTTTGTGTTGTTTGGGGTTTTTTTAAAGCTAAAAGAACTTAGAAAAACAAACCATAACCCCACAACTACACGGGTTACCTCAACCAACATCTGCTAACTGCCAATTTTAGTGAATTCATCTGTCCTGCCACACCAGAGACTGGCAAATCATTGGTGCTGCTGCTGCAACCCAAACAAGGAAGAGGTTTCCACACGTGATATTAAACAACAAACTTTTCTGGATCACGTTGACACTTTTTTTTGGTAAATGTAGCTTTAATTCTAATATAAAATTTAGCACCTTTGACAAAGAGAAGTTGACAAAAGCCCAGAGACCCCCACTCACACCACAAACCTACCCATGTAGAGGCACTTTGTTAATAATTTCTGGCAGAACCCAAATTAAACACCCCGTGCCTTTGGCAGGGTCTCTTTCAGGAGAGCAGAGCTCTGCCCAGGCGGGGCTGAGCACACTTCCCCCACTGCCTTTGCCACTGTTTACTCTTCACATATTTTTTCTGTGAATCCCCCCCTTGCCTGACACAGGGGCCGTGGTGGAGCCGAAGGCACCATCCGGGGAGTTCCAGCCCGGCAGGGCAGGATTTCATTGCCCACATTCCTCTGCAGTGACTGCAGCTCCCAGCACCACCAGTGCTCCCTGCCAGGGAAGGGACAGCCATGGGTGACAGCCCCAGCCATGCTGGGGGGACAAGGACAGCTTGGAGGGGCTTCCAGTAACATTTTGGGGGTTTAAATTGCATATAAGCAAACCTGCTCTTCTCGCTGCAGAGGGCTTGGACTAGATAAGCTTGGAAGGTCCCTCCAACCCAAAGCATTCCATGATGAAACCCAACAAAACCCAAGCCAGAGCCCATCCCAGCACCCTGAGCACCATCAACCAGCACACACCAAATGGGTCCTCTCTCTGTGGTCTACAAAGATGCCACCAGAACAAGCATGGTCCACACACTGGCCCAGAGGAAGGTGACCACTCAGGCCACGAGACATGAGCCACAACCAGCATCACCTCAACCACCTTCAGCTCCTCCAGAGGAGACAGAGAACCCCATTGAGACAAATCACTGCTTTAAACTTATTACCCAAGCCCCCCAACCCCATAGTTGTGCAAAGGTAGGCGAGGGCTCCCAGGAGAGGAGGAGAACAATATCCATGAGTTTCTCATGACCTTACGGAGATTGCCACGACAACACCACTTCCAGCCTCCAAACATGGGTAGATAGATCCATTTGCACCAGTGTGGTGGAGAATAATTAGAGTGAGATTCCCCCAGCCAGGGAGTCACGACCATAGGGCAGCAGAGCCCATATTTCGAGGGAAGTAGCCTCAGATTTAGATGTAAAAAAGCAAACCCACAACACTCTTTAGAGCCGCGTGACCTAATTCATTATCAAGAATGTCAGTTAGCAAACCTTTTAAATAAAACATTAAGCTAGAGGTAATTTGAAGCCTTGTGGATTTTGTTTTACTCAATTATTTTCTAATGCTTCAACTTCAAGAATAAATATGCAGAAATTAAAAAAAAAAGAAAGAAAGAAAAAACACGAAGGGTTCCATTTAATTCTTTTTCAAAAGAAATGAAGACGTTCATACTAAACCAAAATATCCTCAACCAAGGCAGACTTTTAATTAAAAACTTTGATGTCCTACAAGACTCTTCAAGGTTGTGCTATCTGCTGCCACATCCCTGAGCTACCATCATGCCTGCAGAAGGGCAAGGCCGTAACTCACATTACAATAACCTGTGCTACACTTCAGTATAACTTATTTCCAAGACATACTCACAAATTAAAGCAGGTTGAATATTTTTTTTTCCCCCTTGCCCGTAATTTATATAACCAATTGCAATGTTGACCCTGTTTGTTGGGATGAGCTTCCCTCCAGAAGATCACTCTGGCCTCTGCTTTGGGTTTCCTAACACATGGTGGTAAGAACATGGTCATAGTGAGGAGGAATATCAAACCTGGTGAAGAGCAGGAGAGGAGAAAAGTCACTGTTGATAAGCACAATCTAATATGAAGTTAATTGGGAAAAGGGGGGGAAACAAAGGGAAGGAGCTTGATGATTAGCACTGCAAATGCTCTGCTAAGAAATCCTATAAACCCCAAAGAACTTCTCTTTCCTCACCGTGCAGCCCTTCAGAGGGTCCCTCAGGATCTGCAGGGCCAGGGGCTCTCGGTGGGACACTTGCCCATCACTCCTCAGCCTGTGCTCTGGGATAAGCAAATCCAGGCAAAAGAAGGAGTCCTTGGAAGCGAAGCAAATTGAAAGTTGAGAGCTAAATATTTGATTTCCATTTGGCAGCATCACCATTTTCAAGAGGGTACCAGAGAGAGATTTGCAGGAACGTGCTTAACGCTGCTCCTCCAGCAAGTCTGCACCACCAAACACCCTGGAGACAGAGAGATTCCTTTCTGCCACCATGTCTGGAGTTAAACACCTCACTCCTATGATTCATCCTTCCATGAAACCTTTTAAAACAACCCCACAAAGTCACCCTTTCCCAGCAATTCATTCAGTGGATTCCACCGTGCTCAACCAGCACCTACTTATGGAGGGCAAGCAGGACACCAGGAGATGCCCAGGGCAGAGCCACCTCCTGTAATCCCTCCCTGCTGTGATTATCACACCACAACCACACCCTGGGGCCACTTTCAGTGTATTAAAAGTTCTCTGTGCCACCAAAACACAGTATTTCGTGTCAGCAGCAGGTCTGAAGGGTGGCACCCAGCTGGGCACCGTGGTGCATTTGCAGACACCCCCCACCCAGGGCACTGCTCTCACCAGGGGCTGCTTTTCAAGAAGGAAAACTCCCAAAGAATCCATTTCTCTGCAGCAGAGAATAACCAAGGATTAGTATTCACCCGTTCATAAGAGGGGAACCCTGCAGTGAGAGGTGGAGCCAGTCGATGCCTCCACATCCAGCCTAAGTTGCTTGACGAATGCTAACTACAACTTCCACCTTACTGATCTAATTTGGTTTGATTTTCAACTATTGAGTTATCTAACCAGAGCCAAGAAAAAGCCCCACAATTTCCCCTGCTGCTCAGAATTCTCTCTGCCATTTTATGACACTATAATCTGATCTCTCTGAATATTACTGACTTTTTCTCAATCGCGTTTGTATTGGAAAATGCCTAAAAAAAATAATTCAGGACAAAGGCTACGGGTTTTCCAAATGATCTTAAGTGCCTGAAAAATGGGGTTCTGCAGTGAGCGAGCCCTTCCAACTTCAACTGCAATCCACAGCCTGTGAATATTTTAGTCATTTGAGCTGATTACAATATTTATCAGGGTCTACTTTTGTCAATCAATCTATAATAAAGGCAGAACAGCCAATACCTATAGAACAATCCTCTCGATTTTAGTAGACTCTTGTTTCTGCATTAGAAAGGGGCAGCTCTGAACTGATACAACCTGCTCATAACAACAACAATAAAATTCTGGAGGAGGGATGAAGTCAGTGGTGAAATCCCCAATGACTTCAGCCAGGGCTGGGATCTCCTCCAGGAACGTGCTGATGCTCAGAGAAACCCAAAGGAGATGCCAAGACTGGATGTCTCGGGGCAGGACCACCCATCCCACGGTGGGCATCCATGCTCTGACCTCCCACCACCCCTCGTTCAGGATGGTCTCACTGATACCTGTAATAAAGAGCCCTAACAGGGCAATAAATGCATCATATTGGACATGGGGGGAGTCTGACACTATTTAAGTGGGGTACCTCCAAGGTGCTGCTGCTGGTGCAGGGGATGCTGGGCAGCCCAGCCCACTGGGAACCCCAGACACTACCACATCTTCCCAGAGAGTGACAAATAGCCCCAAACTACCAGAGCCCACAGGGACTATCAGTAGGGATTTGAAACAATTATCTGAAGGCAAAAAGCCTCCCTGCCTGTTCCTGAACCCATGAGGTACAATGTTCTCCTCTCCCCCCTCCCTCCCCAACCCCAGCCCTCGTTTTAAAATTCATCCTGAGAAAATCCAGCAGAAAGGCACAAATGGATTGTGCTAGTAAGCAGAAAAACTGTTACATCTTCTGAATGTAATTTTGCCAAAAGCCTCTGCACAATTTTTTTTTGTCACGCTTTGCATTATGAAGGAAATTTCTTTTTAGAAGAACAGGAGAATGATTTGCATAATATTCTTTGCAAGTTAATATCAGCCTCTGATAATGATCTCTGCATAATGCAAAAACGTTTGAGAAGACTGTTACAACACTAAGTAATCATATTTTAAATTATGTTTCCCTTTATAGAAAGGTGTTGCAAAAACACACAGACATGAAATCTGTCTGTTGAAGTCCCAAGAACCACCTGACCATCTTCCCACTATTCTACTGTTACAGATTGCAACACTGCCTTTCAAAATCTTACAAAACAAATTACCCTGCAACAGTCTGGCTTCACAGAAGGCTGAGCTTTTTCCTGTGCTGCTGCTCCTGCACATTACATTTCACAAGAGCCTCTGATCTGCTGCACGGGTTAAGCAAGGACCTGGAAAGGATGATGTGATACAATTAGATGTACCACAGTAATTAAGGAGGATTCTTCCACACCAAGATAACACCACTGGGGCATACCCCCAATTGCCACCAGGTACTGGGGACACTGGTTTGTCTGGGTTATTCCTTTTGGTCACAAGAAGGTGTCCCCTCAGGCAGGCAGCAATCCACACAAAATCTCTGTCAGGGATTAGAATCATAGAATTGTCAGGGTTGGAAGAGACCTTCAAGATCATCCAGTTCCATCCCCCCTCCCACTACATCAGTTGCTCACAGCCCCATCCAGCCTGGCCTTCCAAATGTCCAGGGATGGGGCTTCCAGCACCTCTCTGGGCAACCTGGGCCAGTGTCTCCCCACCCTCCTGGGGAAGAACTTCTTCCTAACGTCTCACCTCAACCTCCCCACCTCTAGTTTTGAGCCATTCCCCCCAGTCCTACCACTACCTGACAGCCTCAAAAGTCCCTCCCCAGCTTTCTTGTAGCCCCCTTCAGATCCTGGAAGGCCACAACAAGGTCCCTTCGGAGCCTTCTCTTCTCCAGCCTGAACAACCCCAACTCTCTCAGTCTGTCCTCGTAGCAGAGGTGCTCCAGCCACTGATCATCCTCGTGGCCCTTCTCTGAACACATTCCAGCACATCCAGATCTTTCTTGTAACAGGGGCTCCAGAACTGGACATGTTGTTGTTGGGTGTTGTCTGGTGCAGTCACAAGATCTCCATCATTCATGCCTAATTAGGTCAGGAACTACACTTAAAACAGAGGTCCAGGAGGAAGCCATTTATCCCAGCAGCTTCCTATTAGATGTGGGCACCAACTCCTTCCCTCAGCCCATCTCCAAGAGGGGATGTGGGTGGGAAGCTAATGCGCTCGGATATTAAATGCTTAATATGTCACTAAGACTTACCAACCACAACCAAGTGGTTTAAACCTGAGCTAACCTTCCCTGAACGAAAACAGAACTGCCAAAGGAACCCAGAGAGGTTCTTGGGACAGCCCTGGCACGAGCCAACACAACACAGGAGTCCCACAAAGGAACACAACACGCCCAGACCATTCCAGTTCTCATCATCCAAATGATGTAATGGCCTCGGGTTTGGAGGCAAGCACGTGGCAGGATCCATGGCACAGGCTGTGCCACCAGGAGCATCACCAGTGCCAACACCAGCAAGTGCCCCAGCCCCTGCCCACAGCATCCTCAGGACCACCAAGAGAAGCACAAATAGTCCAGCTCACACTACCCACATCTCTACTGTACACAACCCCAGCATTGAGGGTGGGTGGGGTTTTTCTCACCTACAGAACTCAGAGTAAACACCAGCTCTGTAGTCAAGGCATGGAGAAAACAGCCTCTTGGTCATGGGTGAGCTCAGCACGGCAGAACTGCTGCACTTGGTGTAGAAATCAGGGACCTGTGAACACTCCTCTCCCCTACACGTTCTGGTAACCTGCAGAATTTGTCCAACGGGCAGGAGAAAACCAACCAGGGTAAGTTGTCAGGACACAGCCCTCACCTGGACACCAAGAGGTCTCCAAAGCCCCAGCATCACCGCAGCCATCGGCACATGTGCTCCAGAGATGACAAGGGTGTGGGAACCACCCGGTGCACTGCCTGAACCAAATATTTCTGCTGCTAATGCTGCCTGTTGTGTTTTACATAACATCTCTGAGACGTGGAGGAGGAGGAGGAGGAGGAGGTCAGGAGCAGGCTGGAGGGAAGGGAGCAGCCAGCCAGCTTCCCGACCGTCTGCCAGACAGCCAAACCATCTGCACGTGTCCGTGCTGCACAGTCAGGGGAGGCTGGGAGAGCCTGAGAGGCTCCTGTGGGGCTGGCACTCAGCATCACCTTGTGCTGCCTTGTAAATACACTGCAATTGCAATAGAGAAACTGCTTGAGGAATCTGGGGGTAAACTCCCTGAAGAATCTGGGGGTAGTATCAGCTTGGAGGTGTGAGGGTTGCATTTCTTTTTCCAGGTGGCATAAACAAATCATGACTTTCACTGTATAGAATATAGAATTGTTTTGGTTGGAAGAGATCTTTAAGATCAAGTCCAACCACTAAAAATCCTGTTAAAGAGTAGTAAAGGTTACTGGATTGTCATTTAAAAAATCACTTAAAAAGCACCATGATGTGGACATCACAAGTGGACACACGTCCCACCACAGTGAGTCTCTGTGTTTTGCTGGTGGCCAAGCAGAAACATCAGGCTTGATGCTCCAGTGGCCTGGACCAGACATGCTCAGACTGCAGGGTCTGCTCGGGATGCAGCCCATGAGCCAGGGCTGCCCAGAGCTCATCACCGTGTCAGGCAGGGGGTACCCAAACACCTGCAGATCTTCTCATCTCTCAGGCAGGAGCTGTTGTGAGGCAGCAGGTCCCTGCCAAGAAGCCTTTCTGCAGGGGCTGGCCAGCTCGGGTGAGCACAGACTGGATCTTTCTACAAGTATCCACTGGACTTGGGTAAAAAAATAATAATTAGTGGTGTTGGTAAGACATGAGAGTCTCGGTAAAACACCAACAGCTCTGGGCTATCTGCACAAAACCACCTCTCCATGCACCACCACTCAGCTCCAAGCCCTGCCACGCACACGACTGCTCCTCCAAGGACATGCAGTGATTTCATCAGTGAGCTTTTCTGCTGCCCTCCTGTCCCACCACCCCAGCCCCAGCTCCCGGCCAAAGAGCAAAGAGTTAAGTCCTCCCTTTGGTGTCGTTTCTCACGCTGAATCCGGAGCAGTCAGCAAGTACTGCAGGATACACCTCCCCTAAGGCCACTCACCAACAAGACAATAGCCAGCTTGGGATCTTAAGGGGAAGATAAATGAGGAAGCTTCCTAAATTTGATTGGAAAAATATTCATGAGGACACCAAGTGGCTCGGGTACCTCCAGCTGCTCTCTGCAGAAGCACCCACCGACTCCCAGGGGTTGTCCAAGCCTGTGAAGGGTCTCAAGTGGGGTTGCCACCACTAGTGGATCTGAAAACCACCCAGAGCTGAGCCAGCTCAGCTGGCAACGTGGGGTCTGCAGCCCTCACTGCCCAGCTCCAGGGGACACCAGCCCTGGCCTCCACACTTCACTGCAGAACCAAAGCACCACCCCTACACTGGGCTCAACCTCCACTTTTACTGCTGCACAATGGAAAACGCCAACAAAAAGACAACCCAAAAATCAAACGCCATCTGACAGACCAGTTATTAGATTGCCTGAAACAACCTGAAATTAAATTCCCACAGATTTTATTGAACTCCTCAGCTATTGATTCTGGTGTGCTCCTTGCTGGGTCTGCAGCAGAGACATTCCCCTTGCTGGAAACCCCCCGTGTTGGGCCAGGAGGACACACCTGGGAATGTCTGGGGTTGCTTTGGTTTGCTCCTGCTCCTGTCAGCACACATCAATAAAATAAGCCAGGAATTTCTAACAGGGATTTCTTTGTCCCCTGCCTGCCTGTCTGCTGCCAGGCTGAGAGATGGAAGAGCACGAGAAGCCTCCATGCCAGGGCAGGAAAAGGAGCTTGTGGCACAGATGCCAGAGCTCCCATCCCCATCCCAAGTGGTCATCTCCATGGTGGTCACCACCTGGCTGTATCTCTGAGGGCTTCTGGACCAGACTTGCAGGTACCCCTTAGGAACCTCCCAACCTCCCTGCCCCTGGAAATCCCCTCCTCATGCAGGATCCCCATGGGACTGCAGGACAGGAGGGCACAGACAGAGTTCAAACACACCAGGATATTCTGTTGCTCTGGTGCTTTCCCTTCCCATCCCCTGAGGCAGCTTAACTTGACTGGCATAAACACCAATGGTTTCACCATTGGGCACAAAACATCCCTGGGGTATGGGTATGCCCCCAGTACACCCCCAGTTCATCCAGCTAGCAGAGCTGGGACACAGACAGGACACATTGCAGAGAGGTCTCCCCCATTCCTGACAAATAAAAGGATTTTGGATCCTCATCCACAGTCCTCTCTGGCTATAAATTCACGCCTCACTCCTGAGCGCTTGACACAAAACAACAACAGTATAAATTACTTTTTTACCCACATAAAAAGAGGACAGCACAATGAAACCCCAGCCTGTGCTGTGTGGGAATAGCTGCTCCAGACCTCCACGCAAGTGCTTGGATTGCCTTGGCCATCCAGCACCCGAGGCCGTGGGATGAGGTGCCAGCTCCGTGCTCCATGGCTCCTTCCACAAACCCCCCCAAGAAACCACCATTGCTTCCTCCCAGTCCCTGCAGATGTTCCAGCTCAAGTGGCCTCCTGGCCAGCACACCAACATCCCCTCCCTCCCTCTCTCCCTCCCCTCCCCGGCGAGCTGAGGAGAGCGGGGCAGCTGGGAGATGACAGCTCTGCAATTTCCAAATTTCTATTTAGCTTTTTGGAAAAAAAAAAGAAGAAAAAATCCTGTTTGCAGCATAAATGCAAGCTGGGCTGGCACTCCACTCCTCCCTCACTGGGATGGGCTCATCCTTGGCCTTACAGCTCATCCACTCGTGAGGCACATCACTGCCTCGAGAGCAGCACACCCACCCCCTTAACCAGTCAATGACCCATCCCCATGCTGGGAAGGCCAGTTGCATCCTCCTGCCCTTCCCACCACCTCCAGCATCCCACGGGAGCTGTGGGAGATGGGAAGCTCTTGGATGGCACGGGGCAAAGCTCTGGAGAAGGTGTCCAGAAGCCAAGCCTTGGGCTGACCAGCACAGAGTGTTCTGGACAGGCTGGAGCAGGAGAGCACAGCCCATGGCCCTGGTGGAGCCATGGCACAGATCCTGGGAGCTGTCTGAGGAGTCAAGAAGTCCCGTTGTTCAATTCACTCCACAGCCTGTGAATTGGTCAATCCTCCTCTTTCGCCTACCCCCCAGGCTGGAGGGGGGGGGCTGGCCCCCATCCAGAGATTGTGCAAGCTGCAAAAAGAGCTATTTTTAATAAACCCCAAACAGTTAATCTGGAGAAATACTATTTTGGAGGAAATGGGGGAAAGCTGAAGCTGTAACAGCAAATGATTACTTGCTGTTCTCCCATTCCCTTCTTCCAAGAGCCTTTAAAAGGTCTCCCCCCATCCCACTCCGGCCCTTCTCACGTTTCACTGGGATGAACCGAAGCAGAGCCTGGTGCTCACGTCCTGCCCAAGGTCATGGTGCCGACCAGACGCCGAGGAGGAGCCCAGCCTGGGCCACCAATATTCCCAGCAATTCCTGGGCAGGACCTGCCCTGGTTGGGAGAGCAGGGGCAGGATTCTGACTGGGGAGTGATGGAGCCACGAGGCTGTTTTGTGTCGGCTTCATTTCCATGGACACCCAGGCTGGAAGCTCACACAAGCTTCCCCATTTCTACTTTTTTTTAAAGGCTCTTCTCTCTCCCTCNCCCCCCCCCCCCCCCAAGTTTTTAAAATCCAATTATAGCACGACTCTCTCAGCAGGGGTCAGTGTGGAATAAGAATCGCCCGAGTTAATGGACATAAGACCAAGAAAGATTAATGCCTAAATGGTTTCAAAAGTTGTATGATGCTGATTTCATTAACATTTTAATTGTAATGTATCTTTTTAATCTTCTTGCACACTAACGGTTTTATATGCTTCAAAAAAAGAAAAAACTGCTGACAACAAAAATATCAACATACCAAAATTAACAGAGGGAACCGAGGGCTGTAATGGGAGCAGAATGAAATGCAGGAAACTGCATTAATGATGCATTAAGAGCAGGGATTGTACCCAGGCAAGAGTCAAAAATTCAGCAGCAGTTACAAGCCCTGCCTTTGCCTTCCCCAGATCCTCAGCACGACCCCACATACGTGTCTTCCAGGGGGCTGTGCTGAAGCAATGACCCAGGCACCATTACTAACTGCATGCAGGGATTCATTCCAAAAACGTGCTCTTTAAACCTGGCAATTAATCTCATTTAATCAGGGGGCTATACCTGAGGAGCAGGTTCAGAGGAGGCTTCTGCTGTGGCCCATCATGCTCTGTACTGAACGTCTCCAGCACTGCTGTCCCCAGGCTCAGGTACCGTGGCCACAGCAGCATTTACAGCTGGGGAAGATGCAGTTACAACCACCGTGCAAAAAATTATTTTACTTAATTAGAAGACAATTAGACCTAAGCAGTAATGTTTCATTAAGCATGGGCATGTATTGATGGCAGCAGCTTGTATAAATGGAGATGGGAAACAAAGGGGAGAAGATAATTGCAGAGAAGACAGATGAAGTCTCAAACAACTTTTCTTGGTAGAAATGAGTGACCAAGAGCTGGAGATGCTTTCACCTGCTCTGAGGCTGGGCTGCAGCTACAGCAGTGGTGCAAAACCCAGTGTTCTACTCTGCAGTCTACCAGAACTTGTTACAAGGGAGAAGGTTCCAGGCAGAGTGATATAAACCAAGCCAAAACCCCCGAGTTTGCAGTAAGAATGTGATTCCAACCGTAACTATACCAGAACATAACCAAAAAGCACATTATCCTACTTAGATTTAGTCCTATGAAGGTCACTACAGCTGGTGGAGCATTGAGGTGGGTTTCCAGTGAAGGAGCACCTATGAAGAGGGGTTACTCCTGCTTGTAGGAATTTCATTCCAGCAGGATCTCAACCATGAGCTTGGCACCCAAGAGAAGAGCCTTTCCCCAGAAGGGGTCTGTGGTGCAGTCAGACATGTCCTGTCCTACTGGAGGTCTCCCACCCAACGCCGGCTACGCTCATCTACCTCTTCCCTTGGGAATCAAGTCAATTTAACCACCTTCACATGTCTAAAACCTCACTCCCCACATCTCTCAGGCACCTGCCCGTTGCCTCCTGCATGGTACCCCTTAAAATGCCAACACTTTATTTATACACCTGCATGTTCCACCTCCATGTAGCATAATCCCTTCAGAGCTTAGTGCCCTGGAAAGTGCTGAGCACCAGAACATTATCACTCCTTTGCCATGTCATCACTACCCCAGTATCTTCTACATCTCTGCAAGGAATTCTGTGCTTTCCAAGCCTAACCCTCGTTTCCCTAATGCTTCGTATCATCGGAGCGTAAATGTTTGTCCTATGACAGAGAGAACTGGCATGTAAAACATGTACCCCCACACAATATATATATATAACCACGGCTGCCATATGCTTCCCCAGTGGATAGCATGATAGGAACGGGTGTGTGGAGCCGAGCCAGGGCTGGCACCCGACCACAGGACCCTTTCCACACAACCAACTCTGCCACCGAGCCCACCAGCTTGAGTAAGCAGCAGCTCGGTCACATTTAACTTGCAATTCTTCACACACACTTTCCTTCCCTGTGCTGCTGAAACTCGGTCTCCAGACACGCAGGGATGAAAAACATCTGGCTCCTCTCCCCCAGTCGATCGCCCCAAAGAGCCCTGATTGCTACAAATGAGATGCTGCAAAGAAAAGGGGATTTTTTTTTCCCCCCCATCCCCTGTTTTTCCACAAGCGATTAATAGATCCTGATATTGGCTTTATTGCTGGGGGGGTGGCACCGGGAGGTGAGGTATTTAATCCCATCCCAGTGACTATATATGGGCACCCTGATGGAGTCACCTCCCTCCGCTCACGCTCCGCTGCCCTTGGCTCCTGGCACTGGTCTCTGCAGCAAACTGGCAGGGCTCGGGCACGGCGCCGGCGAGCCACAAGTCAGCAGACTCCCCACATTACTCTGCTCCCTCTCCCCCTTTCCCAATCTTTTTTGTAACTTTCAATACCTTAAATTAGGAGAAAACTGGGGAGAATAGACGAATACCCCCCCCAAAAAAAAAGCCAAAACATTTTAAGAGTGCTTTAAAGAGAATTGTTGCACAGGGGAGAAAAAATAATACCAACAACGCTGTCAAGTTACTTCTGTTTAAATGTACAGTTCATAATCACTGAGAAGTTTTGGAGAAAAAAAAAAAAGAATCAATCTTTTAGCAAAAAGTGTATCAATTTATTCAGCCCACACACACTGGTTTGTTATTGGAGGATAGTCTGTGGCTGCTGAAGCAAATTCTGCCCCCCCATCCACCCACCTAGGGGAAAAAATGCACTGAAATATTTGTCTTCATAGGAAGCGCGACACAAAAATGTACTTGACATGCAAATTGTTTTAAAAAGTCTGATGCGAGGACCTCGAAAAACGAGCGAGGCCAAACTGGGCTGCCTGCAAACAGCCCTGGGAACACATCGGGCAGGGAACGGGTGCCAAGAGCTATTTATCTTCCTTTTAGCCCATCGAGCCGCCGGCTTTCGGGGGGTCTCGGTCACCGTACCAAATAATTGCTCCCATCACCACCAGCCCCAACATCTCCTCCAGTGAGGAGGAAGAGCTGGTGTCGTGCTGCAAGCACCAGCAGCCCCCCAGCCCTCCCCATCCATTCATCCATGCACAGCGTGGAAGCCAGGGGATGAGGAAGAGTGTGGTTCCTCCAGGGTGAAACCCCTCTGCAGGGAAAAGCAGGAGGAAGCTCCTCATGCTCCTTCCACCACCCAGGGCTCTATGTGACAGGCTCCCTCCCGACAGTCCGATTTTTATTACCTCTGGCCCCATTTAGGAGCAACCACAGGAAAAATCCAAGCGCAACCCTGCAGAGCCGAGCTCGCCCGGGGATCACTTCTCCCTCCCTGGATCACAGCATTTTAGCAAGTTTTCCCTTAGCAGCAGCGTTTGTGGCTACAAAGAATTTAAGATTGAACTTTTTTTTTTTAAATTTCTCTTCTGCCTCCAAACATTTGCTTGAAAACAAGTCGAACTTTTAAAAAAATAAATAAAAAATAACCCGCTAATGAATCACAGTTCCTAGCAAATGAGCAATTGCCGTTGACACAATGAATTATGCCTGAAGCAAGCTGGGAAACATATTTTGCAAATGATCTCATCCACAGGCAAACCTGGCATGACACTTGATTTGCTAAAAAAGACACAAAGCCTGTCAAAATCCCTGTCACTCTGCAAATAAAGTCAGGTAGAGAAAACCAACAGCCTCACCCTCTTTTAGGCACGCTTCACCTCTTCCTCAATTGCTCTACAGGTTTGATTTAAAAAAGAAAAAAGACAAAACCACCCTACAAGCACCTCCTTTAGGTGTGCCCATCCCATCAGGAGGCCATCGGCCCCCGAGGAAGGAGAGAAGAGATGGGCTGGGAGGCTGCTGATGGGGCAGAACTTTGGGATTTTGCTCTTTGGGCTCAATTTGAAGGCCAATTCCAGCAGGACACCAGGCTCTTGCTGGCCATGACTATGGCAGGGATCTCACAGTCCCATCTGATTTCCTCCAGCTGAATGCCTGTGGTTTGTTTCTTTCATTGCATTCAACTAAACTCGAGGAAATCTAAGAAAAGAGGAAATTTTTTTTTTTAAAAAGCAATTGAAGTGGGACCCCTCTGCTCCTCAGCATCCCTGCAGCTCTCCAGGGCTGGATCCTTCCAACCTGGCAAAGCCCACCTGACTTCCCCACCTAAAAACCTGCCTGGCTTAGAAAAGCTGGGAAAATTCAGGAGGGTGAAGCCTCCTTCTAACCCCGTTTTGTCAGGCCTGGGTATTTTTAAACACAGAGCAAAGCAGGAGCAGAGTCACATCCCCCTTCGCAGGGTGCCTCGCTATGTTTATCCCCCATCCACACCATCCACCACACCCCCCACAGCCCTGGACCAGTTTAGGTACTGGGAGCTCTGGGACAGGGCACATCCCTGCAGAGCTCCACAGCACAGCACGAGCCCTCCTGAAGACCTAGAGGGAAATCAGATGCTAGAAGACAGGCTAAAATAATGATTTTTCCTTCCGAGGGGGATGGTTTGTGTCCCCAACCAAGAAAGCACAGGCTGGAGGTTTCTCCGAAGCAAATCCAGAGCTCTCCAAGCTGAACAGGCTCTGGCAGGAGATTTCTTGGTGTTTCTTCCCCGAGCACCAACCAGCAATTCCACAAAGCACCTCCTGACACCTCAGCTTGGGGTGGGAACCAAGACCTAATCCAGGAAGGACTAACCAGGACTTCACAGGCAGGTTCCTTCAAGTTCAAGGAGAGGGGCTTTTTTTTTTCCTGGACTTACTAGCAATAATGATGCTCTACCTCACCTGGACCATGGGGATGCTGAGAGGAACCAAAATCTGTCCCCCTGCCCCAAATCCAAGGAGAGTCCCTCAGGAAAGCACAGAGCTATAGCCTGGGGAGCAACAACACTTTTATATCACAAGAGAGCATGACATCAACACATGCATCATATCTAAAGGCGTCTAGCTTCTAAGAACAAAGGAGGACTTGGGGAAAAGCTGGAGGAGACCTCCAACAACCCAAATCTCCCCAGGGGTCGGTTCCTCACCAGCAGATGAAGTGCAGCCTGGCCCAAAGGGTGAACCCCTGGGAAACAGCATTTCGGGGGATGCTGCTCTGGCCTAAACATAGATTCTGTGTTTTGCCCCAGTGGGGTCCTTCAAATAACACAGAGATCTCCTGTTTATGTGCTCACTGATATCTGACTCTTACCAATGATTGGCATCACTCCACAAGCCCTGCAAGTTTTCTTTAACAAATTTCAAGTTCTAGCCATCCATCCCTACCCTTTAGTGGCCAAATATTACAATTTGTCTCCCATAAAGCTTCAGTCATCAGGCCTCTACAGGAGGAAAAAACCCAAACCTACGGCAGCTGTAGCTACATTTATTTTCAGGAGGAGGAGAAGATCCCAAATTATTCTCCATTTGCCGCATACTTTAGATCAAACTATTATTACCTCCATTATCCACACCTTGAGGTCACAGACTTACTGTCCTGGGCTGGGCAAACAACAGCAATTCAGCTAATGAGGAAAGGCTCAGCTTTATTCCTTTTAGTTGTCAGGCTTTATTTAAGAGCAGGCTGGGAGTAAGGCAGATAATTTGGGGTTAGGTCCCACTTCTGAGCAGGATGGGTTCTCTCGGGGCCTGGGGACCCCATGGGGTTGAGATTCCCCCCCACCCCAGCGCCGAGCAGCCACCGTGCCGCCAAGAGGGCGGCAATCATCCCGGTTTATTTACCCACTGCAACTTCTCCTGCTGTTTAATATTTCAGCTGGAGGAGGCCAAGCAGCAACGCCAGCCCCTCAATTACGCAGGGCGCGAGGCAAACACTTGGCAGGCGCTGAGCGCATCAAGCCGCCCGCAACCTCCTGAAAGGAGGGGCTGGGGGGGGGAAATATAAAATATAAGGGAATATTCAAACCAGCGGGTAATGGAGCCTTGGCTGGAAGCGATCCTGCACTTTGCTGGTGGTGGGTAGGGACGAGCCCAGCCTGAGATGTCCTACCGCTGGTGGCTGATTTCCCTACAGCAGGGAAGATGTTTGGAGAAGTCCTTGAGCACAGCAAACGCACTTTAAGTACCGCAGGCTGCAGACTGCAGCAGGCAGGGGAACGCGCCGGCGCTCGGCAAGGCGCTTACCCAGCACAGACCTGCCCGGCCACCCCAATTCTTCACCACCACCCCAATTCTGACCAACCAGCCCCGCTGCGACACCAGCATGAACACCCTGCGCTGGGCTGGGTGGGGGGGGGGGAGCAGCCGCTTGTCCCACCCTGCAAGGAGGGCACCCGGCACCCCAATGACCCCCCCCGGGATGGCTCCTTAACTCTGAATTGAGGTGTTCAGTCTGCTTTGTTGGGTTTTTTTTAAAATATTTCCCCTTTCACAGCGTTTTCCTCCCCCGGGAGAGAAAGTACGAGCCTGTGCCTGCATCTAGCCATTAAAAAATAAACCACCCAGCCCGCACCGCAGCCTCTCCACAAGGTATTTCTAATAATAACCCCATTCTCCACATTGCTGCAAGACTTGCAAACACTGCAGGAACTCACCCAGTTCACCCCCAAACCCCACTTCCCACGGGGGGGGAGGAAAGAGACGCAGCACCCCTGGGTCACCTCCCGACACCCCCCCTCTCCTTACCCCCTAAAATCCCCCCTCTGTGCAACCGCAGGGTGCTAATGAAAGCTTCTAATTAAAGCCCCCCCCGCGCAAAAAGGGAGGGGAGAGGCGCGTTTGTTGCTTTTCCCCGAGTTTTAATGGGGGGGGGGGTGTTACACTTATTAAAATATAAAGAAGGGGGATGCTGAGCGCTCTGCCCCGAGGGAGCTGCCCCGGGGCCCCCCTCCCGTTCCCCCCTTCCCCAGCCCGGGGGGTCCCGGCGGGTCCCGGCGCTCACCTGCGGGTGCCGGCCCCGGCCGCTGCCCTGGGCCTAGAG